>CM060966.1:54916283-55048783 GCA_030765045.1 Tenodera sinensis
GTCAAAATCTATATTGTTTATAAAAGATATAAATTCCTTAATATATTTGTTTGCAAGTTCATTGTTTGTTACTGGCCACTGTCCACCTTTGTTTACAATACTTTGTTTTAGTTTCTTTCTTTCAATATCTAACAGAGAACACTCGTATATTAGGTGGTTTACATTTTGGTTCTGATTATGACACTTGCACAAGGCACTTTCCACTATCTTGAACCGATGGTAATATTCTCTTGTTTTTCCATGTCCTGTTAACATTGCTGTAATCTGTCCATTTAGTGGTATCTTCACTTTTAGGCGTTCTTGCACCGAGGGAAAAAACATTTTTGTGGTCCTTCCTTTTGTGGTTGAGGCCCATTGTTGTTGCCAAGTATATAGTGCTCGCTCCTCTGCTTCTTTGATGATGTGGCTTCTTGGGATCTTATTGTAGATGACGTCTCCACTGTCCTTCTGTGCTGCTTCCTTCGCCAACTTATCTGCCATCTCATTCCCATAAAGACCCACGTGCGCCTTCACCCATTTCATGTAGACTACCCAGCCACTGTCCTGTAATAACCTGATGTTTGCTTTTATTTCTTCTATTATTTTGTTACAAACTTTGCCATTTTTAAGGAGTTCTAGTGTAATTAAACTGTCAGTGTATATTACTAGTTTCTTTTCACTGTCCTCCATCTTCTTGTTACAGAGTATTTCTTTTAGCGTTTGTAAAATTGCGACCTGTTCTGCCTGGTTATTGGAGCAGTGTGTGGCAAGTTTGAATTGTAATTTTTTTACTAGTTCCCCATTTTGAAAGATGACTCCTGCTGCACCAACTTTTCCATCTACTTTGCTACCGTCTGTGTATATTTCTGTGTTGCATTTTGTTCCTTCCTGTGCCTCTTTTACGATCAATCTGTCTGCAGGATGAGGCCACTCGCTCAGTTTGGGAACTTCTTCAACTTTTTCATTTGCGCTTGCTGAATGAGTGTCTTTATATATTTCTAAGACTTCTTTTATTTTTACATTTATTGGCAGGACTGCTGCTAGTATGCAGGATGCTTCATATGATACAGTTCTGTACGCTTTGGAAATCTTTATGTTCATCAATCGTTGTACCCTTTGATATTTCAACATATGTTTCCTTTTTTGAATCGCTTCATTCCATACCTGTACTCCATATAAGAGCATTGGAAGTATAGCTCCTTTGTATATTATTCTTAAAGCTCGTTGTCCGAGGCCCCAGTTCAGCTTGGCAGATTTACTTAATGCATTTATGAGCTTCACGCATTTCTCTGACACTTGATTTATGTGCGCCCCAAAGCTCAATTTATTATCAAATAATATACCCAGGTATTTTAGTTGTTGTACCTGCTCTATTGTCCTGTTGTTTAAATAAAAATTCATTTTACTTTTTTCTTCCTTCCTTTTTCTGGATATCAGCATAGCTTTTGTTTTAGTGATGTTGAATTGGATCTTGTACTGCTTTGCCCAATCTTCTATTAGCTTTAAATCGGTATTTGCGTACATCTCTGCTATTCTGAACGTTTCTCCTGATGTTAGCAGCAGCAAATCATCTGCAAATACCACCACCTTACTTTGTTTCGTGAATTTTAGGTGGAATAAGGTGTTATACAAGATATTCCAGAGTCCTGGACCACAGCAGGATCCCTGAGGGCAGCCCTTTGTGACCTCTTTTTCTACCTCACAGTGATTGAGTGAGAGTTTAGCTATTCTGTCTCTGAAATATGTTTTAACTAAGTTATATAGATTCTTTGGGCACTGCAAGTTCCTTAAATTTTTGAGTATTCCGGGCCACCAAGCAGCATCGAACGCTCCCTTCACATCCAGGCTGGTTACTATTACACTCTTTTTCTGGTCCAATTGAACTTGTATGAATTCTTTGATCGCCAACGCTGCATCAGTGGTGCTTTTTTGTGGAATAAATCCATACTGGTTTGTATTAATTAGATTATTGGTATATGTGTGATGGTTTATTCTATCTATCAATAGCTTTTCTAAGATTTTCCCTTCGATGTTCAATAAACTTATTGGTCTGAACTTTGTGACTTCGTGGCTTCCCTCCTTTCCTGGTTTAACTATAGGGATTATTTGTGATCTTTTCCATATTTTTGGAAAGCATCCTTGTTTTAAGCATTTATTATAAATGGAAGTCAGTGACGATGGGAAATCTCTAAATACTCGCATTATGATATCCTTACATACATACATACATACGTACGTATGTATGTATGTATGTATGTATGTATGTATGTATGTATGTATGTATGTATGTATGTATGTATGTATGTATGTATGTATGTATGTATGTATGTATGTATGTATGTACGTACGTACGTACGTACGTACGTACGTATGTATGTATGTATGTATGTATGTATGTATGTATGTATGTATGCATGCATGCATGTATGTATGTATGTGCGTGCGTGCGTGCATGTATGTATGTATGCATGTATGCATGCATCATACATCACACTTATATCTGTACTATCTCAATTCTGAAGGAAAATATTTAAGGCATACGTACTCTAAGGCCTTCCCTGTGGATGCAGCCGTTAACACTCCTACCATTGATATGTAACCCATCATTTAGTCTGCAGGGCACTTCTTTGTCCACTTGTGCTCCGATCTGTGTGTAGCCTTGAGCATCAGATTTGGACCGTTACTAAAGTGACATGATTACTGAGTCTGGGTGACCTTTACTGCAAGTGCATTGGTGTCGCATGTCAAAAATTTGTTATACAGCTTGCAAGAGATTGAGTGGCATTAACAACCCATTATACCTGGTAAGAATGCCTAATTATCCACTTTCTACACATATGTAAGAGATTAAATTTTTACACTATTAATGCAACACTGGCATTCGAAAGGCATTATGCTTTATATGATGACTAGGGCTCGGAAGTTCCTGCCCTAAAAAAAACACTGAGGTATGTATGCAAATATGCTCTTAAAAACTTAAAAATATGCCAAGAAATATGCACTATTTAATTAAAATAATTAATGCCCCTTTGCAGTAGACAACACAAATTAGTATAAATAATAAAGTTACTTTATTCCTTAGAGGTTGAAGCAGAAGTGGTCCCGCTGCTAGTATTAGCTGCTAAATTGCAGTTCACAACCAACACTTTGCACAAATTTGCAACTGTAAAACATCATCTGTTGTCTCGCAAAACACTTTTGTAACGTGAAAAACTTCTCTCCGCGTCACAAGATGTTATCGGGGCATATTTAAATGATGTTAACTGCTTCACAGAGAGAGCCAAGTCTCTTGGTGTGACAGATGGTTTTCTTTCGAGGATGTCTCGAATATCGCAGATCTGTTTATAGCCAGAATTTTTTGAAATTACACAATTCACTTTCTCTTTCACTTTTTGTCCTATGCTACCAGGAACCGAACTTAGAGCACATATTGTTTTTTCAAAGACAGAAAGTGATTCATGCAAAGGAGCTCCTACAGCTTCCAATGCCGTTATGGCTGTTGGTAAGAAAGAAAAATGGGCAGATATGAAACTAAGATCCTCTTTTAACCCAGTGCCTGACAGAATATTTTGCACAGTTTCTATTGATGAAGCATCTTTCGAGTCCAATGAATTAACAACCTCTTTGACTATTTCTGTGTGCTCAGCATAATATAAAACTGCATCGGCCCATGTTCCCCATCGAGTTAACACCGGTGCAGGAGGAAGTTGGATATTAGGTGCTGTTGATCTAAACAACTTAACTCTTTTAGGAGATTTATCAAAAATTCTCTTCGTACTGGACACAATGGGAAAGAATCACGTATTGTCTCAGACATGCAATGAAGAGCGTTGTGCCAAACAAGTTATATGAATTAAGTTACGAAAAACACCTTTCAGAGTTTGTCCTCATTTTACCATATAAGGACCTGCATCAGTAACAAATAAAAGTAACCGGTTGTGTTTGATTCCACATGGCCATAGTAATTTCAAAGAGTCCATCACAAACTGGGTCACAGCTACATTGTCAGTGGCCGACAATTCGCACACATTGAGAAGATAAGGTGTAGTCTTTTGTTCATTATTTAAAGCACCCACGATTATATTAGCAATAGAACGGCGCTCAGAATCAGGGGTTTCATCAACAGACAACCACACAAACTGATCCGCTAATTCATTTTGTATATTTGACAATACGTTATTGTAACAATGTCCTTGATAAGTCTTACGCAGTGTGCTTTCTTCAGGCACATGTTATCGAGTGTACTTGGCAAGAAAGTTTTTAAATGTTGGATTATTAACTTTGAAAAAGGGAATATCAGCAGCTAAAAATGTTTGGCACAAATCATAGGAAAATTCAGTAACCCTACTTCCTAAACACTCTGCTTGCTATTTTTGAACGGGTTCTTTGTTTGCGAGTTTTCTGATCAAATGTTCCTTATGTTTTGCTGTGTTTATGTGCTGAACTATTTGAAATCTTTTTCTGACTCCCTACATTTTTTCTCACACGCTCCACAAAACAGCACCCTATTATCTGTAGATATTAAATCAGCCGAAAACTCTTTCTGTAAATTAATTAATCTAACACTCCAAGTAGGTTTTATTTTCGGCATTTGAAGAGCTCTTTATCATTTTATACGCCTTATTTAATTTGGTGAAAACCAGTTCACAACAGTTACGTTTGAAGACCACGACACAACTACTGGTGGGCAGACAAACGTTGCTTTAATCGTGCTGCTAAAAACGTTCACCTGCACTTTATCTTTGTTAATATAAACCTCTCAGATAACGCAGTGATTATTCTTTACGGCTTAGAGTCTACGCACATACATACAATGAAAGGATGGAAATAAGGTATTCACTGCATGACAACATGACTCAGCATTAGTTCTCGCCACCTTGTGAGTTGCATCATCATGTGCAATACTACCAATATGAAAAATATTATACAGATAGAAAAAATAATAAAAAAAAAAAATGCCATAAAAATCATTAAAATATGCAATATAGGGGCTATAATCTTGAAATATTCGTGAGTTGCATCATCATGTGCAATGCTACCAATATGAAAAATATTACCCACATGGAAAAAAAATAATAAAAAAACATAAAAATCATTAAAATATGCAATATAGGGGCTATAATATTGAAATATACATTTATCAAAATCAAGAAAATATGCAGTTATATGCACCATAAAATCATGTCCATTAACTGAAAATTCCATAATTCGTGCACATAATGTAAAAGCATACATTTTTAGCCCCTATGAAAAAAAAAACAAGCAAATGCATGAACTTCCTAGCCCTAGTGATGACCTACAGCAGTGGTGTCAATCGTGGCCCCGAGTGGCAATGTCACGGAGAGAGCCAGTCGCCGTGCCCTGATCATAGCGTGTCGGCTGGGTGGCTTAGTTGGTTAGAGCTGGCCTAATGATCCCTAGGTCGCGGGTTCAAATCCGGCCCAGACCGGTAGTTTTTAAGTGTGCTTAAAAACGACAGCACTATGTCGGTAGATTTACTGGCATGTAAAAGAACTCCTGCAGGACAAAATTCCGGCACACCGGTGACGCTGATGTGATCCTGGCAATTGACAGCGTCGTTAAACAACAAAATATTAATTTATTTTATCTGGGCATAGCGGGCCAATCCGTTAGAAACCAGTTCAGTGCAGTTTTCCGTGCGGTGCAGGCAAAGCAATGGCTGCGTCCGAGAGCACAGTCCACCAAAAGAGTCAACCATAGACTAGGAAAACACCAGCTTCCACCACTCACCATATTCGGAGAGAACATTGAGTGGAAAAGCACAGTCACCTGGTTAGGGCTTAAAATGGACCAGGGACTCACATGGAAGCAGCATATATTCCAAATAAGGGGAAAAGCGAACGCCCAATTAGGCAAACTATATCCCCTTATAAACATGAACTCGCTACTAAAACTCAAAATGGGACTAACATTATATAAGACGCTTATCCGCCCTATACTCACTTACGCTGCTCCGGTTTGGGGTTATGCCGCAAAAACACATATTATGCGCCTACAAAGGCTACAAAATAAAATACTACGACTGGTAGCAAAAGTGCCCTACACTGCACCAGCGGACTTGTTACACGACGAACTAAAAATGCACACGATAGAGCAATTCATTAAAAAGCTATCACACGATACATATAAACACTTGCATAAACATCACAACCCTTTAGTAACGAACCTAGGTAACTATACAATGGAAATTTATAAACACGCTAGACCGCTAGCGCTTTTCGACAGAAATCTAACTTCAAATAACACGGAAGTAGAGGAATTCTTGAACAACCTACTACACGACTAAATGAAACATTGACAGAGGACTGTTCCCTCTCACCACACAACTAAACCTTCCTTATTCCCTGTTTCAGACCGCAGCCTGCCACAGAGCCCTACAAGCCCTCGGCGATGCCGAGGCGGACCGGGAGAACTAGGGCCTCCCACCAGTGTCCTACGTGCGCGGTGAAAGCGGGCCACCGTATGATGGAGTAGGACATTCCGACGACACGGCGAGACCAGGACAAACACTTATATAAGACCTGCCTGTCTAGGGCAGACAAAGTAGAAATCAAGCACGATAACATTCATATTAAGCATGTGTAAAAATCACAGACCATTAGCTGATTCTAACGACTTGCAGGTACATACCTGTGCAACACTAGACATAAGCCTAAATATTGCACGAAAGCATCTTTTGTACTCTAACACTAACATTAGCTTATTTCACAACGACTTGCAGGTTTCACCTGTGCATCGCTAGATATAAGCTCAAATATTGCACGAATAACTTCAGTTACACTAACTCTAACATTAGCAGATATTATAACGACTGGCAGGTAAATACCTGTATAACACTAGATATAAGCTCAAATATTGCACGAATAACCTCAGGTATGCTAACACTAACATTAGCAGATAGCATAACGACTTGCAGGTAAATACCTGTGCAACCCTAGACTTAAGCATTGCACAAATTACACCATGTTACGCTAACACTAACATTAGCACGTACCATAATGACTAACAGGCCTACGCCTGTGCAACTTAATCATAAGTAAGCGTAATTGCGTCTCATATTAACACAAACTTAACAACGCATTTATCTCTCTTCGTCATGTCCAGGTTTCATGGGCATTACCAAAAAGCAACATCTCACTCGCTCGCATGTACTTCATGCCAGCTTAAAGCTTTCAATTACTAACCGGGGTGCTATGCGGGACCCGACTAACGCACGATGATGCACGAAACCATTAGCATTGTACGAACTAACACGTGGAGGGGTTTTTTAGTGAGTAACCCTCCCCCTTCAGGGCGCAGGGACCCTCACACTGTTGGCCTCAGCATGTCCGCCTCCGCCTGTAACGGGTTTTTCCCCTCCACGGTAAAAAAAAAGAAAAAAAAAAAAAGACATGAGTCATTTGTAACCGCCTGTTTCGAATGGGAAAAACAATTCCTCTGCAAAGTTGTCGGTAGTAGTATTCAGCACATAATATGCAGCCAGTATCTTGCGTTAAAAATGCAACGTACAAAGACATGAACATAAAGTAAATAATACAACAGTGCAGCTGGAGCTGATTGAAGTATAATGTGATCGTCGCCTTCAAGAGAAATTCGACAATTCATGCTCAGACGCATTAATTGAATTCTACCGGAAACTTAACAACAGGCGTTTCCCAAATTATATTTCCAATGCAGCAAAAACTATGAAAATGTATAACAGTACCCACTTTGGTGAACAGCGTTTCTGTATAATGAAGCTCCTGAAAGCTCGTCACAGAAACAGACTCTCGGATAGCAATTGGGCATCCAGTCTTAGAATCTGTGTTTGTAATTTTATATAGCCAAATTTTGAAAAGTGTGTGAATTCAAAAATATGCCAAGTGACTGATCCTACAATGTGTAACTTGTGGTATTTTACTTAGGTTTTCAGTAAGATTGTCTTAGGTTCATTATGCAGACGCTTATCACTAAAATATGCAGCTTTAAGGACACTAGTTTTTAAACAACTTACATGTTGTTCTTCCCTTTAATTTTGGAGGAAATCGCCAACCCCTCTTAGTAATGTTTTGTGACATTTCACTTATTTGAAGATAATCCAAGAAAATATTCTGTTATTTACGTTTAATCAAAATAGCTAAGAATATGCATTTAAGGGATAACAGGATTTGAAAACTGCCATTTACTTTTTGTATAAATATAGATATATCTTATGCAAGTTCATATTAAAAGCACTATTATTAGCACTGTGTAATTATTCTTATTTATTTATTCATTTATTCATTCACTTGAAAATTGATTTTGACATTTTCACATCTAAGATTGAAAAGTAATAAACACATGTATCTTTAAGAGGTATGTAAGTGCATAAATGGTGTACTTCCCAGTTTGAGAATGCAAACCCAAGGGCTAGGATAGGTTTAACAGTATTCAGTCTAATCTTCAGAAAGTTGCAACCATTTTACTATTTTAATCAACATGAATAACGCCAATTAGTCTTCTTTTACAAGTGAGAAGTACTGTTCCCCTTCATAGATTCAACTTGTATCTGTGCTATGTATCCTTGTAGGCAATTCTGAAGGTTAAAAATCATAAAGTATACGCACTCCATAAGGTATACGCAGTTGGGTTGTGGACGCAACTCAGCTGCAAGTAAACAGATGTCACATGATAACGCTGCTAGTGTTGATATGTATTACGTCATGTATTGCCCCAGGTTGTAGCACTACCCCAGTATGGCCCTCAACTCCCTGTGACCTTGACACCACTGACCAACAGGACTATTTAAGTAGCTGTACAGCTCGTACAAAACGTTATGATAGACCCCACAAAGATGCATAATAGCAATGACCAGCCCACTTGCGTAAAATAAGTGGGGACCAGTGCTGCACCTGCTGTTTGATAGGTACAACGCATTGCATATATACCAAATGCCTACTATACTCTGTGCATCAAGAGATTAAAGGAGACGTAAACAAAGTCACATAACTATTCGAAATGTTTAGTTCTTCCGGGCTTGCAGGCCGTGGTCTAGAAGGCATGGTAGATACCAACGTTTCGCCAAGTACTGCGCTTGGCATCATCAGGGTAACACGATCCTCCGTCTGCACCGGTCAGAGTTTGAATGTGGAAGCAGAGAAGTAATGGAAGTAAAGACCGTTAACGTCCGTTACGGTTATTTATATGGGTGGGGGTGGGCGGGGCATTGTTGTGCTGGCTACGGTAGTGATTAGCCAGTTGTAGGTGGGGTTTTATTATAACTGTTGTGTGCGTCTGAAAGTTTATCTAAAACTGGTATCCATGCTTTATGTACACGTAGTATTTCTTCTTTGCGATTGAAGTTGTCTTTGTGTTTGTAGATTTCTATGGCTTCCCTTTGTAGTCGAGCATAGTAGTTAACGTAGAAGACAGGACTCGGGTTTCTTTAAGGTTGACATCATGGCCGAATAATAAGGCGTGCTCTGCCACCGATTTATCCGTATGTCCCAATCTGGTGTGATGCTCATGTTCTTTTAATCTGGTGGCCACACTGCGCATGGTAGTGCCTATATATACTTTGCCGCAACTGCAGGGAACTTTATATACACCTGCAGATGTGTGTGGGTGGCGTTTGTCTTTGGCCGATCTCAGGAGGTCTTTGATCTTGTTTGTCCGTCTGTAGACAGTATCAACTCCATGTGAACGCAGAAGCTTGCCTATCCGATCGGAGACGTTCCTGATGTAGGGGAGAAAAGCTGTTGCTACTTTGTCGCGTTCTTCCGTTTTTGTTGTTGGTCGCCTTGGATGAATTGCGCGCCGGATTTCTTTTTGTGTGTATCCATTGGACTGGAATGCGGAGTTTAGATGTTTGAGTTCTTCCTTTAAGTATTTCTTATTGCAGAGCCGGGGTGCTCGTTCTGTGAGTGATTTTATTATACCTTGTTTCTGCCTAGAGTGATGGTTAAGAGGTTTTATGTAAATATCGATCTGTATGTGTATGTTTCCTGTAAATACTGTATTCCAGGCCATGGTCCGCTGTTCTCATGACTTTCACGTCTAGGAAGGCTAAAGTGTTGTTTTCCTCTTTCTCCATGTTGTCATTTAGGCTGTTTAGATGTGTCAGAAACTGATCTAAGGTGTCCTCCCCGTGACTCCATACTACAAAAGTATCATCGACATAGCGCAACCAGGTCTTCGGTTTTAGAGGTGCCTTGGCGAGTGCTGATTGCTCAAACTTTTCCATAAAGAAGTTGGCGATCACTGGGCTCAAAGGGCTGCCCATGGCAACACCTTCGATCTGTTCATAAAAAGTGTTGTCCCATTGAAAGTAATTGGTTGTAAGGCAATGGCGGAAAAGCTCCGTGATGTCATTGGGAAATAGTTCTTCTATGTGACTTATGGCTTCTGCAATCGCTACTTTGGTAAACAAGGAGACAACATCAAAACTCACCAAGCGGTCCTCAGTTTCTATTCGGATGTCTTTTAGTTTAACTATGAAGTGGGCAGAGTTTTTGATGTGTGAGTTAGTGGTGCCGATATATGGTTGTAATAAAGTGGGGAGATGTTTGGCGATATTGTAGGTAGGCGAACCTATGCTGCTCACTAGCGGGTCGTAGCGGTACATTTTCCTTATGAATTTTCGGGAGCCCGTACGATCTCGGCGGTAAAGCTTCGGTTCTACAGGTCTCCTTCTTCACAATGTCCGGTAGAGATGAAGATTTTATGATGCTGTTGGTTTGTCGGAGAAAACATGTGGTTGGGTCTTTTGTCAGCCTTCTGAAGGTTGCGGAGGATAGTAGCTCGGTGATCTTGTCTTTATATTCTGCCGTATCCATGACAGCTGTAGCATTTCCTTTGTCTGCTGGTAGAACAGTAATCTTTTCATCCTTGTTGAGTTCTCTGATGGGCTTTCTTTCTTCTTGTGAGATGTTGCTTTTAGGTAGGGGTGCCTTGCACAGAAGCCGGGAAGCCTCCCGTCGAACTTCTTCTGCCTGATTACCTGGAATTTTCTGTATGGCAGCTTCTACGTTGGCAATGATGTCTTGGACTGGAATTTCTTTAGGTGTTACGGCGAAGTTTCCTCCCTTTGCCTATATGGACGTCTCTGCCTGTGATAGTGTGCGAGAGCTTAGGTTCACTACTGTGGGTAAGGTCTCCAATAAGCCGGTGAGTTTATCATCGGGATCGCGGCAACGTTGAAATTTTGCTGTTTGTCTAGCGGTGGCTTGATCACCGGTGGACATCATCGAATGGTACGTTAGGTCGTCGATGTTGTCCCAATCTTTCCTAAACATATTTTCACTTAGATGGCAATGGAGTTCTAGAAGAGATCGATCTATGTTGGCGAGTTCTCTGCGTGTGCTGTGAATCTGCTCCCGTAATAGTGCATTTTCTGTGCGACTGTATATAGGGTGTGCCTTGGCTGAGTTAAAGGTTCTTTTTATTCTGATAAATTTAGGGATCGTTCCTGTGTCTCTGCATCTTAGAAGAAATCTGAGTGAAGATAGAAGATTACCTTTCTTCTTGCGTTGTTTTTCAGAGTTTCACCTTCTGTTTCAATTCCTCCCCTTAGAGGCGTGTAATATATGTACTTGGCGAAACGTTGGTATCTACCATGCCTTCTAGACCACGGCCTACAAGCCCGGAAGAACTAAACATTTCGAATAGTCACGACACCGGCCGTGAAAGCCTAAATACATAAAGTCACATAAGTTTTGGCCGCAGGGCGCCTTCTGGACGCTTTCGCCGTCTAAATAGTCCCTTGAAAATATACTGATACTAAGGTCTAAATCTCACACATAGTTTGCTAAAGCACGAGCTAAGTGTACTACAATCTTCGCAAACGTTAAAGGCATATGGAGGCGGACCATACTGCAGACTCCAACGAATCCTAAGCTTGCCCCTCCTACCAGCGCTGCACATGCATCTCACACTCTTGAGTACAGAACCTCTGCCGGTACAGGCACTACGCTTGGCAACAGCGCTCTGCTTGAGCATTGGCCAGCGTTCACATGCCTTTAACTTTTGCGAGCAGTATAAGCATAGATAAATTTGTAAGAATACGCCGTTAAGTGAATTTGTAACCAGCCTAACTCATTCGGCGCGCCTATCATTCACTATGAAACTATCATAACGTGGCGGAACAAGTGAGTGTTGTGAAACATAAGTACGGGAAACTATTGCGAAGTTGTGAAAAGAAAATATTGAACGTGTTTAACAAGTTTTGCGAGAAATATCCCGAGCTTGCTTTACATAGATTTCGTGCTGAAAGTAACATCCAAGTTTACCGGTGTGTCACTTTCAAATATTTACAGTGTACATAAAGAAAATTCCTCAGTTGGTGAAGTCAGAACTCGCGGCAAGAAGAGACCGCGCCAGGCAAGTGTTGGATGTAGTTTGTGACATCCACAATCCGTCCAGAAGTTCACTAGTTCTTTGTTAACACTGAGCTGTTGGCAGTTAACTTTGACCCCGATTTTCCAGATTTAAAACGAACTTCCCTCCATAAGTTGCTTCTGCAGATTGGTTTCGAGCTTGTGAGCAGGAAACGAAAAAGTGTTATTGTGGACAGAGATAATGGAAGTAGCAGTTAATTTCCATGTGCTGCATGTTATTTAGATCGAGAAAATATATTCTTTTAGTGGTATAAAATGCATATTGTACTTAGGCGTAGCGGTAACTATGTTCCGTCATTGCGAATGCACGTGGCCGCGGAGTGATACAAACCGGTCCTTTGTTTACGTCTCCTTTAATCGCTTGATGTGCAGAGTATAGATGTACAGAACTATAGTGTCATCACCAGGACCCTCTAGATAATGGACCTGACACTGGCATCTGAGTTGCACAAAAATGTTGGCGGTAGTTGGTGATGATTTCTGAGTTGTTTCCACACGCTATGCTTCGTATTGTTTTCTATGCCTTTGAGTTATCGCTTGTTATAGTAATTCCTATGTAAGTTTGTCTTCATATTAGCGAAGCGAATGTTCAAAAACTTTTATTTGGGCAGTATAGGGCACAGAAATAAATCCAATAACGTGTTGACTGTGCCGTGTGCTTTCCACGTGTGTATGTTTATTGTGTTCCATCTAAGACTATGGCTACATTAGACGTATAGTGTGGTTAATTTATCTGTTTACAAGTACAATTTCCGGGAGGGCTCGGGGCGCTGACCACGTCCCACCCTCCAGTACTGCACCTCACCAATGACGCCTGTAGTGGGCAGAGGTGGGGGACGCAGCGGCTGGGCGGTAGGCCTTGGCCCTTCGTGGGCTGTCGCGCGGGGTTTACATTTACAAGTACAATTTGTGTCACGATTACAGTGGTGAGAAGTTGTTGAAGAAAAACTGTTGCAGTAGCGTAGGTTATTGTTGCCATACTACAACCTAAGCTCAAACATCACAATGCCCCGTAACTGTTGCGTTCTCGGATGCAAATTAAAAATGAGAACCTTTCAATTAAAACAAAAGGTAAATTGCAACGTAAAGCTTGTAAATTCAGTATTTAATTACTATGAATTGCAGTGTTATGTGTGTTATTTGCCAGTGTATATATTTTGTATATATATAAAACATTGTGAATACTGTAAATAGTGAAAGACAATTTCGAGTGAACTCAATTAGTGACAGCTGTAACACCAACAGTTTGTTTCATGTAAGTAGTATGCTGCTTGTATTTATATATTATCTTTTGTCTTTGTAATTTAAGTGTGCAGCTGTAGTAATGTGGTATGTTGCTGCATGTAAAACTGTAGACTGTAGCAGTTTATTTAAGGGTACGTATTTCATGCATTTCATTTACAGTGCTGTTTTAAGGTTATTATTTTTAATATTTCATCTGCTTTTGTAGATTCGTCATTTTTGTCCAAATTTCACCGATGCCTCCCCTATTCAGTAGGTAGCTAGTTATTCTAAATGGCAGCATTTGTATATAAGCCATCCAGTATATGTTTTGTGTAGGTATATAACAT
This sequence comes from Tenodera sinensis, assembly GCA_030765045.1. NCBI lineage: Eukaryota > Metazoa > Arthropoda > Insecta > Mantodea > Mantidae > Tenodera > Tenodera sinensis. The sequence continues at coordinate 54,930,208 of CM060966.1, forward strand.
TATGTACAGTGTGAAAAACAGTGTAAACAGTGATTAGTAATTCTGAGTCAACTCAATGTCAACAGTTCTGTTTTATTTAAGTAATATGCTGCTTGCAGTTTTGTCTATCTTCTTTGTAATTTGAGTGTGTAATGCAGTTACATAATGGCATGTAAAACTGTAGATTGCATGAATGTTATTTAAGGTTATATATTTCAATCCCCATTGGTTATCGTTTAATATTAAATGTCATTCTTTTTTGCTTACTTGAGTTTATCTTTAAGTCAGTGTTTTGAGTTTAACACAGCCCATGTTCACAAAATAGGCGTGTTATTACACATTTTTATTTTACTGACTTGAAATCACGGCCGGTAGACGAGTTGTTTATTAGCAGTTCCCACCACATACGGCCGCCATCTTGAATGCGAGTGTCAGGTCCGGTATCTAGAGGGTCCTGGTCATCACTCTTGGTGTTTAAGCGCGCTCCGCTATGCTGTGCTAGTGCAGATAGGAACCTACGACGACTGTATTAAAGTTATCTACTGTAACGCATTATTCTTGTTATGGTAATGTTTTAATCGCTTGAGTATTTGTGAAAGGCACATGATTCGTAACACATATTCTTCAGGAATATAATGAACAGAACCACGCTGAAACAAGTAAGAAAACAGTAAGACACTTCAACATTTCTAGCTAAAATGCGCATCTGGTTTACAAACAAGGTCAGAATCAGGTCCCTTTTAGGTTTCACAATTTCCTCCTGAGATAAGTGTTTGCTTTATTGGAATATAAATACACTGAAGTGCAAATGGAGAAAATCAATCGCCGAAGGATGATCATCTGAACTTTATGAGCGCATGATTCCAATGTCTCGCTCCAAAGAATCTTGGGTAAGCTTCCCCCACCCCTCCGAAGGAATGCCGCCTTGACATGGCGTAGGGGCTCAGTACCCGATCCAGACGGCCTACTAAATGTGTCATTTTTTAATACAGGTAGGTAGTAAGAGATGAGGGGAAGCACAGAACATTCCAAAACAGGTAGATGAGGCTCGGTAGTCTTGATTCAACTAGGAGAAGAGGACTCCGAAATGACTCCCCTAGAGGGTCCTACTACAGTAGGTACGGGTTTGTCGTACCCCGAGTCCCGAGCCGTACTCTCGATTGGGTTCCTCTAAGAGGTGAGAGGGCACCTGCCAAACGCCCAAGCAACTTTGGTCCACTTGTGTGTTTGACCTCCCACCTGTTACCTCCCTGTACACAGTCTGATGGATAACCTACGCGCGGGTTGTAGGTGGATGGGGAGACGCAAGGGGTGACTGGGTAACCGCGTAAGTCCCAGCCCCTGGTTATCATGTAGGATCTGTGTTCGTATCCGCTGAAAAAGGTCAGGCCCAGGGAGGGCCCATTGCATAAGCTGATGCACTCCTGAAGGCGATTGGGTCCCTCTGTCTATACATTGGGAGGTGAGACCCTAGGGTGAGCAAGGTCCAGGCCAGGACTCTCACCTAAGCCAGGGTGGCGCCCAGGATGTGAGCATGCCATCGGAGACATTTTCAATGGTGGAGGATATCATCGCCATGAGTTCTACTAAAACTCAAAACAAAAAAATTAGTAAAGTCTGTGTAAAGGAAGTAGCAGAGTCTTGTGGTCCTCGCTACTTGGTTATTTCTAGAACTGAGGAAGGAAAGAAAATTATCGGTGAACCCATTTGTAATCCAGAAGGGCTAGATAAGATAGCTGGTCCAGTGAAGTCATGTACTAGATCCCGTAATGGCACGCTCCTGGTTGGAGCGCATTCAGCAGACCAGGCAGTTGAAATACAAAAAGCCAACCTGTTAGCCAGCTATCCGATACGTGTTGGCCTTCACAAGACATTGAACTCGTCACCCGATGTGGTTAATACCTGCGCATTAGACGGATTAAGCGTTGAGGAGATTGAGGAAAACCTAAAAGATTAAGGTGTTACCTGTGTTTATCGGGTTCATCGCAAAGAAAGCGGTGGATTGAAGCCTATTCGTACCCTGTTCCTGACCTTTGATCGGGTAGATCTCCCTCAAAGCATTAAGGCAGGATATGAAGTAATAGAAGTAAGACCATACATCCCCAACCCGATCAGGTGCTTTAAGTGTAACCATTTTGGACACACAAGCGAACTGTGCAACAGAGCATCTTCCTGCGTCAACTGTGGAGGCGTCGCTCAAGACGCTCCATACTCATTGCCTCCCAGTTATATGAACTGTAGTGGCGAACATCTAGCTTAATTCCCGAGAATGCCCCCGTTTTATAGGGGAAAGGGCGATTCAGGAAATCCGAGTCAGAGGTCGGAAGCTCGGAAACTCCTGCGTATCAGACAGCCCCCCCCCCTCCCCCAAAGTCCGGTGCCTATAGCTCAGTTACAGCTAGGCCGGTACAGAAGTGGGAAATGGCTACACAAACCAGTGATCAAACCGGGGCCACAATTTCACAAAAAATTCTCGTAGCAAGAACAGTTCCAAAGCCTTCAACATCTACAGTTAAATCTACGTCACCTACCAAGTCCGTAAAGGAAAAGAACGCCTCTACAAGGTCACCGTCTAAATTGCCAGTCTACAACAATGGCAAGAATGAGCCCGTTATTTATGTTGCTTCACCGAAGAAATTCAAGGAACAGTATGTAAAATCTGACTTCCTCAAAGAAGAAAACGTGTCTGTTCCCAATAAACCAAAGGGAAAGAAGAACCAGCGTTCATTCCCTCGAAGACCCTCTTCTGAGGATTCCTCTGGGATGGACACGGACCGGCGGCTTTCATCTTCGCCGGTATCCATGAGTTTGCTATGGGGAGACGCACCTCCTCGGTAAAGGAGATGCAACAGGATCCTGCCTATACTGGGAGAAACCCAGTGAAAAAGAGGCAATATAAAGCTGAAAAGAGTGTAAGCCCAAAAGATCACAAAAGGGCTAAATTGAATCGACCACCGTCTACTGCAAGGTAGTGCAATTACCTTGGAAGACTTATTCCACACAGATATTAATATGGCTATCCTACAATGGAACATACGTGGTATTAGAACACAACGACCAGAATTTGAGCTTCTTCTCAAAGAGAACGAACCCTGGGTCGTATGTTTGCAAGAGACTAAGCTGCGTCCTCAAGACGCTTTCCATCTAAGGCGATACACCCCAGTACGGCGGCGCCGTGGCCGAGCGGTTAGCGCGCTCGCCTACCACCTAGGCGGCCCGGGTTCAATCCCAGGGACCCGCATGTGGTATTCGTGGTGGACGAAGCGGCGTCAGGGCGGGTTTTCTCCGGGTACTCCGGTTTCCCCCGCCATCTCATTCCACCGGTGCTCCATCTTCATGTATCATCAGTGTCACCGCCTGCGGTGCCGTAGTAGTAAAAGCGGGCGTTAAACACTACAACAACAACACCCCAGTACGGTGTGATGTTACACCAGAAGAAGGTGTTCCGGCACATAGCGGCGCTATGATACTTGTGAGAGATGATATATATTGAAGAGAGCAATAGCAGTAATAGTAACAGCTTTTTAGAGAGCACCATATTTTTATGTTTTGGCGATCACATCGCTCTCTCACAACCCCCAGGATGTCACCTGTCGTTGGTTTACGGGTCTCGCCGACCTGACCGAGAGAATTATCAAAATAAATTCACCGACCATATCCTCTGATTACCAATCAGAGGACGTATTACATGTCAGTACCTGGGCGACCGAGCTTCACTCGGCGTTTTTCGCCTCTGTTTTTGTGAAATCTGGTTTTTTGTGGGAGAAGATACTTATTTAGACAAACCTGAAAGGCAAAACGATAACTAAATAAAACTACTTGTCGCAATTGTTAAGAGTAATGTCCGAGATGCAAGAGATATAGAAATACATAAAAATAGTTCATAAACACCATCATTTCAGCTGTAAAACGTGTACTGCTGAAAGCAGGCCTCCCCCATAGATATCCACCCAGTTTGAGGTTTTCGTCGAGCATTTGTTCCATTATGGAGTTCAGTTCTTTGCTGCTGTGATTGACTCCAGGACGTTAACACGTTGGCCAAGGTCCTTCATACTTCCATCGAGTTCTTCCATGGCTTCCTTAACCCCGGCCAGTCGCTCGTTAGTATTCTTCGATAGACCTGTCTTCATATTGGAATTCCCGTCTTCATCTTTTCCGTTTTGGAGTTTACATTTTCAATTTGCCTTCCATTTTTGTTCCCATATATTCTATTCCGTAGTTTACATTTTTCCAATTCGGTTTTCATATTAGTTTTCTCTGCCGCATTCCGGAATTAATTTCATTTCCCATTATGTCCAGCTTGGCTAACATTTGTTTCATCAACTGTTCCATATCGTGCTTTTCGTCGCACTCCGAACACCAATTGTGATTACTTTACTTTTTTAACTATTTATTTATTTTTTATTAAAACACCGGAGCGACACTAAGCAAAAGCAATGTTGAAGAATAACAAATAGTACAGAAAGAAAAGCTGGTTGATAAAGCCATGTGAAAGTACTACGCATTTATGTTTCAAACATATAGAAAATTGTATGAATTGTTCGTAATTGTTCGTCGAAGAGGGAGTAGTGAAAGAAATGTGATTGTTTTACTAAAGAAAAATGAGTAGAAAAACCGTGTGAATGTTATACGTTGCACTTATATTTCAAGTGTGTGGAAAAATGTATGGATTGTTTGCAGAAGAGGGAGTAGTATGTTAGGTAAAAGAAAAGGGAGTAGAGAAAACCATGTGAACGTAATACATTGCGTGGTAAAATGGATTGCATAAAAACCTTCGCCATGAAACAAATTAGATATGTCACCTTTCATGGTGATCGGTCAACCTATTTTGGAATTTAATCACTCTTCAACATACGATATGTATAGGCCTTGGTATGTATGAAGTTGATAAACCATACGGAATAACATGTGAATTGTTATGTAAAACAAAAGTGAGTAGAGAAAGTAATATGAATGTAATACGTTGTATTTGTTTCAAACATATAGCAAATTGTATGAATTATATGTTGAAGGGCGAATAGCGAAAGAAGACTGATTGTGTCTCGTAAAGGAAGAATTAGTAGAGGAAATCGTGTGAATGTAATACGTTGCATTTATATTTAAATCCTAGAATATTATATGAATTGTATGTTGAAGGGCAAACAGAGGATACATGAATGCGCTACGTAAAAGAAAAGCGAGTAGAAAACCATTTGAAAGTAATATATTGTGCAGTAAAATTGTTACCATAAAAGCTCTCCATGAAAATAATACATATACGTGCCGATTTTGCGGTGATCGGTTGAGCAGTTTTCGAGATTAACAGTTAGATATATACAAACATTCAAGTTGTATACATGATATGAATTGTTTGTAGAAGAGTGAGTGGAGAAAGACATGTGAAGGTGTTACCTAAAAGTGAGTAGAGTAAACACTATGAATGTAACATGCAGCATTTCTATATCAAAAATGCACAAAATTGTGTGACTTATTTCTAGAAGAGTAAGTAGAGAAACAGTTATGAGTGTGTTACCCAAAAGCAAGTAGAGAAAACAGTATGAATGTAATACGTACCATTTATATTACAAACATGTACGAAATTGTATGACTTATTTGTAGAAGAGTGAGGAGACAGAGATGTGAATGTGTTACCTAAGAGTGAGTAGAGAAAACAGTATCAATATAATATGTAGCATTTCTATTTCAAACATACAGAAAATTGCGTGACTTATTTGTAGAAGAGTGAGTAGAGAAAGAGATGTGAATGTATCACCTAATAGTGAGAGGAGAAAACAATGTGAATGTAATAGCACTTCTGTTTCAAACATACAGAACATGGTTTGACTTATTTTAAAAGTGGGGATAAAGGTGTTTTTTTGTGCAAAATCACGCTTTTTATGGAAAATTATTGTTTACAGAAGAGTGAGTAGAGACAGAGATGTGAATGTGTTACCTAAAAGTGAGAGAAAACTGTGAATGTAATAGCACTTCTGTTTCAAACATACAGAACATGGTATGACTTATTTTAAAAGTGGGGATAAAAGTGTTTTTCGGTGCAAAATCACGCTTTTTATGGAAAATTGTTTACAGAAGAGTGAGTAGAGACAGAGATGTAAATGTGTTACCTAAAAAGGAGAGGAGAAAACAGTGTGAATGTAATAGCACTTCTGTTTCAAACATACAGAACATGGTATGACTAATTTTAAAAGTGGGGATAAAAGTGTTTTTTGGTGCAAAATCACGCTTTTTATGGAAAATTATTTATAGAAGGGTGAGTAGAGAAGGAGATGTAAATGTGATACCTAAAAGTGAGTAGAGAAACCACTGTGAATGTAATATGCAGCATCCCTATTTCAAACATACAGAAAATTGCATGACTTATTTGTAGAAGAGTGAGTAGAGAAAGAGATGTGAATGTATCACCTAAAAGTGAGAGGAGCAAACAGTGTGAATGTAATAGCACTTCAGTTTCAAACATACAGAACATGGTTTGACTTATTTTAAAAGTGCGGATAGAAGTGTTTTTCGGTGCAAAATCACACTTTTTATGGAAAATTGTTTACAGAAGAGTGAGTAGTGAAAGAGATGTGAATGTGTTACCTAAAAGTGAGAGGACAAAACAGTGTGAATGTAATAGCACTTCTGTTTCAAACATACAGAACATGGTATGACTTATTTTAAAAGTGGGGATAATAGTGTTTTTAGGTGCAAAATCACGTTTTTTATGGAAAATTGTTTATAGAAGACTGAGTAGAGAAAGAGATGTGAATGTGTTACCTAAAAGTGCGTAGAGAAACCGCTGTGAATGTAATATGCAACATCTCTGTTTCAAACATACAGAAAATTGCATGACTTATTTGTAGAAGAGTGAGTAGAGAAAGAGATGTGAATGTATCACCTAATAGTGAGAGGAGAAAACAGTGTGAATGTAATAGCACTTCTGTTTCAAACATACAGAACATGGTTTGACTTATTTTAAAAGTGGGGATTAAAGTGTTTTTCGGTGCAAAATCACACTTTTTATGGAAAATTTTTTACAGAAGAGTGAGTAGTGAAAGAGATGTGAATGTGTTACCTAAAAGTGGGAAGAGAAAACAGTGTGACTGTAATATCATTTCTATTTCAAACATACAGAACATCGTATGACTTATTTTAAAAGTGGGGATAAAAATGTTTTTGGTGCAAAATCACGATTTTTATGGAGAATTGTTTATAGAAGAGTGAGTAGAGAAAGAGATGTTAAAGTGTTACCTAAAAGTGGGAAGAGAAAACAGTGTGAATGTAATATCATTTCTATTTCAAACATACAGAACATCGTATGACTTATTTTAAAAGTGGGGATAAAAATGTTTTTGGTGCAAAATCACGATTTTTATGGAGAATTGTTTACACAAGAGTGAGTAGAGAAAGAGATGTGAATGTGTTACCTAAAAGTGAGTAGAGAAAACACTGTGTTTGTAATATGCCTGTGTACAAAAAGTTAACCAAATCTTTAGAGCCGTTTCTCAAATACCGGGAATATATACAAGAATTGCTCTGTAGCAGCGGGAATAAAAAATGTTATTTTTTATGTAAAATCGCGTTTTTTCGGGAATTACACCTATATAGAGGAACTTAAAAGGCAAAACTCTATCTGAATACAAAATTTGATCGAAATCGTTAGAGCCGTTGTGAAGTTGTGCGGAATAAATATATATATACAAGAATTGCTCGTTTAAATATATAAGATGACAGGTCAGCATGTTAGGGATTAATATTTTAGAGAAATGGAGAGGTTGGAAAAATAAAGACTCCCTAACCCTCGAGAACCCTAATAGCATCGGGGTCGGAAGAGAACAAGAGATGACCAAGGTAAGGTCAGATAGAAAAGTTACAGTGAGGAGCAGAACACCAGTAAGTGGAAGTAATGTTCTGCTCAGCTTGGGTACCTTGTGGTCGCTATTCACATATTCCCTAGACGGAGACCCCTGAGATGATTGCATGAAATATAAAAACAATGAAAAATCAGCCGTAGCAGCACAGTTTTGGAACAACTACCATGATATTATTCCGAAAGACAACCTTCTTAGGACAGCGAGATACAACTGAGCTCTCAGTGTAGGGAAACATCCACATCACAAAAAAAAAAGACAAACCAGAAAAAAAGACAAGAGAGACAGAGAAATTATGAACTTTGATTTCGCACCATTGGACAGCTCTGGAAGTCATTGTATTACCACCATCAACAGAATATAAGATGACATAACTATAACTGCTCGGTTTAAAGCTAAGGATGGGAATGAAGGTTCCCAAAATATATTCTAATTTTCACAAGTGAGGTATAGTGTAAACATAACAGATCCTTAATTAATTAACAAAACTTTTGTTATTCGCAATTCTAAAAGTCTTCCAGGCTGATTTGCCGTGCTCTGCCATCTGATTTTCCGGTCGTGAAAGCCTACGCTTACTCAGAACTTTTTTTGTCAGTACAAAGGTGATACAAGAGATACAAAGCTATAGTCAAATCTTTAAAAACAGGCAATACGCTAAGCTTGCAATCCCATACTTTTCCCATGACATCGCCAGAAACAATGGAAGTATGTCAGCACTACAATTGCAAATATTGAAAAATTCAATGCAATAACAATGCTTCTAGAAAAGTCTAAATTCAATTTCTCATATTCCTCAATAAAACGCTTGATCGTTAAAAAATTGTCTCATTCATACCTACAAGAAATAGAAACAAATGCCAAAGATAAAAAATGGATTACACTACTTTCCAACCCAGATATAATCCCCCAGAGACCACGGAAAACCGCGGTTGCAGCCTTCCGACTATTGACAAATCACGACTGCTTAGCAAGTCATCTCTACAGAATAGGTATCTCAGCCTCAACAATATGTGTCCTGTGTAACGATCACGCAGAAATGAAGACCACTTGAAGACCTGTGAAGCATTAAGATCAGAAGAAACTACAGTTCAAAAGTATTGGAAAGCACGAATGCTAATGGCTTCATTGCCAGATGCAAGGCACTAGAAAACAACAACAACAATGCTTCTAGAAAATGGCTAATGTAACAAAAAGGTTTATTCAAAATAACACAATTTTCTGTGTAGTAAATTTTGTTTCACTTACGATTTACCAGCTGTTTTGTAGTTTTCATTACAATACTGTTATTTTGTTTGTGTGTGTTTTGTTAATTTATTTGGGTAGGTCAGTTTATATTTATTGCTCTAAAGCTTATGAACAAGCTTTTTTGTAATGGAAAAATTGTGCCATTTTAGCTTACTTACTATGAAAACTGTCTAATTAGGCATTACCTTCATATACATGCTGAGATCATAAGTTTACGAGATGCACTTGAAAGATTTCGAAACTGTCGACATCCAGCCCTTCCACTCATCTTTTGTTAGTCCTTTGCCAGAGGCACTGATTATAAAGTTACTTCAAAGTACTGACATCATGCATGCACAATCAACTGACGGGAAGAGCTGAGCAAATCTGAAGACCCCATATGAGTGACATTTGTGATTTTGTAACCAAAATTTTGACTTGGTCTACAATAAATAAGATTAATTTACTTGTCTATATAATTGAAAACACAAAACCTTTTACACACAAACCTTTGTCTATCCAGTAAAGACAAAGCAATCTCTTTGCTGCAGCATTGTCAAGTAATGCATTGCTAATCCCTTTTTTTAAATAAATGATTGCAAATTTTTTCTAATTTTCATGCATATTATGGCTTGTATTTTCATGTGAACCTCATTAGGTAATATAATACATGGATTGGGCTATATGCATCATACATCAACATTTACCTTACAGCAAACTGCAAATGCTTTCAGTGGGTTAGGAATGGCCTTGGTTTGCACTACCTCATTCATGAATGTATCATACAATTTTCTCTGGAATGTTGTCATGCGAAGCAATGTCTACAGTATTTACAATCCTCCCAGGAATGAGCCAGATCTCCCACTTGTTGACCAATTAAATAAAACAATCATAATTGGGGATTTCAAATGCCCATTACAAAAGATGGGGTTATGAAAAAGTGGATTCTACAGGGAAGATAGTGGAAGAATTTTTGAATACCACAACTTTTGAACTGATTTATAGTAAAGAAGATCCCACAACCTTCATACATTACTCTGGAGCAGGTAGAAACCCAGACCTCTTGTTAGCTACAACAGATATTGTTTCAAAAATTAAAAAACAAGTTATAAAAGACCCAAGTTCTGGTCACAGAGCAGTAATTACTGACATAAAACTAGATAATACAAATAACAGTCAACGTCACACGAATCTGTATTGGAACTTCAAAAAAGCAGATTGGAACAAATACAAAACTGAACTGGAACATAAATTTAAAGAACAAACTCACAGCTACATGACCAACCAGATCATTTGAACAAAAATTTCTGTAAAGTTATTCTAGAAACCGCAAAAAAAACATATCCCTCGTGGGAGAACTAAAAATTTCAAACCCTTTTGGAACCCCCAATTAGAAGAACTGAAAAAGCAAAGGGAGATAGCTAGAAATACAGCTGAACAAACAAAAAACATATCGGATACACAAACATGGTGGAAGAAATGTGCCTCACTAAAACAAGAAATTAATACAGCTAAAAAGAATCACTTTAATAATTTCTTAGAAAAAATGGATTATAGAACCGATGGTAACAAAGCCCACAAGTTCATATAAAATGTCAAGGACAGGAAAGAAAACAACAGCACACCTATCATACACAACAATAAAATATTAGTAAATGATGCAGTCATAGCCAACACATTCAATAAATATTATGCTAATTCACATAAAGTAACAAGAAATAATAAAAGGGAACGTAAAGAATTTAAGAAAGATTTGAAACAAGAAAGAAAATGTGATCCTAGCACTCAATGCAATATCTTTTTTCAAAATTTTAATATGCAAGAACTGAATATTGAAATAAATAATCTAAAAAACAAAAAGTCTCCTGGACCAGATCACATAACCCAGAGTTCATAAAAAACCTTGGTAAAACAGCAAAACAACACTAAAACTCTATAATCTATCCTGGAAAACCACTGTACCTGCCAAATGGCGAAAAGCAATAATTATCCCACTCTTGAAGAAAGATAAAACAGCATCAGAAATAAAAAAATTATACACCAATAGCGCTTACTAGCATAATAGCAAAAGTGATGGAAAGAATGGTGTCAAACAGGTTAAATTGGTTTCTAGAATCACAAAATTTAATATCCCCATGTCAAGCTGTATTCAGAGAGTTCCACTCTACAAATGAACAAGTCTTACTTCTCAGTCAAGAAATCAAAGACTCTTTCAATAGGAAAGAAGATAATGTATCAGTTATTTATTTATGCCAACAAACTTACTGTTACTGGCTTGAGAATTTAATGCCATTCTGGCAGTTTGTCACAATAGCTCAGTGGTAGAGCAGCTGCCCGGTAAGCGGAAGGTCTGTGGTTCAAACCCCAGTTGTGGCACTGAATTTTTAAGTTCCAGTTCTACCTCTCAAACTTTGCCCACACACGGCTTGTGTGTTTAAAAACACCAACAGTAAGTTTGTTGGCATAAATAAATAATAATTACCATCTGAAGGTTATTTAATCCTGGGATATAAAGTGCTTACAATAGTAAGTCACCATTGGGGTAATTTGTCTCTGATGTGAGACTGCCTTTGTGGTTTACCAGGAGAAATATGAACTGGCTTGAGAATTTAATGCCATTCTGGCAGTTTGTCACAATAGCTCAGTGGTAGAGCTGCCGCCCGGTAAGCGGAAGGTCTGTGGTTCAAATCCCAGTTGTGGCATTGAATTTTTAAGTTCCAGTTCTACCTCTCATAATGTATCAGTTTTTATTGATTTCCAAAGTGCATATGATTCTATATGCAGAACAAAACGACTAAAGAAGGTAAAAAAAATTGGGATACAAGGTCCAATGTTTACGTGGCTGTTACTTCCTAACACAATGCTTTATTGCTACCAGATATGGAAGAAATATATCCAAATACAAACAAGTACACCGTGGCTTCCCACAAGGTGCAGTGCTCAGCACTACACTTTTTAATATATTTATTAACGATCTGCCACAACAAATACAAGAATCAGGTGTGAAGTGTGCACTATTTGCTGACGACTTAGTAATGTGGACTTCAAAACCAAAAAGCAGAAGTACAGAACTAGAAAAAACCATGCAACAATCCTTAACCAACCTACAAAAGTGGATCAAAGAAAATTTAATGACTGTTAATACAACAAAATCAAACAACCAAATCTTTTCACTAAGAAAAAAACCACTTTTTTAGGAGTTACATTTGACACCAAACTTACATGGACCAAACAAATAGAAAATGTAATACAAAGAGCAGAAAAGCGCCTTTCACTGTTAAAACGTCTAACAGGAATGAAGTGGGGATGTTCCAGAGCAACTCTTAACACAACATACAATGTATATATAAAGCCATTATTTACTTACTGCAGTGAAGTTCGTATAACAGCAAATACAAAAAAAATTCAAATCTTTCAAAACCAAAGTCTGAGACTACTTACAGGTGCTATCAAAAACACACCAATACCAGCTATGGAAATACTAAAAAACCAATACCCCATTGAACATGAAATAGAAAAATCAGCTCTTACTCAACACGAAAAGTTGATCAGACTCCCATTCAATACTTGGAACAAGAGGAATTTTACACATACACTAAAGACTCAGGAGAGCTTTCTTTCCAAAATTCAAGACATCAAGACCTTCCTAAATGTAGCAGTTTTTCTGTATAGCGCTTATGATATACAGAATATATCAAAGTTACAAAATCCATTAATAGCAAAGGGTTAAGAATATGTACCACAGGTGAAGGGATGCCAAAAAGGCATTACCAAGGGTCATTAGCGAACGTCCCAAACATTAACGTAAACGAGATACAATTAGTTTGGCAAGGTCTTCAAAATAAAGAAAAAAGAGCCTGCTATTGTATTTTTACAAAGTATCGGAAACCCGAGGGGTTTCGCCAGAGGGCAAAGTCTTGACTTAATGAAGTGAGGGCCATTATGGATGTTTGGGAAGCTAAAACGGATAATGACTGAGGACAGTAGGAGACAGGCATCGTTACGAGGGAGAGATACATGTAAGCAACACGGTGAAAGTTCGTTCCAGCGTTACGTTAAAACTGCATATTTCATTCTATTTAAAATTGTTCAGCAAAGCTTAAATGTGTAAAAATAAAACAAATAAAGAGTTCTAACAAAACTACAATATCGCTCTCTGTAACCACCACGGATACCCGAGATTAAGACTCATGTGTGAGCAGCCGTAGGCACCCATAATACGAAGCAGTCAATCGAGTGATATAAAGTGCTTCAAATTGGCGCCCAACGTGGGGCGTGAACTTCAGAGAATTTCAGGAATGCTGAGCGTGAACTTCAGAGAATTTCAGGAATGCTGAGCGTGAACTTCAGAGAATTTCAGGAATGCTGAGCGTGAACTTCAGAGAATTTCAGGAATGCTGAGCGAGAACTTCAGAGTACTTCAGGGAAGCAGAATAAGGTATGCGGAGAACTTCAGGGAGATGAACAACAAAGGTCGTGAACTCCAGGGAAGGTGACCCAGGACACAGCAGGAACGAGAGGATCCACATCGAATAGCAGTGCAGCAAGCTGATTAAGGTACTGAGTGAGAATTTTATCTACGTGTTGTAGTATATAGTCAATGTATTTAAGGAACGGGAAAATGATCGAGCAATTAGATATAAATATGGAAGTGCAGGAGGGTGATGAGAGAGTGGGAGAAGGTGTATATAGTAATGTAGATCATGCAAGGGACAGAGTAGCTGATACGAATATACAAAATCAGGGAGAAGAAACAGGGGGAAGCATGGAGACTAATGAAATATTAAAATCACTTATGTCAATGATGACGGGGTTAACAGAAAGTCAGAAAGAGATTAAGGAAAAGGTAGATCAGAGTCAGAAAGATTTAACGGGTTTAACAGAAAAGGTAGAAAAAAGTCAGAAAGATTTGACGGGTTTAACAGAAAGTCAGAAAGAGATTAAGGAAAAGGTAGAAAAAAGTCAGAAAGATTTAACGGGGTTAACAGAAAAGGTAGATCAGAGTCAGAAAGATTTAACGGGTTTAACAGAAAGTCAGAAAGAGATTAAGGAAAAGGTAGAAAAAAGTCAGAAAGATTTAACGGGGTTAACGGAAAAGGTAGATCAGAGTCAGAAAGATTTAACGGGGTTAACAGAAAAGGTAGAAAATACGAGGGAGAACTTAACAGCTGACTTAGTCAAAATAGGAAATAAGATTGAGAAACAACAGAAGGTTTTAGAAAATTTCAAGGAGGAAGTTAGAAATGAAATAGAAAATGTAAGAAGTGAGGTTAGAAATAATCAGGAAGAGGTTAAAATTGAAATTGAAAATGTACGAATTGAAATGAGGGAAAGTCAGGAACAGGTTAGGGAAGAGATTAAAACAGTTAATAAAAATGTAGAGAAAGAAAATAGAAAACTAAGGGAGGAAATAACTACTGAATTAGCTAAGGAAAGGGAAATTAATAGCAAGGAATTAGAAATCTGTAGGAAAAGATTAGAGCAATCAGAGAGGGAAACTAGGAGATTAGCTGTGAGTGTAGATGAGGTAAATGACAAACTGAAAGAAAGATTAAATAACATATGTATGTCTGACAATGTTAGTGACTCTGTGAGTAGTAATACTATTACGGTAGCAGCACGGGACGAAGCGATGCATAGTGCGTCAGCGGACATTCCGATGTTAAATTTAAATGCTGGTACATCAGGTAATAGTAATACAAATGTTAATGTTAATGCACGCAATAGTCCACATTTGCAATGGCCCAACCATGTTTTGAATGAAATTTCACCACCAACCTTTGAAAACGAAGAATTTGATGACCCCAAGGCTTTTATAAATAGCATGCAAGAGTATTTTCTTGTAAAAGGTATTCCCGAGGAATATAAGATGACGGTTGTCAGAAAATGTTTTAAAGGCAACGCTTCAAACTGGTTAGAGTTATCAGTAGGATTAAGTAATGATTATCGGACATTTAAGGAAATTTTCTTAAATAGATATTGGGGAGCTAGCAGGCAGGCAAATATAAGACTGGAACTGAGTAATGGGAAATATAACCCGCATAAAGATCAATGCATGGTTAATTATTTTATGGCTATAGCTAGAAAATGTAAGATGCTTGACCCTCCGATGGGAGAAATAGAATTAATTAATTTAATAACCACACATTTTCCGGAAACAATTCAACACTATCTGATTATTGCGAAGCCGACAACAATAGCGGCAATGATTGACTTGTTAATCGCACTAGAAAGAAATAAGAGCCAAAACGAGGCAAGTAATGAGAGACCTTTTGGAAATAACCGATCTCCAACAAAAATTTTCGGGCAGGGGGCAGGTTCAGGTGATGTCAGGAATTTTGATGCTCGGCAACGGTATCATGGCCCAGTCCCTAAAAACAATAATTACCACCGGAAAAATAATTTTGAGCCTCAGGATAGAAGAAATAATTTTGAGCCTCAGGATAATAGAAGAAGGGTTGAGAATTATCCACGGGAAAGAAACCCTCAAATTAATTACGTACAGGCAAATAGATATTACGGAGATAGAAGGGGGAGGTACACTAGGAATCGATTTCCTTCGGGAAATAATTATCACCATGATAATAATTGGTACAGACCGAATTCCCCTAGGCAAGAAGAAAGAAATGGGAATAGCAGAATTTCTCCAAATCCGGAAGAAAGGGTAGACGCAATAAACGCGGTAAAAAGATTGGAAGAAACAAATTTTCATCAGGATTCAAACCCGGGACCTTCATATAATGGGAATGGGACAGGAGCCATTAGTAAGCTTTCGGAAAACTCCAAACCCAGTCAACTTCGCCTTCAGTGAAGATTGGGAATGATGAATGTTCTTATTATGGGAAGTACTTCGAAAATAAGGGACAGAGAAGGCAATGTTTGGTCGAAAAACATAAAGAAAATACAGAGAATGAAATTTTAATTGATCCGCCAAGAATAAATATTGGTATTAACGGGAAATTATTTCAGGCTATTATTGATACAGGCGCTAATACTACTGTGTGTTCCCAAAATTTTTTTGAAAATTTAGTGAGTAGTGGTGTAAAATTATTATCTTTGCCAGTTTATGGGATATATTGCTCTGTAGCAGTAGGTAAAAGGAAAGAAAGGGTAAAATTTCAAGTGATGGTAAAGGTCGAGATCGCACATAAATGCATTGAAATATTATTTTTGGTTGTACCCAGGCTTGTTTTTGACGTAATAATCGGTTGCGATAGTCTTTATGCTTGGAATTCCATCATAGATTTTGAAAATAGAAGTTTTAAGTTTGAAACCGGACCTGACACCATAATTGTACCATTTTTAGACCATACTTCGAGGATAATTGTACGGGATCAGGTAGAGGAAGAAATGGAGGGGGAAACATTCTTTGTCGAGGTAATAAATATTGGAGCGATGGAATTAGCAGAATTAAAAGTTGGGAACTACGATGAAATAGAGGAACAAAATATTGTGAGTAGAGGTAATTATTTCTGTGATTTTGACGAAGAAAAGAAACCCCGAGAAAACCCAAAATTTAACTTGAAGAATAGTAGTATAAATGAGTACGACGAAAGAAAGGACTGTGTCAAGATAGAAAATTTAATAGGATCTAAGGTGAACCAAGCTGAGAGACTAAATGAGGAACAGAAAAGAAAATTACGGGAACTTTTAATAGAAAACAGGGGGGTATTCTCGGAAAAGCCTGGAAGATATAACTATTACACACATGCGTTTGAAGTAGCGAATAAAATTTTCAAAGAAACTCTAAGTAGCCACCAGATAAATCTATATCATTGTTCTTATTATTTTCCTTCAGGGAATCCGACAGAGCGGATATTAAGAGAAATAGGGACTTATTTTCGAGTGCTTACTCATAATAATCATCGAAACTGGGTAAAGTATTGTCCCATCATACAGAAAATTATTAATAATACTGTAAATACTACAACTGGTTTTGCACCGATACAGATAATGCAGGGAATTGACCCTGAACCCATTTTTAAAAATACTCCAAGAACGATTGAGGGAAGTCAGCCATTATCGGAGGAACAAAGGGCTAAGATCGTTTTTGACAGATTGCAAGAAAAAGCGGAAAAGAGGAAATCAAAAATCAGGAAACGTAAAAATAAATGGAATCCTCAGGTAGGAGATCTAGTCCTCGCCAGGGATCATAAGTTATCCAATGCGTTAAGGGGGAGAAGTCATAGATTAGAGCTATTATATAAAGGTCCGGTAATGATTACTGAGAAATTCGGAGAGCATACTTATGAATTAGTGGACTTAAAAACAAACAAATCGATTGGGAGATGGCATAAGCAGCTAATAAGACCGTATAGAAATTCCTCAAATAGTATCGAAAAGTAAGAAAAGAAATGGTGAGAAGTAGTTGAAAGAATGGTTGGATCATGAAAATGAGGGCCTAATTGTTTCTATGTAAACTTGTAAATAACTGTAAGAATAACGTAATTAATATTAAGGAAAGTGAATATATCGAAAAAAAAACAGTGAAGTGGATAATGTGCGTGTGAAAAAAAAAAAAAGAAAAAAAAACAAATTAAAAGTGAAACCAGCAGAACAATCCATAACCATAAAAGACTTTTGATAAAAATAATTATATAGAATCAGAAGATCAATGTAAGAAGAAACATGTAAAATAATATTAAATCACTATGTAGTATTAAAAATATAACCCTATGTGTGTTGAGTGCTGATTGGTGTAATGTAAATATGTGAAGGGTATTCTATGTACAAGCTATGTCTTTAAGAATTTGAGTGTAAACCCTTTTAAGTATTTGTATGTAATTGACAGAAAGATTTGCTGAACAATCGCGAAATTTTAACAAGAAAATGATTTTCGGGCAAGACATATACCTTATCATATTCTTACATAATATGATAATGTATATGGGGGGCATTTGTAGCAGTTTTTCTGTATAGCGCTTATGATATACAGAATATATCAAAGTTACAAAATCCATTAATAGCAAAGGGTTAAGAATATGTACCACAGGTGAAGGGATGCCAAAAAGGCATTACCAAGGGTCATTAGCGAACGTCCCAAACATTAACGTAAACGAGATACAATTAGTTTGGCAAGGTCTTCAAAATAAAGAAAAAAGAGCCTGCTATTGTATTTTTACAAAGTATCGGAAACCCGAGGGGTTTCGCCAGAGGGCAAAGTCTTGACTTAATGAAGTGAGGGCCATTATGGATGTTTGGGAAGCTAAAAAGGATAATGACTGAGGACAGTAGGAGACAGGCATCGTTACGAGGGAGAGATACATGTAAGCAACACGGTGAAAGTTCGTTCCAGCGTTACGTTAAAACTGCATATTTCATTCTATTTAAAATTGTTCAGCAAAGCTTAAATGTGTAAAAATAAAACAAATAAAGAGTTCTAACAAAACTACAATATCGCTCTCTGTAACCACCACGGATACCCGAGATTAAGACTCATGTGTGAGCAGCCGTAGGCACCCATAATACGAAGCAGTCAATCGAGTGATATAAAGTGCTTCATAAATCAAAGGAAAACTTCATATCTAAAGTCAATCCGACACAAACATTAGACATCACATATTATTTACACCTGACAGAAGAAGTTAAGAAAAGTGATACTCCAACTAGTGTTCTAAAATTATTGGCATTAGAGACAATCCATACTAGATTTCCAGAACACGAATGGCTCCATATTTATACTGACGGATCATTGATATCAAACCGAGATGGAGCAGGGGCTGAAGTCACTTGTCACCTCTTTTCCTATTACAAATCTATGAGTTATGGAACTACAAACTTTGATGGAGAAATTGAAGCAATTCGAAAGGCCCTACAAAATATTTTGTACAGAATTTCACATTTTCAGCAAGCAGTTATTCTCTCAGATTCCAGGGCAGCAATTATAGCAATTACTTCCAAGTTGTCACCAAAAAACCAAACAATTATAGAATGTTGGAAAATCCTTACCCATCTAACAGCACTTCAAAAACACCTAGTCTTCCAATGGATACCAGCTCACCGTGGACTGAGTGGTAATGAGAAAGCTGATTTTCTTGCAAAAAAAGGTACCAGTAGTGTACAGAAATCTATAGTTAATCTACCATTTTATGCAGCTAAAAGATTAGTCAACTCTGAATACAAAAAAATTATTGAACAATATTACTATGAAAAATCAAAAAATAAACAATGGGAACCACCAAACATTCAAACAGTAATTCCCGAGTATCCTTGAAAAACAGCAGTTGCAACCTTCAGGTTGATTGCAGGACATGATTGTCTGGCAAAACATTTAAACAGAATTGGGATATATTCTTCACCACTATGCCCTCTATTGACCTGCAAGAGGAAATGGATCGAGACCACCTTCAAATATGCCCGGCCACTTCTAGTGCCCCATGCATCAGTGAAAAATATTGGAGAGCAAGAGGATTAATGACTTCATTGTCAGAGATCCAGCATTAGCTAACAACAACATATATATGCAATCTGTACCATTACGGTCGGATATCCAATCAGTTGCAATAAAGGCGGCGCCATGGCCAAGTGGTTAGCGCGCTCGCCTACCACCTAGGCAGCCCAGGTTCGATCCCAGGGACACGCATGTGGTATTCGTGGTGGACGAAGCGGCGTCAGGGCGGATTTTCTCCGGGTGCTCCGGTTTCCCCCGCCATCTCATTCCACAGGTGCTCCATCTTCATTCCATGTATCATCAGTGTCACCGCCTGCGGTGCCGTAGTAGTAAAAGCGGGCGTTAAACACTACAACAACAACAAGTTGCAATAAGAATCCTACTGCCAGACATCTTGTTTTGTTTTGTAGTGTTTAACGCCCGCTTTTACTACTACGGCACCGCAGGCGGTGACACTGATACATGAAATGAAGATGGACCACCGGTGGAATGAGATGGTGGGGGAAACCAGAGTACCCGGAGAAAACCCGCCCTGACGCCGCTTCGTCCACCACGAGGTCCCTGGGATGGAACCCGGGCCACCTAGGTGGTAGGCGAGCGCGGCCAGACATCCATTTCACCATTTGCGATTCATGCTTGCCTCCGACCCATGACTTCTCGCACATTGATTTAGAAGATCTAGTTTCCCAGTTACCAACACCGTTTCAGTTGGTGGGAGACCTCAATGCGCACCACCCACTGTGGGGCTCAAGTTGCGCTTGTGCTAGAGGCAAGCTCCTCGCTGACTTCCTGGACAGTTACAAACTAGCTCTCCTCAACACTGGAGAACCTACATTCATTTCTGACTCTTTCAATAGTTTCTCGCACCTTTATCTTGCAGTTTGTTCACCTCAGTTGGCAGTCTCCTTACAATGGAATGTCATCTCTGATTTACACTCTAGTGACCACTTTCCATGTCTTATTAGTCTCTTAATGCAAGATACATGTTCCACACGTATGCCCAGATGGCGTTTGGACCATGCCAACTGGAATCTTTACACCCAGTTGGCTGTTTTTACGTACAACGAGCACGACTCAGTGAATGATTTGGCGCAGCATCTCGCAGAGACGATTCTTTCTGCTGCTAACAATCTATTCCGCCATCAACCTCACACCCCCGTCGATTTCCTGTCCCCTGGTGGACGGATGCTAGCATGCCATGCGTGCTCGAAGGCGTGCTCTTAGGGTTTTCCAGCATCACCCTACTTTGGATAACCTAATCCAACACAACAAAAGGCGCACCAGGTCCAGACAACTCATTAAGGATAGCAAAGTCATCTTGGAGCAAATTTGTAGCTTCATTTAACCGATGCACACCTTCCTCGGTTGTGTGGGATAGGTTAAGGCGTACTGCTGGTCGATCGACCCATATAGCAATTGAGAGACTGAAAACAGCCTCAGGAGCTGCTGTTAATCCATTCGAAGTAGCGAACACGTATGGCACTGCTTTCACCCAATTGTCTCTAGTTTTTCCTTCCAATAAAAACTCAGGTGGAATCTCAAGGCTTTGCGTTTCGATCTAGAAACGTAGAAGATTACAATCGTCTTTTCACCATGGCGGAGCTAGAACATTCTCTTAAACCTTCGCGATTATCAGCACCAGGACCAGACGGTATTCATGTACAAATGTTACAACAGCTCTCTCTTGATGGTAAGGCATTCCTGCTCGAGGTTGGATTGGATTGATGGAGTTTAGGGGCCCGTCGACAACTAGGTCATTTGGGCCCTAGGTCAGAATATAAAAAATCTAAACCTCACCTAAAAGCTGCCTAAAATGTGAGGGCTAAAAGAGCAACTAAAAGCGCAAACATAAAAACACTAAACGGCACGTGAGTGCGCTAAGTTAAAAAGTTGATAAAACCATTCATAAAAAGTGTAAAAAGGTCAAAGCTAAAAAAGGACATTAAAACTAAACATTTAAAACAGTAAAACGTAAAATGCCAAATTGACGTAAAAACGAGTGCTAAAAAGCTAAAAATCTCAAACACTAAAAAACACGTTATACTTCCTTAGCAAACCCAATTTGGGCAACGAACCGCAGTGCCTTCCAGGCAGACACCGGGTTGTCACCCAAAATTGAGGCAAGTGTACAACCCAGGCCAACCGACTGGCGCTCACGAGCGTATTGCAGACAGTCTGTAAGGACCTGCTTGAGGTCTATAATTGTGTTTGGGTTGACAGTTTACTCCCAGAAAACTGGCGGGAGGCCACCGTTATTCCCATTTTGAAGGCTGGAAAGGACCGTCATCTTCCCCTCAGCTATCGTCCCATTTCCCTCCGCCGTTCAACTGTAGACCATCTTGTGTCAATATCGACACAGATAATGGACGGATTTGCGAAGAACTGTCAAACCATTGGCATACTTTTCGATCTCGAGAAGGCTTATGCTACATACTGGCGAGCAGGGATTCTACGTTCCCTATGCCTGGAACATACGTGGATGCCTACCGCTGTTCATTCAGGAGTTTATGAAGGACCACCTTTTCCGAGTAAGGGTTGGCTCAGTTTTTTTCTTATTCTTTTGTTCGAGAGGAAGTACCTCAGGGTTCGGTATTAAGTGTCACGCTCTTTGCTATAGCAATTAACTTCATCTGGAAATGTGTTCCACCTGGAGTTTTGTCATGCCTATTCGTAGACAACTTCGCTGTATATTGCATTTCTCAGCGCACGGCATTCTTACAACGGCGCCTGCAGCAATGTTTGGACAATCTTAGAGAATGGAGCTCCCAAACCGGCTCCGTTTCTAAACTGACAAGTCAATCTGCGTTAATTTCTGGCGTCGTAGGAGACGATTACCACCTTCGCTCCGTTTTGGTCCAGATTTACTTCTCTTCACAGATGAGACGCGCTTCCTGGGTTTGATCTTGGACAGGAAGCTTAATTGGTCATCGCATATTGCACAGCTAAGAGCACGATGTGACCGTACCCTTAATATCATGCAAGTACTAAATGGCAAACCGTGGGGAGGGGATCAGACAATTTTGTTGCAAATGTATTGTGCACTCATCTGATTCAAACTAGACTATGGCTGTATTGTTTATTCGTCACATGACCATCTGTGCTGACAAGATTAGACGCGGTCCACAATAGGGGCATCCGCATTGCAATAGGAGCTTTTCCAACACGCCCAGTGGTGAGCCTTTACACCGAGTCCGCAGAACCTCCTCTGCAATATTGGCGCGAGATTCTCTAGGCAAATGATGGTTGTGTGCTTAGATGTGTGCCTAAGCACCCAACGTACGCTTCTTTTTTCACCTCCACACTAAGAGAACGGTATAGGAAAAGCACCCTTAGTCCTAAGCCTGCGGGGTTTCGTTTCCAAGATCTTCTAGTGAAGCTTAGAGTGGAACTGCCAAGGATGTTCGCCAAGGGTGAAAAGCTTTACCCCCCTTGGCTATCTGGCACGCCCCATGTAGATCTTAGGATGACCGTACACCAGAAGTCCACGATGCCTATTTCAAATATCCGCACGTGTTTTTTAGAATTTTTGTCAGGCTACACTGACCGTCAAATGTGTTTACACCAATGGGTCAAAGAGCACCAATGGTGTTGGATGTGCTTATGTTTATGGAACCCAACCACATACATTCGGTTTTCCAAACAGCACATCCATTTTTACTGCAGAGCTTTATGCAATTTACCGAGCCGTTTTTATATGTGCGCCGTCGTAAATTAGGCGACTGCCTGATTTTGAGTGATTCCCTTAGTGCACTTCAGAGCCTTTGCAAGTTGTACAACCCCCACCCTATTGTACAACGTATCCAGGATGCCCTCCATGTTTTACATGCTTCTGGCATTGACGTGGTGTGTGCATGGATTCCCGGTCACGTAGGTTTGCCTGGGAATGAAATGGCAGATTTGGCAGTAAAGACAGCAACTACAGAACCCAGTATTAGCATCTCACGTGTTACTTCAAAAGACTTTATGCTTGAAGTGCGGAGAGCGGTGCTGTCGTCCTGGCACGAAGAGTGGTCAGCTCTCCACGGTAATAAGCTTAGAGAAGTTAAAGAACTTCCGATAAACTGGGTAACTTCCTGTCACACAGCTCGCCACGAGGTTAGTTTGGCTCGATTAAGAATAGGGCACTGCAATTTTTCGCATGGTTACCTATTTAAAAGGGTCCCTGCCCCTCTATGTCCGCTGTGTGACCTTATGTCAGTCCGTCACATGCTGCTAGTGTTGCTCTTTAGCTCACCTTCGGGATTCTCTGCAGCTGCCTGCCACACTTGCAGAGGTCTTAGCGGACGACAAAACAGTGGTTGATAGTTTAGTTACTCAAGTTTTTAGCAGAGTGTAGCGTCAACTTAAGGATTTAAAATTCGAAATATCTCTTTTTATGCTTTTTGATATATTTATCACCTTGTTTCATATCTGGCTATTGCCACTGTTTTTTACCTTTTTGTGTATATTTTCCTTGTTGCTAGTATTTTTATTAATGACTTCATTGTCAGAAATCCAGCATTAGCTAACAACAAGTATTTTTATTTTTGAGTGAAATTTATATCTGGCTATTATTTATTTATGCCAACAAACTTACTGTTGGTGTTTTTAAACACACAAGCCGTGTGTGGGCAAAGTTTGAGAGGTTAGAGCAGCCGCCCCGTAAGCGGAAGGTCTGTGGTTCATATCCCAGTTGTGGCATTGAATTTTAAGTTCCAGTTCTACCTCTCAAAAATTATATCTGGGTATTGCCATGAATATTTTATGACGCCCTGCTGATGACGTAAGCTTCCTAGCTAACACATATATCCTCTTTCCAAAGTGCTTTTTAGTGTTACCGCTAATAACTCCATTGTTCTAGAGGAGGTAAATGTATTTTTTGTAGACTGTACTGCACTAAGAAATTTGAGAATATGTGTATGGGATGAATGTTTATACAAAGCCTTAGAAGGTGTGAATGCATTGAGTGCATCGGCTAGATTACTTAAATCCTTTGTGAATTGCTAAGTTTTCTCACTGTCTTCAAATCCTGTCACTCATTTCTCGATTAAATTTTAGGCCTTTTGCGATATTGTCACTGAACAAGTGGAATGCAAGTCTGGCGTTCATTTTTTGAAAACATGAGGGATCTAAATGATCTGTTAACTTGGGACATGCTCTTAGTCCTGCATACCCAGAAATGTCTTCCTCAAATAGCTTCCTATAAAAGCTGAAATTTACATTTGCATCTTCATAAGCCACTTCAACTTTATCATGGAACTAGTTTATGCATTTTAATATATGCACAAAATTGGAAAATGCCCATATTTTCCTTTTTGGGTCTGCAGGATTAAGAATGTGACCTTGTGCCGGATTTTTCTTCCCACTAATTTAGACTTCCAGGCTTTTTTTGACTGACTACCATGAGAGTTAAAACAATCAATCTGGCCCCGGCTTGTTCCAGCTGTAATATCACCCGAATCAACATTTTAGCCAGAATATCACCAGGAGTGGCATTTCTGCTAGCATAAATTGCAACTGGCTGGATCCAATTTTGCATAAAAGGCACAAACATAAAAGTGCATGATTTGCCACCTGATTTTGTTTAAAATCTAGATCACCGAAATCAACAAAGCCATCTACTTTAAGTGAGGCGCTATTGAAGTTAATTTATTCCCTAAGATTAACTTCAAATATTACAATGCTGTATCTTTTATTCTCATCAATTTCATTGTTGAAATGGCTGTGAAATGGCATCTTTATTGTGTGGATTTACTCCATAGGGACAAATAAGTCCTCTGCAATTTTCTTAAATGGTTTTCAGAAGGAAGAGGCAACAAATTGAGACAGACAATGCCTATAAGCTTTTGGTGACTTTATTTTAAGTAATAAACTCTCTGAAACGAAGTCACTGCTGCACCTCATGCCATTGGGAGATTTTACCTGATATCTTTTCAGCATGGTATCTATCATTTTTTGGTTCCTACTAAGGAATTTGATATCTTTATATTGAAACAGCTCAGTGTTGTTCATCTGCTTTTCTAGCAAATTAAGTTTTGCTTTAGCTGTGGATAAATTAAATTTAGTTTGAATTAAATTTCTATTTGCATTCTTTGGTTGTTTTTTGAGAGACTATATTCTCCTTTCGGCATAATTTAAATTACTAATTTGAATAGAACTGGACTGGCCTTGACCTTCACAAGCTGCAGCTGATTCGTCTCTGGTATCCTATTTTGTTTCTTCCCTTCGTGCTAACTTGATGTTTCGGCCTCCTGCGTGGTTTACGGGTTTTCA
Source organism: Tenodera sinensis (assembly GCA_030765045.1). Taxonomy (NCBI): domain Eukaryota; kingdom Metazoa; phylum Arthropoda; class Insecta; order Mantodea; family Mantidae; genus Tenodera; species Tenodera sinensis. The sequence continues at coordinate 54,955,903 of CM060966.1, forward strand.
GCTGATGAGAGATATTTGGGCAGATTTGGAAAAATTTGAGGAACAGCTCCTAGTTTTATTTTCCATCTTACTCGAGGGATTTCAACATTTTCTCCTGCTACAATGAAATGGTCGGATTTTACAATGAGATCTGAAAAATGCACATCACAAATTCTGCTTCTCAATGACAACTGCCTGTTTTTTCGTGGTATTGCTCTAGCCCAGTTTGCAAACAGATCTTTTTCTTTAGGCGGAGTAAAATACCTCTTACCTTTGTCTTTTCCGTTATATCCCGACCTGCAACTGGGGACAAAACAGTACAGCATTCTCTTGGCCTATTAATTACTGCCACGTTAGTGCTACATTTGGTTTGTACCATGCACCACAAGGATTGTATAAAGGCTAAATTTGCACCACACCTAATTAATATACAGGTGAACAGTTTAGTTTGTATCATACTAAATGATCACAGATGTACAGTTTAGTTCTACACACTAATACACGAATATACAGTTTGATTTGTACCACACCCTGAATAATAAAATGTGTGTAGCCGGTGTTGTTGTTGTAGTGTTTAACGCCCACTTTTACTACTACGGCACCGCAGGCGGTGACACTGATGATACATGGAATGAAGATGGAGCACCGGTGGAATGTGATGGCGGGGGAAACCGGAGCACCCGGAGAAAACCCGCCCTGGCGCTGCTTCGTCCACCACGAATACCACATGCGGGTCCCTGGGATCGAACCCAGGCCGCCTAGGTGGTAGCTGAGCACGCTAGTGTAGCCGGTAGTCTAAATAATAACTCTAATGGCAAAAAACCCTGCCAAGCAAACTAATAGCACATAGACTGCCGACACATGTAGGAACTAGATACTCGTTGCGCCATCGCCTTGGTGGTCCCATAAACTACAATGCCATGAGAGCAGAGTGATGACACTACTTATTCTCTATTCATCACGGTTCTGTTAACACTAATCCCTCCAATCTCACCAGCTATCTTTTCTCTGGGACATATTTATGGTCCAAATCTTTCACAATGTGCGCTTGAAAGTTTGCGTGTTTGAATGTACCTTCTTTCAATTTGTCCAAAACAATATATTATATTATAGCCTTCTGAAACCTATAATACTCTTCAATTCTGATGATTTTCTAGCACTTGAGCCGTGTTTTTTCCACTGTTGTATGTTTACTGTCGTAAACTTGGGTTTTCCTTTGTGGCTCATCCCATACATAAATGAAGGAAACACCAATCAAAATATTCTTTACCAACATTATTATGTAAATTACTGTGAATTGAAAATATAAACTGTTGTTGTTAGCTAATGCTGGATTTCTGACAATGAAGACATTAATCCTCTTGCTCTCCAATATTTTTCACTGATGATATTGAAGAGAGCAATAGCAGTAATAGTAACCGCTTTTTAGAGAGCACCATATTTTTATGTTTTGGCGGTCACATAAATTATGAACCTACAAATTATGCTTACTGCACCCAGGTAAGCTGTATACTTCACACAGACACACTTTATTGTGTAGAACAAATTAAAAAAAGATGCTGTTCATTAAAAAATAAGGCGAGGAGGAGAAAGCAACACTTCATTTTGATTTCACATTTTATTACTCAATTGCTTTGTTTTGCAGGTACATAAGTATTTACGCATCAGCAATGGTTACCTCAACTTCCACGCCTGGCTCAATGCTGATGGATGTCTGCATTTTGCTAAGGAAAGCATTGTGTATTGTATGCACATGTAAAATTATACCTCTATTTCCAGGATTCACATGGTTACATCTTTTCAAATATTACACAAGTACCACTACATGTTCCCAAGGAAAGCACAAGTCATTCATGCTATGAAATTTTCCTGAGGAAAGCATGTGTGATAAGTACGGACATACAAAAGGTGTTGATAATTTAGTCAAAAGCAGTGTTATCTTTTTTCAAAAGAAGTGTTATTTAGCGTAATTTTACTGTCAAATTAAAGAATGAAATTGTGGTAACTCATGATACACAAACTGTGAAAAGGAGTTCCTCTTCTTCATTGATCTCTTTGGCATGACTCACTTTGTGATGTTTCTTTATTTTCTCAAGTTAAGTTGGTAGTAACTTCTTCAGCAAGTTTGTTTTGTTGTCTAGTTCCATTGTTTATGTTATGTAGTGCAATAATGTAGGTTCATTAATGTGTTATTTTAACCAAAACTACAAAATAAAGGCAAGCCATTATTAATATATTTCACATATATTCTTATTAACAAACATAAGTGCAAATGCCAGTTACGTGTTGATGCATTGCAACAAAATTAAGACAGCAAAATGGCAAAAATAAGGCACAGTATTGATCTAAATGTGAATACCAACAAAGTCAGTAGATATTAATCACTCTAGGTTATTTAACTTTCAAAGGAAAAAATAGCCATTGTAGACAAATTTTCTTCTTTCAAGTTTGTTGGCCAGTACAATGTTATAGGAGGAAAGAAACCTCTCGAGTCAACATTCGAACATGGTCTCCATATTGCATGCAGACACTTTTCTGCAAACACAGGATGTGATAGATTCACCACATGAAGGGCTTCCACTATATCTGTAGTACTTTGTGACATCTGCTTGGGTTCCAATATAAACTACCACAACATAACGTTGCATAAATGCACGTCTCTTGGAGCACGAGAGAAACTTCCATCTAGGTCAAATCAGCTGTACCCTAATGTACTCTTAGCTGGAGGAGAGCATATGAACAATTATGAAACAACAGACACATTAACAAAAAACACACATTATTCACGATTATATCATGAGGCCATGGAAATTTAGAAACTCCATAATACGAGGGTGGATCAATAAGTAATGCCTATTTTTTTTTTTCCTTAAATAAGTTATGTGAAAAATTTGAATTTGGCGCAATTCCTCAAACCTTCTCCAATCCCCTGCAGTAGTAACTTCCTAAGTCAACAGGTGGCAGCACTGCATCCTCTTGCAAAATGGCTGACATCGACATTTGTATTAGACAGCGTTCTGTGATTGAATTTTTGATAGCGGAAGGTGAAACGCCAATTCGCATTCACAAAAGGCTAAGAAATGTGTATGGTGATGCAACGGTGGATGGCAGCACTGTTAGACGATGGGTTCGTCGCTGTAACGAAGCTGAAGGGCAAACACCATTGGCAGATGAAATGCGAAGTGGCAGGCCGGTGACTTCAGTGACTACATGCGACATTCAGCGAGTCGATGAGATCATTCATGGTGATCGCCGGATACAGCGACGAACCCATCATCTAACAGTGCTGACATCCACCGTTGCATCACCATACACATTTTTTAGCCTTTTGTGAATTTGAATTGGCGTTTCACCTTCTGCAGTCAAAAATTCAATCACAGAACGCTGTCTAATACGAATGTCAATGTCAGCCATTTTGCAAGAGGATGCAGTGCTGCCACCTGTTGACTTAGGAAGTTACTACTGCAGGGGATTGGAGAAGAAGGTTTGAGGAATTGCACCAAATTCAAATTTTTCACATAACTAACTTATTTAAGGAAAAAAATATAGGAGGCATTACTTATTGATCCACACTCGTACTTTCAACCATAAGAACTCGAACTGCACATGGCAAGGCATCTACCCCTCAAAAAATTAAGGCAAATAAAATACATGAACCAATTAGAAACCATCCTTCTTTCAGCTACTCTCAGGAGCACTAGGATAGGTTCAACTCCCTTGCCCACGAGAGTCAATCAGTATTTGAATCCATGGACACAGGCACACTTTTAGCAACCACATAGTTTTTGTCGAGTTAGCAAAGAGGACATACAAGCTTCCACTGAAAATGTCTGCAGTACTCAAAGATGCACCATCTGGGAAGATCAGAGAGATAAATTCCAGTAGACAACAGCCACAAAGCCTGAAATCTTTTATTGTTTCACAAATACAGTCATGAAAGCCCAAGCTCTAAAATTTCAACCTATTGTTAATTTAGTCTTTTTTACTTTCTCTACTGGTAAGTAGAGGAAGTATTGTATTCCACCCAAAAATTTCAGTGGAAATGTTTTTTGAGTCCCCCTGAATCCAAAAAAAGCATTTTTAGAAAAAGGTCCACATGTGTGTGTGTGTGTGTCTGTCAGTCTGTAGACAGCATGACTCAAAAGCAAAAAGTTGGTTAAAAACCAAAATTGTGAAACGGTACATATTAGTACGCATGTTGTACATTAGGTTTAGAACATAATTTGTATGTAGATAAATATTTTAGGATAATAATCGTTTAAATATTGTTACTGATAAGCAGTTACACTTGGAAACTTGTAAAATGTAAATAGCGACCAAGCGGTCTTCTAACGCCTCATTCAGGTAATGAGAGGAAACAAACAGGATGCAGGGCATGGCATGACATTTGTCACCCCTCACTGCTCAGGTATTTCTAAGGGAGGCATACTCACCGTAGCGAGGGGAGGTACCGTTAGGAACAAAGTGGAGGACCACAAAAGGGTCGGTGCAGTGAACTCTGTGGGGCAGAAAGACTCAACTACTTGAATGAGACGGGTGTAGCTGTGAGGGAGTTGGTATAAGATAAAGTGAATAAAGTCAATGTCCGAACGCTAAGAAACATTTATTAATCCACCTGCATAACCACCTCTGAAGAAGAGTCAACAGCCGAGGGCAACAGAGACGACATCTTGGCAGTAAATATCCCTCCTTTCACAACACACAAAACTACCCGTCTCAATTGGTATTTAAGTTTAATGTCTTTCAAGGATGCGACAGATTTTGAACAAAATAGCCCCACCGTAAACTATCTTTACGTGGAAAATGTTAGGATAATTTTGATTTTCTTGAAAATGCCTAACGATTTAGATTAAAATGGTACATGCTCGAGACATTTTTATGAGAAATGAAATGTATATCCTGAATTTTCTGCCTATAGCCCCTGTAGTCGTATTTAGTCTGGATGATTTTTGCATAACTGGTAAACCGTTAGAGACAGACCAAATCATACTATACAAAAAATGTAGATCTTGCTAAAATAAATAATTATATACGCATAAATTTTTTTGTAGAGTGAACCATTTTGGAGATATTCCTTGTTATGTGTGTGAGTTTCGAAAAACTTAAAAACTTATGCAACTTAAAAATTGAACATCATTTTTTTATGTTAAGCGTGTAAAGAGAACAGAATTTCAAAGCTTTAAAAGATTTGACTATCGCACAAGGCCTACTGTATTCCCATATTCCCCTTGCACCTACAAGAAAATAAGCATTAACATAATTTGTACAAATGTTTATCTTAACACGAAGAGTCAGTGAGTCAGTGTGTAGGGTTTAACAACCCATTGACGAGGTCATTTGGGCCAATACAAAGATATGAGAATAAGAGTTTTTAAGAATGGTTAGTACAAGAGTAGAGAAAGTCATGTGAGTGCAACATCAGATTTTTTTCCATGCTCTGGACAATGCATCATTGTTAACAATATAGCAAGTAGGTTTGTAGTACCTGCCTTCCTTTTGTAACATCAGCGGTTGCATTGTTTCAGGTAGTAATTGGCTACTTAGCACAATGAAGTCTACAGTAAATCCTCCACTACAAAAATCTGATGTGTTGCACTCACATGACTTTCTCTACTCTTATACTAACCATTCTTACAAACTCTTAATCCTATATCTTCTTCATGTTAGTTAAGATAAACATTTGTACAAATTATCTTATTGCTTATTTCCTTGTACGTGGAAGGGGAATATCAAAATACAGTAGGCTTTGCATGATAGTCAAATCTTTTAAAGCTTTGAGATTTCGTTCTCTTTGCACCCTTAACTATAAAAAACAACAATGTTCCATTTCATGAAAGCTTTAAGTTTTCCAAAACTCACACACATAACAAGGAATATCTCCGAAATTGTTTACCCTACAAGAAAATTTTTTTGAACATAAACTGTGTATTTTAGTAAGATCTACATTTTTTGTACAGTATGATTTGGTCTATCAACGGTTTACCAGTTATGCAAAAGTCATCCAGAGTATATACGACTACAGGAGCTATAACCAGAAAATTCAAGATATACATTTCATTTGGCATAAAAATATCTCAAATATGACATTTTAATCAAAATCATTAGAGCCATTTTCAAGAAAATCAAAAATTTCTAAAAATGTTCCATGTATAGGGTAGTTTAGGGTGGGGCTATTTTCTTCAAAATCTTTGTGTCACATCCTTGAAAGACATTACACTTAAATACTAACTTTGGTTTTTAACCTGCTTTTCATTTTTGAGTTATGCTGTCCACAGACTGACACACACACACACACAAATCTTTTTCTAAAAATGTTAGTTTTTTTTTTGTTTTTTTTTAATTCAGGGGGTCTCAAAACATATTTCCGGTGAAATCTCAAGATCGAATTTTTGGGTGAAATACAATACTTCCCCCACTTACAGTAGAGAAAGTAAAAAACTATTGGTTGCTTCTTCTTTACCTGATTACCCTCTGCTTATGTAGGACTTACAAGCCGGTGCCTAGGGTCAGACGCCTGTCAGACCTGGAAGCGGGTGTCAGCCAAGTACCAGGTGTGATAGTGAGGAAGAGGATGATATGAAATACAGGCAAAATCAATGAATGGAAAGGTGATGAAACAATCGGTGGAATGAGTGGTGGGGGAAAGTGAAGAAAATCCACCCATACGCTGCTTCATCCATCAGGCGGGTCCCTGCGATAGAACCCAGACCGCCTATGTGGTAGGCGAACGGTCTAACCACTCGGCCACAGTGCTGCCAAACTATTGGTTTATGACTCAGAAATCAATCCCTTCAGTATTAATTCACCGCTTTATTAATACAATAGCCTTATTGTTTTCTACTTCCCATGGAGACATCCTTTCAGGAGAAACAAAATACCTTGTTCATTCTACATACACAGCAGCACTTTTTTGACAGGTGCTATATTAATAAAGAACCTCTCAAATAATAAAATACACATTAAAGTGGAAATGAAGTTGTCTTATGAAATTGGTTCAATCTGTGTACTCCTTTAGAGCAAAAGCATTTAAAAGATGACTTTAGTAATGTTACCACAGATTATTATTTATTTATGCCAACAAATACTTTTATTACCATCTGAAGGTTATTTAATCCTGGGATATGAAGTACTTACAATAGTAAGTCACCATTGGGGTAATTTGTCTCTGATGTGAGACTGCCTTTGTGGTTTACCAGGAGAAATATGAACTGGTTTGAGAATTTAGTGCCATTCTTTTTAATAATTACCATCTGAAGGTTATTTAATCCTGGGATATGAAGTACTTACAATAGTAAGTCACCATTGGGGTAATTTGTCTCTGATGTGAGACTGCCTTTGTGGTTTACCAGGAGAAATACGAACTGGTTTGAGAATTTAGTGCCATTCTGGCAGTTTGTCACAATAGCTCAGTGGTAGAGCAGCCACCCAGTAAGCGGAAGGTCTGTGGTTCAAATCCCAGTTGTCGCATTGAATTTTTAAGTTCCAGTTCTACCTCTCAAACATTGTTACCACAGATGTTAACATTCACAACATCAGAGTAGTAAATTGATTTCTCCATGTAAACAAAAAGTGCATATTTATTATATGAGTAGAAACCTCATTCAAATAGTACTTTTATGGTAACAAGGGCTTAGAATGAAAAGACAGAAACAAAGTAACAATATATGCCTTGTATCTGTACATTTCTTTCAGTTATTGTTCTCTTAATGCATCTTAAAGAAAATTATATCCTTATATCTTTTTGCACTTTGGAGCTATTTTGAGAGAAGATAGAAAACATACTAGCACAATGTATAAAATAAATTGAACACGGGATTGGACTGAAGAAAGATCAATGGAAAACCAAAAACCTCCTGCTTGTTCCATCAACTCAACTTGTACCAAATAAAAAAAAATAAAAAACAACATGCAATGCTGTTTTATCTTTCATTTTAAAGATTTAAGTTATGTATTATTTATCTTTTTATAACATGCTAACAGAACTTCATATGAATCCAGAAAGATTTTGAGGCTAATCTGATCACCTTTATACATAAAAATAAACTTCCTCCTATACTAAAGATAGTATGTGATAGTGAAAACCTTACATTATTCTCAACAAATCAAAGGTATTACAACAGTGTTTGATTCTGGAGCTTGAACAGAAACAGTAATGTCCTTAAGAGTTTCTACAATTCTCCAACATTTTCTAACTAGGCTCCAGAAAACATGGTGTTCTTCTAATTGGGGACATTCAGAGAAATAAGAGACAATGTATTTTTCTGTCCAATTCATAAGGAGAAAGCAGATACCGGACACTGGGTGCAGAAGAAAGGAGGAACAGAGAGGCAACATTGTTCTCCTTCCATAAACTATGACCTCTATATCTTACATCACATTTGCAAACCCTCTATATCTTACATCACATTTACAAACAGTAAGTCCCAAATTCTATGAACAATACATCCCTCAAAAGGGGATGTGCTTGTACCAGAGACTTTGTAAAATACTCTAAGGCTTATAAGTGCCACATGTAGAACCACATTCTTATTCAAAAGGATACAATCTGCTTCACTATTTCTGATGGACTGTGCAAGTCAATTACTCGCTTATGAATTCGCATCTGGAAGCGGTCCCATGTTTTGGAACCTTCTCCACATGGCGTTTTGCGTGTGGTTATGCGCAATATTTTTGTTGGCATTCTTACTGGTCCCTTTACTCGAAGATTCTGCTTCTTGGCACCATTAATGAGGTCAGTGCACACTGAAACACACGTTAAAGACTTGAATTAAGTAACTCACTTTTAGTAAAACTTTAAGTTCAAAAACAAATAATACATTTATTTCATCAGGATCAAGGGCACGAAAAATCACATATCATTAATCTAAATTGACCTCTAAAATATTAGTTTCTTTTGATCACTGTTTCCACTTGCAACCTCATCATAACATGAGCATTTCTTTGTTTCATTTATATATCACCTTTAACAAATCCTAGGTACCAATCAAACTCATTCCGTATTTTTTATTTCCATGACTTCTAACTTCACGTTCATACAGTTTGTCCAGAACGTCCTGACACTCAGCATGCACGAGAGAGAAGTTAAGGAGAAGTGACTGGAGTGGCAGGGAACAAGCAAGCGATGTCAGAACTCAGGCAGTCACATATTCAAGCAGTGTAAGTTTACGTATTATTGTGTAGTTATCACAGTGAGAGCAAGCAATGCACTGACCCCCATCTCTCCTGTTATGCAAGTGGGCACGCCTCTTCTATTGTGCATTTATGGTTCCGGAGTGGGGGAGTGTCACGACAATCTGGACAAACTGTACTTTCATACCTGAAGGAGGGCAGGGACAAATTAAACGAAAATCCTTTCTACTGCATATACAGTGGAACCTGCTTTATATGTAACCCAGTTCTAAGTAATTCATATTTATAAGTAAATTTCTGTAGGTTCTGGAAAAATGTAATTTAGAAATGTGTTAATAGACCCTTTTTTATACATAATGTATTTATATGTAATTTGCTGTTATACCTATTAAATGTCAGTGAAATACAACTGAGTTTTACGTAATTATAATGAACATATGGCACATGCCAGTGCTGTCCAATGCCCATGATGTACTTTTGTGGCACCCTTCAAAAGCAAATTTTTACCTTGAGATTTGTAATATTAATTCAAATTTGAATTCCAAACTATTTCCTTCCAAATATGTTCCCAGTATGCACACACGTGAAGTAAGTTTTTGTACACCTAAAGCTGTATGCATTTATTCCCTAACCAGAGTTTTCTGATTAAATTCCCCTTATGTTTTGCTGTGTTCATGTGCTGAACTATTTGAAATCTTTTCTCACTCCCTATATTTTTGTCACACGCTCCACAAAACAGTGCCCTATTTATCTGTAGATATTAAATCACCCGAAAATTCTTTCTGTAAATTAATCTAGCACTCGAAATTAGTTTTATTTTCGGCATTTGAAGAGCTTTTTAACATTTTATACGCCTAATTTAATTTGGAGGGAATCAGTTCACAACATTGTTACGTTTGAAGACCACGCAGAGGTAAGCATTGCTATAATCGTGCTGCTCAAAACGTTGACCTGCACTTTCTCTTTGTTAATATAAACCTCTCAGATAACGCACTGATTATTCTCTACGCACAAACATATAATGAAAGGATGGAAACAGGGGATTCACTACATAACATGACTCAGCAGTGCTTCTCGCCACCTGCCGAGTTACATCATCATATGCAACACTACCAATATGAAAAATATTATCCAGGTGAAAAAAAACCATAAAAATCATTAAAACATGCTATATAGAGGCTATAGTATTGAAATAATATGCATTTATCAAAATCAAGAAAATATGCAGTTATATGCACCATAAAATCACGTCCAAATAACTTAAAATTCCATAATTTGTGCACATAATGTTGTTAACTAATGCTGGATTTCTGACAATGAAGTCATTAATCCTCTTGCTCTCCAATATTTTTCACTTCATATTAGCAGTAAATGTAACCGCTTTTTAGAGAGCACCATATTTTTAAGTTTTGGCGGTCACATCGCTCTCTCACAACCCCCAGAATGTCTGGAGGACCACACCTGTCGTTGGTTTACGGGTCTCACCGACCTGAACGGGAGAGTTATCAAAATAAATTCACCGACCATATCCTCTGATTACCAATCAGAGGACGTATTACATGCCATGACAGGTCAGCATGTTAGGGGTTAAGGTTTTATAGAGAAATTAGAGAAATGGAGAGGTTGGAAAAATAAAGACTCCCTAGCCCTCAGGAACCCTAATAGCATCGGGGTCGGAAGAGAACAAGAGATGACCAAGGTAAGGTCAGATAGAAAAGTTACAGTAAGGAGCAAAACACCAGTAAGTGGAAGTAATGTTGTGCTCAGCTTGGGTATCTTGTGGTTGCTATTCACATATCCCCTAGACGGAGACCCCTGAGTAGCCTCATCTGGTGTTGTAGATAGTGAACCATCCCCCTTTCCCTGTACATTCGTTTGGCATTTGCAGACACCACTTGGACTGGCTTTTACCTGTCTGTTACTACCCTTGGTCTCTTGTTTTGTATTCTTTATATACCCTCACCAGCCTTACTTTAAACTGCAATATAAACAACAGCATGTACTTGAGTAACACTTCATTGGTTGATTGCACTGTGCAACTTTCATGTCAGCAGGGGCAAATGAAAATATAGTTCATTTACTAACATACAAAATAGCATTAAGTTTAAAATAACTATAAGCATTATTTACAAAAACAGTTTTAAAACCTTATAGTAAGAATAAATGAAATACATTAATATGCAAATTAATGTATTAACTGTGATTCGAAGGAGTGAAGTGAAGGAGTGAAGGAATGGAACCTAGTTTGTTCAAAATGGCATCTACTGTTGAGTATGCAAAGCATTGCCAAGGAAAACCATTATGAAGTACTGAAAAGTGAATTGTTTTAAATGTATTTGCATGATGCACATATTAAGTCATGCCATATTACTGCCAATAATAAGGACCCGCAGAGGAATACAGTTTTGCACTTTGTTTACATTGCAGTTTAACCTTTTCACTGCTGACATATCATTACCTGGGCAAACCCCTCCATGCTAAGTTATTTTCAGAAAACATAAACATTTGAAAAATACAGATAATGCCATGAAAAACTATAGTAAATGACAGAAACTCACCTCAGATGATGTAGACTGTCCTTGATAATCTACATTGTAATAATTGTCGTTTTTAAATTATATGCTGGGAAGCATATGCAACACTCACAACACAGGGTTGTCCACAAGGGGCCACTAGTATACATTTTTCTATCTGGCATTATGTAACGTCAACGCACTGGTTTGTTACTTGCAAAATAAACATATTGATTATATATTTGCACTTACACATTTTTCACTTGACTTCATACTTAGGGATGTCCAAACAAGAACAGTTAAAATACATGTGAAAAATTATGTTTGGGGGGGAAAAGAAAGCATTTCACGCAGTACATTTGCACGTTTTCTTACACGCTTCTTTGCACAGCAACTCAAACATTTAAAAGCGTGTGATATTTTTCAAAACAGGGTGTTACACACAAGCCAACGCCACATTTGGCACACATATACCTGCTTTCCCTTTGCTTCTTCTTTCCTAAAGATGTATTGGAGCAGACATAGCATTGACTCGTGGGATTTGCTTTCTATGGGGTGGGTGGTACACTGGAAGGAAAATGCCTTTCTGTCAACCGTAGAGGTTGGTCACCTGATGATGGTCTTCCTGATGAAGTGGTAGGTCTTGGTGTATAGTATTTCTGAAAAATTTCTGTAATTAGTGAAATTTGGAATTCAGCCAATGAGATGTTCTTGCCAGTTTTTACATTGTACAGCGTCTGGGAATTTAGTATGACGATATACAATAGGTGAAAGAAGAATTTTCTGTACCATTTTAGTGACTTTCTAAGACAGTGAAGAGAACTTAGAATCATATCCGATCTATCCACTGCTCCCATGTTCCTGTTGTAGTCCATTACACATTGTGGTTTTCTTACTGGTGTATTTGTAGTCCTGCTCAGTTTTCCTGTTTCCTTCATGTCAGTTGTATGCACTGTAGTCAGCATACACACTTCTCGCCTATCCATCCACCTCAATGCCAGCTGATTATTTCACTAGATTCCACTTCTCCTCTTTTCAATTTGAACGTCATCTTGGGCATTCCCTTCCTGTTTTTTCTTACTGTACCACAAGCGTTAGTGCCATTCCTGTGAAGCCAATCATAAAGGAGAGGACTGGAATACCAGTTATCCAGTCAAACACTGTGCCCTTTGTGCAGATATTTATTTATGAATGTCTGGACTACTGCTCCGGAAACCCCAAATTCATGCCCCGGAATTATGTCTGTAGTTGCTCCTGTGTATATATAAAGTCAACAACGTATCCTGTTTCACAGTCACACATCACAAACAGTTTTATTCCAAACCTGTGTCGTTTGGATGGAATATATTGTAAAAATTGCAGGCGGCCCTTGAAAAGTACAAGGCTCTCGTCAATACAAATGTCACGAAAGGGGGTAAATACTTCACTGAAAACATTTCGGAGGTGATCTATTACTGGTCTCAGTTTATAGTCTTTCTCCCTGAGCTTGGTTGTCATTATCACTGAAATGCAACACACGCAAAATGAGAAGATATCTATCCCGAGACATATAGTTCGTAAACTGTGGGGTGGCAAGAAGAGGATGTTTTGACCAGCTTTCTGCAATTGTTAACTTTTTTACCCTGACCATAAGCAGAGTAATACCGAAAAAGACGTACAATTCTTCTTTTGTCACATCCTTCCACTTCTGAAGACGAGAGCTGGGAGATGGCTGTTCTTTCTGAATGAGAAACTTATAATATTTATTAGTTTCCTCAGCAATATTCTCAACAAAATGAGGGGAGAAATAGAGCTGGAAATAATCCAATGCACTGAAGTTATCCCCTATATTCACAGAAATGCCTGAACTGTCCTTGTTGAAGTCATGCACACGTGGTGTAAAATTTCCAGAGCACCACTGGAACAATGAAATGTCCTTTCGTGCTCACTTTAGCACATGTGTTGGTATTGCCTGTTGCTCATTTTCACTCTCACTGCTATCTTCACCATTATCCGTCACTTCAAAGTCGTCGTCACTATCCGCGAACTCCGAAATATCGGATAAATCTGACGGTAATGACTCAAAAACATTAAACATTTCCGCATCACTAAGGTTCAACCGCGCACCATGTGAAGAAGCCATTTTCACTAAGTTGGAAAACCCTGAATACGCCATGCCGATCACGTGAACAAGCAGTGGTCGCAAGTGCATGCAGCTGTGTCATTGCACCCCCTTCAAATATTTCCCTGCAGAGGGCATTACTATACAGAGTGACAACAGAAATGTAGTCCACATGCTTCCCAACAGATGAGACTACATCCCTGTGTTGTTCAAATGCTTATACGAATAAAACCTTGGAAATGCCCGGCATTCAAAGTTGCATCCAAGATAACTCGCCCGTAGCACAGCTGGCAAGCCTTTCCACGCCCGAGACCTCGCCCGTAGCAGTGAAAAGGTTAAAGTAAGCCAACGAAGGTATAGTGGTAATGGTTTGAGTGTAGATAACTTGAAGCCAGCTGCTTAAGAATTCCTATGGTTATAAAAAATTAATTGCAGGTGTAGCAGTCCAAATGCTAACAACTTGCAAGTGATGATACAAAGAATGTACTTGTTTGATAGTAGACTAACTATATCATTGCATCATTGCATATTGAATATAATTTTAACAGTGTAACTTATACTTCTAAATGCATATGTCAATTTACTCATGTATTTGTGTTTGTGGAATGTTTCTTTTTTTGTATTTATTGTAAACGAATAAAATATCCTGATACTGGGGTGTAGGTACCCCATTCTATAATAAAAATAAATCCTCTGTTTTATTCAATTAATGAAAAGTATTTTTAGTTTTCTTAAAAATCCAGATTTTACTATGCAGAATGTACCTGCTTAAACAAAAAGTTGATAGCTACTAACTTGTAAATCTACCAAATAATAATAATAATAATAATAATAATAATAATAATAATAATAATAATAATAATAATAATAATAATAATAATAATAATAATAATAATAATAATAATAATAATAATAATAATACAAAATCAGTTATGTAAATATTTATTGAAAATGTAATTTATTTTTGGTGTTGGTACGAATTAGTTGAGTAACGAAAACATGTTGCTATTGTTCATTGTTACAAAAAAAATTAAGTTTATTTAAAAACGTCATAAATGTTAAGTTCCACATTTAAATTTAATATGTATAAATAAAAGAATTATATATATTTAATATTAAAAGCGAAGGGAGAATAGCTAAAGATCGCTTCCCTAACAATACGGGAACTATTTGATGAACGCATACGCGAATGTGTACAACAAAGATAGCATCATATAAAGTGGCGCTGGAATTGTTAATAGCGTCTGTGTGTTCAAGATGTGAAGACGTGTTTCTATAACGCGCATGGAAGTGGGTAGAAAAGACTTTAGAAAAGTGAAAAGACTATCAATATAATATAAATTGGTGCGACGAAAGATAATTCAATTGTAACAACGAAAAAGTGCTAATAAAGTAATATATTATAGTGAAGTAACATCGAGTGTTTATTCATTCCATCTAGTACCACGCCCTGAGAGAAATAATAGTCTCATTGCTCAATCCGAAGCACATTCCTTTTTATAAAAACAGCACCAGTATAAAATAATTATATTATTATAATTAATGATAGTAGTAATAACAATAGCAATAATAATAAATACTTTATGTATTTAGTGTAATTATTTACTTAAGCTCTCATTCAACTGACTTTATTCTACAACTAGGGTCCAAAGATAGTATTTTATGAACTTTTTTTATGGTAATAAACACAAATGATTTCTTTATAAATGTTAATGCTTGCTGCTGGCTAATACAATTACAGCAATTCTTGACTAGCCTTTACATGGTTTAAACTTCAGTTTTAATTCCCACATAATGTAAAAGCATACATTTTTAATCCCTATGAAAAAGCATGCAAATGCATGAACTTCCTAGCCCTAGTTATAATTCCTATATAAGATTGTCTTCATATTAGCAAAGTGAGTGTTTAAAAACTTTTATTTGGGGAGTATAGGGAATGGGAATAAATCTAATAACGTGTTGACTGTACCGTGTGCTTATCCACGTGTTCATGTTTGTGTTACACCTAAGACTATGGCTACATTAGCCATATAGTGTGGTTAATTTATCTGTTTGCAAGTACATTTGTATCATGATTACAGTGGTGAGAGGTTGTTGAAGAAAAACTGCTCCAGTAGTGTATGTTATTGTATTCATACCTCAACCTAACCTCAAACATGACAATGCCCCACAACTGTTGCATTCCCGGATGCAAATTAAAAATGAGAAACTTTCAGTTAAAACAAAAGGTAAATTGCAATGTAAAGCTTGTAAATTAGGTATTTAATTACTATAAATTGCAGCATTATGTGTGTTAGTTGCCAGTGTATATATAACATGGTGAAGTGTGAATAGTGAAAGACAATTTTAAGTGAACTCAATTAGTGACAGCTGCAACACCAACAGTTTGTTTCATGTAAGTAGTATGCTGCTTTTATTCATACATTATCTTTTGTCTATGTAATTTAAATGTGCAGCTGTAGTTTAGAAGAAATGTGTCATGTTGCTGCATGTAAAACTGTAGACTATAGCAATGTTGCTTTACAATACTGATTTAAGGTTATGTATTTCATATATTTTATTTACAGTGCTGTTTTAGGGTTATTATTTTTAATATTTCATCTGCTTTTGTGGATACCTCCTGTAAAATGAAGTGTCATGAAGTGCTGGGTAGGTGGCGCCGTGGCCGAGCGGTTAGCGCGCTCGCCTACCACCTAGGCGGCCCGGGTTCGATCCCAGGGACCCGCATGTGGTATTCGTGGTGGACGAAGCGGCGTCAGGGCGGGTTTTCTCCGGGTACTCCGGTTTCCCCCGCCATCTCATTCCACCGGTGCTCCATCTTCATGTATCATCAGTGTCACAGCCTGCGGTGCCGTAGTAGTAAAAGCGGGCATTAAACACTACAACAACAACAAGTGCTGGGTAATATGCTGTTGCAAACTGAGTAATCATAAGTTTTCAGTAAAAGTAAAATTCCACCCTAAAGCCTTTGAATTCAGTAGGTAGCTAATTATTCTAAATAGCAGCATATGTATAACCGCAATCTAGTATATGTTTTGTGTAGGTATATAGCATCATGTACGTGGTGCAAGTGTGAAAAACAGTGTAAACAATGATTAATAATTCTGAGTCAACTCAATGTCAATAGTTCTGTTTTATTTAAGTAACATGCTGCTTGCAGTTTTGTCTATCTTCTTTGTAATTTGAGTGTGTAATGCAGTTACATAATGGCATGTAAAACTATAGATTGCATGAATGTTTAAGGTTATATATTTCACTGCCCATGGGTTATCGTTTAATATTAAATGTCATTCTTTTTGTTTACTTGAGGTTATGTTTAAGACGGTGTTTTTGTGTTTAACACAGCCCATATTCACAAAATAGGCGTGTTATTACACCACATTTTTATTTTACTGCGTTGAAATCGTAGCCTGTGGATGAGTTGTTTATAAGTAGTTCCCACCACATAGGCCGCAGTCTTGAATCCCAGTATCAGGTCCGGTATCCAGAAGGTCCTGCTGTAGCCCTATAACTTATGGCTCCTGCCATAAAGTCATCTGCATATAGCAATCTTAGTATCTCACCATTTGCTATTACTGGGCTGTATCTATTTGGGAAGTCTCCTTTGCTTAGTGACCTTCACCATGCCACATCAGCTGAGTAAATAAAGACTTCTATTTTCTTGTCTGTAAGCAATTTAAATATTTGCTGCATTTAAACATTCATATTAAATGTATCCTTGTTTAATACATCTAATAGAGATTAAGATTTTAAATAACAGAAACATAACTTAAGATTTGCCAAATGAAATATAAATTGAGATTCACTTGATATTCAACAGATAATTTTCATCCCCTTTCCAGACACAATCCCTGAGTTCCTTACTTTGATAGTATTAATTACAGTGTTGTAAGTTATACTGACTGTGATAAATACGTGAACAATGATATATTGAAAGTAGATAATTTGTATTTGTGGTTTTGCACTATTATGTTCATATTCTCTACAGCTACATAAAATATCACTAAGTAATTCCGAGATTTTATAAGACTTTATCATGAATTTAAGCTACACTGGATGAAGGCGTTCCAATTTGTTGGAACTTAAATTTAAGGTTGGTTTTATGGAAAAGTCTTATAATATGGTTTTCCTTAGTCCGGGCATTCTGCTGTGTATGTGTACATTGAACATCGATTTGATTACTTATCAGTCCTCAGCTGAATACTATGACGTCATCCACATTCTGTTTAGCATTATCAAATCCAGGCAAGATGAAAACACCTAGATAAAAGGTCCACTTCACGTTTCATTTGCCTCTGGAAGAAAATGCTGGAGGCTAGTCTGCACTTTCTCTTTTAACGTGGCACAACTGTTATCGTTTATATCTGCTCAAACCTAAATTCCTGTGTATTATAAGTTTTGTTTCTCAACAACTTAACAGTTATTACACTAAGTAGAGGAATTATTGCATTCTACACAGTAATTTGATAGATTTCTTTAACTCTGAGATCTAATAAACCCCAACCAAACCTACCCTTAACATGAAAAAATGTTCAGTGTTTTATTATCTCAAAAATGGCCACTATGATTAAGTTAAAATGTCTATTTAAGATATTTGCATCACACTTAAAATGCAAATATACCTTTTATTTTTGTGGGAATAGCCTGTGAAGTTCTCTTCATTGCGAACGACATTTGTATAACTGGCAAATCTTAAGATAGACAAAACCTTAATGCAAAAATGTACATCTTGTTAAAGCAAACAATTAACATCCATATTTTTCTTTGGGAGGGAGGGGGGAAGGTACAAATGAAATAGAAATTGAGATTTATCCAACTTTCAACATATGACGATCACACCCTTTGTAAATTTAAATCCTGATTTTTTAATTGGTGTTCAGAAGATATTAACAAATAATATAAGTACTGAAAGCTGATAATTTTTACTTATGTTTTGCACTATATGATACAGAAATTCATTTGACACCAGTGGTCGATGCACTCATTTGAATTCGACCGCAAAGAGGCTTGGGAAATCACTTGGCGGTTGGGCACAAGTGCAACCAGGCGAACAATTAGTGTGCTGCGTAAAAGCAAAAGTTTCTGTATTAACCAATGGTCGGCATATCTCCATTTGTCATTGAGTTGTTTCAAGCATTAAAACTCATGAAAATATTTGTTCCTGTCATTTTTCAAGCAACCCATGCAAACCCTGAGGATAAAGCTCATTACTATCTATTCATTCTAAGGTTGATCCGCGCGAAATTGAACCCAGGTGGCCAGTGCACAGTTATAATGTATCCTTCCGCCATTCGCGCCAGAAATACTGTCACAACCACGTGGTGAGTGCATGCAATACGTAACAGAATGGATACGATCACTTATTCCGTCAATTTAAAGAGTGACTAACATGTAACTAGAGACGATAAGATTGATAGTCACAACAAAATAAACGATGCACATGTAATAATTATTACTTTTCTTTGCGAGCACTGTTTATACTGGTACTCGAAAAACCGGTGAACGCAGAAGTTAATTTCGCTACTTCTTTGACGGGAACAGTTGGATATTTCTCACACAACTTATAATACACGTTAAACACTATTGTTTTTTCACCACTAGTCAATGGTTTTCCCGCGTTATGCTTTGCATAAGTGGACGAAGACGCAAGAGCAAATTCACCGCGGCCGTCCGCCATGATTCTAAATAGAAACTGCTGGCTGTAAACAATACTCGGATATCAGGTTAATTCCACGAGTTGCATGTTGGAACTTGTAGCTCTGTTTTTCAGTATACATCAGCGTTAATTAACCACTTAAGTATCTGTGTAGAATATTACATCATTTAACGATAAATTCATTCTAAAACTCAGATTACTAGGATGGGACTACTTCCCTGCACGCATTGCTACCCTGTTGTACCACGGTGCACTGGTCACATGGGTTTGTTTTGACGCGGACAAACCTAAGACTGAACTTAGTATAGTTCTACTGTAGCAGCCGTGGTAAGGATGCAGAAAGAACCTCAATAGTCGACCAATGCCGGAAATAAGAGCAGATTTCCCAGGCTTGGCGGAGTATAGAAAATCTGCATCATATTGGTGCCCCAAAGTGGAACTTCAAAGAAGAAAGATGACCAGAACTTCAGGGAATCTATCATCGAACCAAGGAATAACAACAGAGAACATCTAGTGTAGCAGAAAACAAGGTAAAGTGAAAACTTATAAGTGAACTAATGAACTTAAGAAACAGAAAAATGTTAGGCCAAGATTTGCAGGAAAATTTGAAAACTCACAACAATGAAAATTGCAAGTTTGTACAGGAGAGTGGTGGAAACATAGTTAAATTAGAACGTGGTAGAAGTGCACCAAGTAATTTAGAAATGCTAAATTCAGAAAGTAGAAATCCATGTAATTAGTTCAGAAATGCAAGTAATAAGTCCAGAAATGCAAATAACTATTAGAATCAATGAGGGAAATGTTCAAAGATTTAGATAATAAGATGGGAGAAAATAGTCAAGAACAGAAGGAGATGAGGAAACAGAAACTTTCAGGGAAGAAATATGGAGGGAAATAAATCAGGTTAGGAATAAAGTGAAAGAAAATAGAGAACAGATTAAAGGGGAAATACAGGATATAAGGAGAGAGATTCTGAAAAGAAAATATGTCAACGAATAACTGAAAGAACAGAGAAAGAAAATGGAAAATTGAGAGAGGAACTGGCACAGAAGTTAGAGAAAGATAGGGAAGAATTAGTACAAAAGTTAGAGAAGGAAAGGGAGGAATTAGCACAAAGATTAGAGAAGGAAAACTAAGTTAGATTGGACAGATCTGAAACAGAAAGTCAAAAACAGGCTAAAAATGTAGAGCAAATTAGTAATCAGATGAAAAATGTATCAACTGAGATTGTGAACATGAAAGAGGCATTAGAAAGTTTTAGAATTACTGAACAGGTACCAAATTCAATGTCTAGCAATGTAAGACGTGTTGTACTTGCAAGAAACAAAGCAATGCCAAATGCACATGCTGACATTTCTATGCACAATGTTGGTATTACCATTTCCAATTCTGATTTCAGAGCAAATATTTCAGGAAATGTTAATCCTAATTTACATTTACCCAATCATATGTGGAATGAGAAAGTACCACCCACTTTTGACGAAGATTCAGGTGATCCTGAAGCATTTATTGAAGGACTGCAGGAATATATCTCAGTTAAAAATATATCCAAAGAATATAAAATGGTAATTGTAAGAAAGTGCTTTATGGGAAGTGCAGCAAATTGGTCTAACTTGTCTTTAGGAAATAATGACTTTAAAACCTCTATAAATATCTTTTTAAGTAGATATTGGGGGGCAAGCACGTAAGCTAGCATTAGGCTTGAACTTAGCAATGCAATACAACCACAGGACAGATCAATCTACGGTAAACTATTTCATGAAAATAGCAAGGAGATTGACGATGTTGGACCCGCCCTTAAGTGAAAAAAATGTAATCAACTTGGTCATTACCCACTTCCAGAGAATATGCAACACCACGTAATAGCTAGACCTGAAAGCGTTGCAGCCATGATAGATTTGTTATTAGCCTTGGAAGCCAACAAGCGAAAGCAATCTGCAGGTCATGATGATAGAAATCAAGAAAGATTTCAAAGGGAATTTAGAAATTCTTACGGGCAAGGGGCAAATTCTATCAAAATAAGAATCATGACATTGGGGATAGGTATCATGGTCCAGTACCCAGAGTAGAGACAAATCACTGGGAAAATCGTGGGAGAAATAATTACAATAAAAATTACAGGAATTGGCAAGCAGCTCATAGAGGGAGGAATGTACAGGTGAACTATACTCAGGTAGTTATTATTTATTTATGCCAACAAACTTACTGTTGGTGTTTTTAAACACACAAGCCGTGTGTGGGCAAAGTTTGAGAGGTAGAACTGGAACTTAAAAATTCAATACAACTGGGATTTGAACCACAGACCTTCCGCTTACCGGGCGGCTGCTCAAATCCCAGTTGTGGCACTGAATTTTTAAGTTCCAGTTCTACCTCTCTTATACTCAGGTAGATTTAACCTGAACCTGGAGACAGAGATTTCAGATGCAGAAGGAACTTTGATGATGAATACTGCACTAATACTAATAATTACGAATATGGGCCACGGTCACCACACTCGCCAAGGTGAAGGTCACCCAACTCTTTAAGTTCCAGGTCTCTTAGATATGAAGAAGATAATCGAAGTCGTAGGAACTCACCAGTAGAGACAGGAAGGGCGGAAGCTATTAGATTCACTAGAGAGGTCCTTGTCATAATCAAGTGTCAAAGTAACAACACCCCTCATAACAATGGAAAAGCACTGGGATAATTAGGAAAGCTCAGGGAAACAAAATCCCCAGTCAAACACGTCCTCTGTAAAGACTGGGCAGAATATTAAGGAACAGGGTGTTAAGTATACGCAAAAAGCTGTTCCAAGAGGGCAATTTAAGATAAAACAAAATAGGAAAATTCAAAACAAAGGGGGAGAAAATAAAAGAATGGCAGAGACAACCAAAATAGAAGTAGGTATAAACAGCAGAAAATATCATGCAATTATTGATACAGTAGCAAATAGCATGATCTGTTCACAACACTTTTATGATGAATTAATAAGAGATGGATTAAAAATAATGGCATTACCAGTAAGTGGGATATACTGTTCCTTGGCCATTGGTAAGGGGAAAGAAACAGATGAATTACAAGTCATGTTGGATGTAGAGATTAATGGGAAAACTATCCAAATTTTCTTTCTTGTAGTAATGAGATTAGTTGCCACAATGATAATAGGATGATTGCTTGTATCAATGGGAAGCTCTTATAAATTTTGAGAACCGTTTTTTGGAATTAACAATCAAGTGGGGTGAGTAGTGGGGTTTACGGGCCCGTCGACAACTAGGTCATTAGGGCGGAATTAACAATCAAGAATGAGATAACAGTAGCATTGAAGATAGCAATTCCCAGATACTTGTAATGGAGGATGCGGGGGAGGAAATTAGAGGTGATGCCTTCTTTGTAGAATATATCAAAATAGGGGCTATGGAATTAGCAAAAATAAGTAGTAAAACATGTGAATTAGAAAATGATATAGAGATTAATAAAAAGAAAGAAATAGAGGTTTCCCAAAAAGACCCCTTAAGAATTGTGGATTGCAGAAATATAAATAGGTACCAAGATCAGAAGAACCGTGAGAATTTAGAAGAGCTATGAAAGGAGAAGGTAGATCAAGCAAACTATTTAAATCAGAAACAAAAGGAAAACAAGGAAAACAAATGAAATTCTCATTAGAAATAGATGTATTTCCGGAAAAACCAGGAAAATGTACCCATTACACTTACTCATTTGAGATGTTATCAAACCTTTTACCCATAAGGCTAGACCTATTCCATGTGCCATTAGAGAGGAAGTAGACGAAGTTATAAACTCTGTTGCAGGATATCATTGAAATTTCTAATTCAGAATTCGTGAACCCCTTGTGTATTGTGAGCAAAGCAGTTGGCAAAGTCAGAGTAACCTTAGATGCTAGGACGTTAAATCAATACTGTAAACCAGGTCAATTTAGACCAGAAAGCGTTAAGGTTATTTTAACAAATTGCAAAAAGGGAACATTTTCTCCAGCTTCTTTTTTGCAAATCCCATCAAGAGAAGATTTGAGAAAGTATTCTCAGGTATATTGTATCAATTTCAAGTATGCACCTTCAGAATGAACACAAGTAGTAGTGCATTACTAAGAGCCCTGTATAAAATTTTTGGTGAAACGATTAAAAAATTTGTCACACAATATGTAGACAACTTTATTATATTTTCAGAAGATATTGAACCGCGCTTAGGTCCCATTGACTATGTATTAAGCAAATTAAGAGAAGCAAATATGACAAGCCTAGTAAAACATCCTTTTTCGTTAAAGACTGAATTTTTAGGATACATAATTTCAAATGGAGGTATTAGACCTAACCAGGGTTGCCAACATTTAAAAGTAAAATTATCGTACCTGCCACTCAAAATTATAGATTTGGATTCAAAATTATCGTGCATCATAAAGCAAACGCTACAACAATAAAAATATCAGTATAATACCTATGAAAATATAAGAGTAATGATGTTTATTATATCCACTTAAAGATTGATGACCTTAACAAATATTACAACTTTAGCACTCATGTTTCTCGCACTATTCATCTGAAAGTTCAGCTTCCTCAACCGTTGCAGCATTGCACAAATTTATTGTTGAGATAAACCTTAACATCTTCTTGGTGACTTGCAGATTTTAAGATCTACCACGTTCTTTCATAAGTTGAGATGACAAAATGAGTTCATTTGCCGTATCTAGTGCCAATTTGTTTCTAACTTTGGTTTTTATTAAACCCAGTTTAGAAAAAAAAAACTCTTTCACAAGAAGTGTTTCTGTGGGGCAAGGAAACCACTGACAATGCAAAGGTCGCTAGTTCTTTGAAATCAGTATTTCCACCAAGGTGGCATGTGTTTAACAACACTCCAGAAACTGCCAGGTTCAGGCATGTTCTTTATTTTACATGGAATATCATGTATTCCGAGCTTTCTACATTGATCATCAATTTTCTGAACAGTGCCTTCTTCATTGAGATTATCAGACCTGGGCACACGGGCAATAAGAGGATAAAGGGTAGCAGGCTTAGTAGCTATGGGGTAGAGACAGACAATCAGGACAAAAGTGGTGTTATTTGTAATTAGTTTCACTTCGCTGGAGTGACAAACCAGTGAAAATGATATTTTGCCGATATCGAACTATCATACATTCAAATTATCGTACACCCCCATAGTTATCATACAGGTTGACAACCATCGTACAAACATTAAAATTATTGTATGCCCCCATAATTATCGTACAAGTTGGCAACCCTGGACCCAACCCACAAAGAATTGAAAGTATCAATAAAATTCCTGCTCCTATAAATTTGAAACAAGAAGGTTCTTGGGCATTTTAAATTACCAATCCAGATTCATTGTTGATTATGCAAATGTAGTAGCACCTTTAAGGGCATTACTCAGGGAAGACGTAAAATGGCATTGGACTTCTATCGAAGAACAAGCATTACAGCATGTAAAGAAACTATTTTTGGCCTCCATACTGTTAGTAAAACCACGGGAAGATTTACCTTATATCATTTACACCAATGCTTCAGGATTAGGATACGGCATCATAGTCATACAAAGAAATTAAAAAGATCAGGATCATTTAATTGCAGCCGCCTTCATGGGTTATCCAAAACCGACGTCCAGGCTTGCGCCACAGAGAAGGAAATTGCTGCAATATATTTTGCATTAGTAAAATTCAGGGAATATGTGTACAATAACTCCATTGTCGCCTACAGCGACCATGTCAGCCTTGCATTTATGAATTTGTGTAAACTAAGGAGTACTCACATGTCCCATTACATTCATGAGATCACGTCTCACAATATTGAGATACGGCATATCGCAGGGAAAAATAACATCTTTAGTGATTTGCTGTCACATATGAAAACAAATTACCCAATACCTGATAACAAGCATGAGGTCATTATACTCTATTTAAAAGCTGTTGCGGTTTCACTGCCTGCCCTAACCTATGGTCGACCTAGTGGCTCAACATCCTTTGTCTTGTCGAAGCAGCTGAGGAGGGGCCAATTTCTCACGGTCTCAGCCTCGATGAGAGATGGTGGTCTTCGGCAGAGGAGTGGTGTGTTGGACAGAGATGAGAGGGAATGGGTTTTTCACGGGGTTCCTTGGGAGAAAAACACCGAGATGCACTTTCCCCATTGGCACTTCAGGTTACAGGAAACTCTGAAAGTCCTATCTTCCATTCCTTTAGTGTAATATGCTTGCCAACTGTACCGAAGGAATCGCAATTCCTTTATATGTAATTTACTGTCACTAGACATGTCGCGATTTAGTGGCACTTGGTAAGCGACTTCTTAGTAACGCAGCATCCATTCCGCGACACAACCTCCCTGTACATGGTACCAAAGAACTGTGTGAAGTTTTTCACAAACTCTTGGCTCATAGCAGTGGGGAAAGATTTCAAATTTTCCAACATAAACAACATTTCTCTCCCCTGATTGGCTACCTTCATTGGGCTTTTAGCTTCATTGGTTCCCTCTTTGAACCTTTGAATTCTAGTGACTGTTTATTGTGATGCGGGGTACTTTAGGCAGAGGGTTAAACATTCCTTGTAACATAATAGAATGCAAAGTTTTATTGCCCCAGCCAAAAAGCTTTGCCAACGGCCTGCAAAACTGATCTTGCTTTCTTGAATGGGAAACTTGCAGATTTCCCTGTATAACTGTGCTTGTGTTTATTTATTAGTCTTTATGAAACTTAAAATATATATATATATATATATATATATATATATATATATATATATATATATATATATATATATATATATATATATAATCCAAGGTATTTTGTTTTGTATAATTGTCAAGGAAATTACTTAAAAACATGGATAATTAATAAGCTGGGTATTGGTTAATGATCCATATTTCCTTAATTATGACAGATTAAGGCTCCATTTCTGGACACCCATTGTCAGGCGGAAATACCGCTACAAAACAATAGAAGGCCAACAATGTGTAAAGGATTTTGACGGATTGTCATTATTGCAACGAAAATATCCAGAACTTAGTAAATTAATGTTGAATACAAAGCCAATAGATGAAAATTTGGATAGCAAGATAAATGTTGAATACAAACCCATTAAATGAAAATTTGGATAGCAAGATAGGGATATTTGAGGATAAGCTTTATAAATTCCATGGAATACACATTCCAAAGTGGAAGGTTATGATACCCAAGGAAATACAAGAAAAACTTATTCTCGCGTATCATAAAGCCTGGCGCATGTAGGTAGCGAAAAATTGATTGTAACTATTAGTGAACAATTCTACAGGAAACATTCAATTCGGAAAGTTAGGAAAATTTGTTCAATTTGTGCCAGAAGGCCAAACCATTCAACATAAAATATGATGTGAGACCCCAAGCTATCATTAGGAATAAAATAAATTCGCTTCTGACTGCAGAAGCTCATGGAGAACTCCCGACAGGACAGTTCAGATGTAGGTACATTTTTGTTCTCCATGATAGTTCTAGTAAGTTTGTCAAAATTTATCCTGTGAGAAATATGAGTAAATATTATTTATTTATGCCAACAAGCTTACTGCTGGTGTTGGCATAAATAATTACCATCTAAAGGTTACTTAAACCCGGGACATGAAGTACTTACAATTGTAAGTCGCCCTTGGAGTATTTATCTCTGATGTGAGATTCCCTTGTGGTTAATCGGGAAAAAGTACGAATCAGCTGGGGAATTTAATGTCGTACTGGCAAGTTGGCCATGGTAGCTTAGTGGTTAGAGCAGCCGCTCAATAAGCAGAAGATCTGTGGTTCAAATCCCAGCTATGGCATTGAATTTTTCAGTTTCTGATTCAACCTCTTAAACATAACGAGAAAAACTTGTGTTGGAAAAATAGGGAATGACTACGTACCAAAATATGGTAAAATGGAGGCAATCTTGACTGATAATGCTACTGTCCATACGAGTAAGTGCTTTACCAGTACTTTGAGAGACCATGGGATAAAATTGTATAATTGAGTACCTGGGTGCAACAAGAGCGTTAGCCGGCTAACGCTGTTATTGCATAAATGCTTGCATTGTGTTTGTCAAACGTTCAACAATCATCTGTATGAAAATTAGTTCGGTGCGACGTCACTTGATGGCAGGAGCTCCTTGGAAAGTAGATCGCACGCTACACTTTGGTTGCACTCATGGCCAAGCCATTTATTGTCGCCACGTGGCTAGGCAGACAAGGTAAAGATGGATGCAATAATTGATGAGTATGTTACTTCGGAAGAAGAAATTATCACTGATGACAATGAAAGTAACCATGTTGGGGTAAAGAGACAACGGAATTCCGAATTGTGGAAACGAAATGTTGCTAAGAAACATCGAAATTCTGGTAAGATGTATATATCCGAACGCACAGGAAAGCAAATACCAGCCAAGAAGTTCAAGCCAGTTGAATCTTGTTGCAACAAGAGGTATGTATTTTTTAATTTTTCTTTGCAATATCTTCTAGTGGACAGTTTATTTTTCTTTAGTTAGATGAAAATCAATTTAACAACTTCATTGTTGACAGCACTTAGCAAATTTAAATTAATAATGCTAACACAAAATGATCAGAATTAGATATGGGTGAAGTTTTGCTTATTTTATATAGTCTATATTTTTTCCAATTTTATTCTAGGTGTTGTCAGAGTTTACAAATCGTTGAACAGGAACGACTGTTCGTTAAATTTTGGGGCTGTAGTGACAAAGTACTTCAGGATGCGATCTTGATGGGATACATAACAACAAAAGAGAAAAAAACAACATCTGTCAATACTAAGACACAAAAAAGGAACCATTATTGGACGTATACCATAAAAAACCACGAAGTTGTAAAAATAGTCTGTCAGAAATGTTTACTATCTGTACTGCAGATTTCTGTAATGAGACTGAGATCGGTGCAAAATACAATAAAGACAGGTATGTGATGTGAAAATTGACGTATATGGGTCTATGTGAAAATTTAATTTAATATTTATATGTAATAAATTGTTTCGTACTTTTAAGGTCTGTAATATCTTCTTCAATACCAGTAATTGAATTAATTATTTAAATTGGGGTGGTTCTGCTATGTTCCAGGTGCTATTCCTGAAGATAAGTGGGGTAAACATCATAATCGGCCCAATAAGATAGAAAAAAAGGTTTGGCAACTTGAAGAACATTGGTCCCAGTTCCCTCATAAGGAGTCCCACTACAGCAGTGCCAGAACCAAGAGGAAGTATTTTGATAATCCCAACTTAACTGTTCAAAAGCTTTATAATTGCTTTAAACAACATTTTTATGAACTAGAGGGGAAAACACTTCAAATGAAGTACAGTACTTATCATAGATATTGGAGGGAACATAGTATTCTTTTGGGGAACCAAGGTCAGACAAGTGTGATTTTTGTGCTGAGTGTGATGTGATTTTGGCGCAAAATCCTGATGACCAATGTAAAGTCAACCATAACCTACATAAGGCACGTGTCCAAGCATATCAATCGTTGAAGGCAGATTTAATGAAAGAAATTAAATCTGTGTCTGATGATAGCATTCTGTTTCTAGAATTTGATTATGCCCAGAACTTGCCTTTGCCAAAATTAAATGTAACATCTCAGTTTTATAAACGACTTCTTTGGTTGTACAATTTCAATATTCATTGCCATAACGATGGTACCAGTTCTTTCTACTACTTCTTGGAAATGGAAGCAAGAAAAAACCCAAATTCTGTGTGTTCGTTGCTGTATGATTTTATTGAGAAAATACTGGCCATGTATGTGAATGTGAAGAAAATTGTGTTTTTTTCTGATTCGTGTGGTGGACAGAACAAAAATATTACTGTTGTCATGTTTTCATCATGGTTGGCTAAATATTTTAAAATTGAAATTGAACATATTTTCCCTGTTAGGGTCACTCCTACAACCAGTGTGACCGAAATTTTGGGAAATACGGTATGTTGGTAAAGAGGGTTGAAAACATAGAAGTTCCTTCTGAATATCTGAAGATGATGGAAGATTGTAGAGTGTCCCCGAAACCATTCAATGTCATTAATGCTGCTTCCCTAGTTAAAGATTGGTCAAAGGCTCTTGCTCCAATGTTTTTTAAGACACCACATATCATGCTAAAAAAACAGATGTTTTGTCACTATGTAAATTTTTGAAACCACAAAATGCTGAGTGGTTTACACGTGTCCTAAACACGGAATGTGTGAATAATGATGTCCCAAATAACATGTCAGATGTTGAATCAGAATCTGAGGCCTAAAGATTGTTCAGTAACCCTAAATGTATTAAAAGTATAACAATTATAATAAAAAAAGGGTGAACAGTATACATTCTATGTAATAACAGCGTTAATTTTGTTCCTATATATGTCAATATTTATCTTTGTATTATTAAATTTGAAAGGATGTTATGACAAACTGTTAGACATTTGCATATTATTGATAATAAATCTGATTCTCAAAGTATTAGTGTTTTATTAAACGATTCCTAGAGTTTCAAAACTTTGAGACCATTTATCTCAACATGGCATTTTTCCACTAACGCTCTTGTTGCACCCAGGTACTCAATTGTTCTTCTGGTAATCCCACATAACGTGTTCTTCGGGATATTGGCATATTTTTCTGTATACTTACACACCAAAATCACCAAGATTGGGTGAGATATTACCCTATCATTAGAAAATGAATCACACTATAAGTGCAACAACAGGATTTCCCCCTGTAAAGGCATTGAGCCTGATCAGATTTTTAAGGGGATATCAGGAACAATAGAACACAAGGAAGAATTGAGTGAGGAACAAAAGGTTAAACTTGCATTTGAAAGTATGAAGAGAAAGGCAGAGAAGAGAAAGTTAAACAAGAAAGTTAGGAAACATAAATGGGAACCCAAGTTAGGAGATTATGTTAGTAAAAGATTATAAGTTATCAAGTACATTGAAGGATAGAAAGAGGAGAATGGAGTTATTATATGAAGGTCCTATGGAAATTGCTAAATTTGGTGATCATACATTTGAATTAAAGAGACATAAAAAATTTAAAATCTATACGTAAATGGCACAAACAACTTCTTAGACCATAAAGAAAACTTTGAAATGTGAGTACAGTCAGTACGTGAGTGAGTGAGTCAGTGAGTACGTGAGTACAGTCAGAAATAATAGGGAAAATGCAGTGTGTAAAATGCTGAAAGGACATAAAGAAAACTAAAAATGTAGCTTTTCTGAAATATAGGTCAAAAGGAGAATGAAGTAGGTCAAAGTCAGACAATTCAAGGTCAAGTTCACAGAGTTCAAAATCAAGGTT
The DNA here is from genome assembly GCA_030765045.1 of Tenodera sinensis. Lineage (NCBI taxonomy): Eukaryota > Metazoa > Arthropoda > Insecta > Mantodea > Mantidae > Tenodera > Tenodera sinensis. The sequence continues at coordinate 54,986,544 of CM060966.1, forward strand.
GAATAAACATGCTACAGAGATATGAAGGTTGTCAGGGACAATGATATCATATATTAGAACAAATGAAAGGTTATTTATGCAACAGATTTTCTGAACACAAGAAGTTAACCTCAAATTGGCTTAAGAGATCGACTCGAAAGAGAAATCTCAAAATGCACATAAGGAGTGTAATTATTCTGTACAAAAGACAATATGTTTAATGTAAAAGGTAAAATAGTAAGTTTCTTGAAAATGTTATGGTATTATTATTTGAGTAAACATAAGATTTAAATATGTTGTGAATGGTAATAATCTATGTATGAGAGGAAGCATGATGTAAGATTGGAAATGTGAAGTAATATAGGAGTATGTATTGTATGAAGAAAAGGGGGGGGGGGGGGGGGGGGGGGGAGAGAAAAAGGATGTTAACCATGGAAATGTGATGTCATGATGTCATGAGTGACAGTGAAGTGGCATAAGAAGAAAGACAAGAACAATATCAGAAAAAGAAGAAATAAAGACCTTTGAAAATAAAAAATTATATAGAATCAGAAGAAATGAAAATAATTTTGTAAACAAGTATATGTGTGTGAAATAGGAATATATAGTTGAGATTTGTGTTTTGATTAATTGTAAGTGTGTGTGTTTGTTTAGAATTCATTTGGAGTATTTAGAAAAGGGAACTAATGTAAAGAAAATATGGAGTTGTCAAAGACAAAAAAAATAATAAATAAATTTAAAAAAATAAGAAGTATCTGACACGTGAGAGTTGCCAATTGAAAACAAAAAGAAGGTAACTTGGGTTATTATGTTTTGTTTTTCGGGCAATAACATTGTTACAGGACATAATAGTGTAAAATAATGTGGGGCATTTGACACAGAAATTCACTTGACACTGGTGGTCGACGCACTCATTTGACTTTGGCAGTCTGATGCGTTCAGATCAACGAATGAAAAGACGCTTGGGAAATCGTTGGCAGTTGGGTGCGAGTGATGACCAGGCCAACAATTAGAGTTCTGAGTAAAAGCTAAAGTTTCTGTGTTAACCAACAGTAGGCATACCTCCATATATGTCATTGAGTTGTTTCTAGTATTAAAACTAATGAACATATCTGTTCCTGTGTCATTTATCGACCATCCCATGCAAACCCTGAGGATAAAGCTCATTAGTTCTACTGTAGTAGCCGTGGTAAGGACGCAGAAAGAACTTCAATAGTCAACCAACGCTTAAAATCAGAGCAGATTTCCCAGGCTCAATGGAGTATAGAAATTCTGAATCATACTGATCTCCTCTGGAACTAGATGATTAAAATTTGTGTAACTTATCACAATAAGTAATCCTGATATTTTATCACAATAAGTAATCCTGATATTTTATCATGAATTAAAGCTATTCTAGAAGAAAGAGTGTCATTTTAGAGTTGGTCTTATAGGAAGTTCTTCAGTTATAATTCAGTTTTGATTTGTATGGGCATTTTGCTCTAAAAACATGTGCAGATTTGTACATAGTTTTAATTTTAACAGTTTTCTGGTAGAGAATGCTTTGCAAGTCTATGTTTTCTCAAAACAGTAAAATTGTTTACATATGCTCAAATCTGAGTCATTGAGTCTTGTATAAATTTAATATTTTCCGCTCACAAACCACCATCTCGAACTCTGCCATGAAACCAAGCTGCAGTTGAATAAGCTGAGGTACCTATATAGATATAATTATTTATGCTCAAACCCAAGTCCCTGCATCTTGTATAAATTATATATTTTCCACTCAGAAGCCACCATCGTGAACTCTGCCATGGAACTAAGCTGCAGTTGAGCAAACTGAGGTACCTACACAGGTACCTCAAAGAATATAGTGGACAAAGTTATTGACAGTTCCCAAGAGCTCAACCTGGCCGACATTAAACTAAACAGCAGGAAAGTATCCCAAAAAAACAGTCTTGCCAATGTACATAATAAACGTCTTTCTAACCTAAAATATCACAGGGTTAAAATATGCTTTCAAACAATAATAATGCCTCAACATGGTTACCATACAACAAAGGTCCTCACCTTCGCCAAATGTTCTGCAGTAACACTTTTGAATAAAATACCTTCCAAGCGCTATATATCATAATATATATTATACTGCTCTAAAAGAATTCAAGACAAAATCACACAAACATGAGTAGTACGCCCACAGAATAATTAATAAATAAAAATCTTGTTTAACACTAGAAGGACTGTAAAGGTCATTTTGACCGGTTAACGTTCTTTAAATAGTATATACGCTTTAATATTTTGTGACTTTTAATGAAATAGAGCAAGGGTGATTCCCTAAAATGTTGGAAGTTTTTATAGCAGGTTTTAAAAAGATGATACATGCTTTTTACCTTAAAGGACCATAGCCGGTCATTTTGACTAGTGCAATTATTTTCCACATGTCGTAACTAAATAATGGTAACAATGTATTCAAAAGTAATCCAAGGCTTTCGGTCATTGTTGCAACCCAGTTTAATAATATTTAGCGCTAGAGTAGACATGCTGTAACTAATAATGTGGTCTGAAAATAATCCAAGGCTTGCGATCATGGTGGAAGCTTAGTTTGAAAAAGTTTAGCTCCAGAGCAGACATATTTTAGAAGTCGTGTCAATATAGTGAATGGTAAAATATTTTTGAGGCCATACTGTATCATTGCCATGTCACATCATAATTATCACTGTATCTTCGGGATGATGAAATGTTGAATTATTTCTATAGTTTACCAGGCAATGAGCCAGAAAGAGAGAACATATTTAGTGATGATGAATTATCTGATGTTGAATATATTCCTCATCAATCGGATAAAAGCGAAACTTCAGAATCAGACCTTGGTGATGCAGCGGTCGCATTAATCTCTTCCTTCTTCGCTCAGCTCACCTAGTCGGTTATATCTGATGAGACTTGCGGGTGCAGGGAAGTCGCTTGGAAATGATAACAATTTCTTTCTTTCGCAGACCATTTTTATTCACTTCAATAATATTTTATTAATAATGCTTCTGTACATTAATTGGTCTTCAAGTGAATTAGGTAGAAAAACTTTCGTTCTTTTATTACATATATTCTTTAACTATATTAATTCCCCTCCTCTATAATTTAATCCCTGTTGCTAACCGTTGTTATCCGTCGCTAGGTGAAAAATTTTTTGTAACAGTCTGGGTTCATCATTTGTTTTAACTGCAGAAGCTGTAATATCCGGCCATTGCCATGCTGTTTATTCATAGCATACTTAAATATAAATGAGAGCTGTTTTACCTAACATATATATATATAATTTAACATTAATTCCCAACAGTTCTTAAATTATTATATAATAAAATTAAATATAACAGAAAATGGTGAATTCAAGGTGTGACCTAAAATTACTGCCACAAATGCCCCCTTTCTTTACTTGCATTTCGGTTTAAATTATTATATTATTATAACTCCGAAATGACAAGTAAAGAAATATTCCCCACGTAATTAAGTTATATAATATAAATGGAACATAACATGTACATACATGAGACACTTTTATGTCAACACAAAAATTTATATGAGCTTATGTGTTTTTTTTAATTATTACCTTTCTTCTTCTATATCTATAAATGGTCTTAAGTTACACTTGTGGTAACGACCATATATTTTTTCCATTTTGGTCTATTAATTCATATGTATGATCACCTAATTGTTTATTTATTTGATAAGGTCAGGCATAAAGTAATTATTTTGTAGTTTAACGACGCTGTCAATTGCCAGGATCACATCAGCGTCGCCGGTGTGCCGGAATTTCGTCCTGCAGGAGTTCTTTTACATGCCAGTAAATCTACTGACATGGAGCTGTTGTTTTTAAGCACGCTTAAAAACCATCGGCCTGGGCCGGGTTTGAACCCGCGACCTTGGGATCAGTAGGCCAGCGTCTAACCAACTAAGCCACCCAGACCGACGCCGGCATAAAGTAGGTCCATCTTTCTGGTTCTTTTTTCTATCACTTTGGAAATATTCTTTTTAACTAAGACTTTATCTGTTATTTGCGGTTCCCATTTTCTTCATCGACGTTTTACTTTACGTTTCCTATTTTCCGAATTTTGGAAGATTCTATTAAATGCTATATTGCATTTTTCTTCCATACTCAATTCACGGTCCTAATATAATAAGAATTAGACATTTACAAAATGTTATCCTTTAGCATTTCTTGAATTACCTCATTAGCCTGTTTCCTAATTGAACTGTGAATAGGGCGACATTTAACGGTAAATGGCTGTAATGCTTCCACCTTGAATGTATGGATATATTTATTTCAAAGTCCAGGCTTGCTAGAAAATATATTTTTATATTTAATGAGAATAATCAGCAATTGTTTTTGATCTGTATTAAGGCTATAACAATCCTCAAGTTTATTATGTAGAGCTACGTTAATCTCTTGCTTTTGTGGTAGTTGTAAATTACCCAAGCAATTAATGGATTCACTGGTAGAGAAATCAATATAATTGTCTTCACAATTAATACAATGGATGTTATCACAGGCACTGTGTAAGTCATATGTACAACATTCTCCTTTGTCTCCTAAATCAATTTTAACAATTCCATTAAAATCATTATTAAATTTTCCACAAAAAATCTTTCATTATTAATCTCCTTTTCTTCGTCGCTTCTATTATCATTATCATAACTCTCTTCCAATAGAGGAATATTAATCAGTTCATTTTCACTTTGAATTGTTAAATTGCACCTATCAAAATTAATTACGCTTTTCCAATGATATAGTATATCACTACCAATAATAAAGTCTGTTATTTGTTTGGGTACCACCAAAGCAATCATTTCATATTCCCACGCTCCTACGTTTAATTTTAACATGACTTGGTGTCTTTCTTTCTTTGCTTTTAACAATGGCTACACTAGAGTAAACGCCACAAACTGGTAAATAATTGGCCTTTCCTGACTTTTGTATTTTTAGAAATAGATTTTCGTTCACAATGCTGGTACTGCAGCCTATATCCATCATTGCTCGATACTCCTTATCCCATACATTTATGTTAATAACCAGTGCGTTCATAAGTTCTTTCTGACTCATGTTATTTTTTCTGGTGTAATTCCTAGTTACTTTCACCAATTAATGTATTTAAATAACTCCAATTTTGAATGTCAGTGTGTCGTATAAAAGGACCTAGAATAGGAGTCGAATTCTGGTCCTTTCCTATATAGCGTTCCACTCTTAGAAGACGGTATGGAGTTAAATGGGACATCTCTGTCTCTATCTAGCGCATACAAGTTGCCATTAGCCGCGTGCTTTTCTACCCTCACGCTGTTGCCAGATTCCTAATAGCATGGTATAAATATTCATTTGTTATAAATTTCAGATTTGAACACATTATCCTATGCAGAATTTTTTTCTCTATCAGGTTATATCCTTTTTAGAGTCATTATACATTTCTATAGGCCCAAATTTCTTCAGAAAACGTTTTTTTTCAATAGAAGTCCCATATTTGCTGTTTCTACACTCATCACGCACTAACAAACTAACTGCTAGAATGCATCTATATTTTTTTCTTAGGTAGAGTAAACCATAGTGCTACTACCTGCCCACTTTGAATTCTGTATGTTTACCCAGTTAAGTGTTATAATTTTTAAAATTAAATGTTTTCGGAAAATTTCATATCTGTGCACTGCAAAAGTTACGCAGTGTAAAACTTTTTTGTTATTGAGTTTACATCAGGGAACCAGCGAGAACAAATGTTGAGGAAGGTTGGAGAAAGTTTTAAAAATAAACCAAAAGTCAGTAACCTCTTTCTTTTATCCAGTAAGGCAAACAAAAGGTATTCATCTATTCAGCGTCAGGCCTGACACAGAAGATAGTATAAGGAGCAGCACTAACATTAGTTCGAAAGAAGCCGTGTGTGTAACTGTGAGCTGTTATTGCGTTATTTGTTTAACATTTTTGTAAATATTTGTAGTTATGGAGGGGGAAGCTAGGAAGAGATGATATGTTGGTAAATTAAGAAGTAAGGAACGCCAAATAATTATGAAGGTGTTAGATTATTTTTGAAGTAAAATGCAGTAAGTAAGGCAGTAAAAGAAACAGCTAAGGCTATTGGGTGTTCAGAAGCAGTAGTGTATAGGATTAAAAAGGAAGTAATGAAAGGACCTCTAAGAATGCCATCGAAAAAGAAAGCAAAAAGGACTGGGAAAAAAAAAAGTATATAGTGAATAGTGCAATGTGGAGTGCGGCAAATTGTTCATTCTTTAGTTTGCAAATATTCCACCCACGCTGAATATAATTTTGTCACAGATCAACAGTGATGAGACCCTACCAAATTTCTCAAGGGCCACTCTTAGTCGGTTCTTACATGATTTGGGGTCCGAATATGAAAGAAGGGGTAACAAGTGCATATTAATAGAAAGAGACAATATCGATATCATCAGATGGTGTCATAAATATCTAAAAGACATAAAAAGGTTTAGGGACCAAGGGGAAATCAATTGTTTATACAGACGAGTCATTGGTAAATCTAGGTCATACAGTAACTAAGGCAGGGAGGGATACTAAAGTTAAAAGTGTCCGTCAAGCAGCAATATTGAAGGACTAAGTACAGGACTCGGTCACCTCGGGATCGCGCGCGGAGAAAGATTCGCAACTAGTACATGTTGCAACACTGCTCTCCATTTAACGTGTACTGTCTTCTAAGGGTGGAACACGCTTTAGTTTTCCTGAATTTGAATGGTAGACGGCCCAGGCGTGTTAGTCTCCACCAGAGGCTTGGTATTACAACCTATGTTCACTCTTATATTTTGATCCGTTTCTCTGTATTGTTCTAAGTTTTCGGATCTTGGGTGCCAATCATTACGGCATTGCCAATAATTACGCCTATCATTATATCTATATGGGTTATATGAATTACCATACCATGGCCGGTTTCTATCACGTTGATTTACATGTATATAATTTATTTGATTATTATTTGGGAACCGTTGATTATTTCCGGTGCCAGAATTTAGCTGCGGGCTATGTGTATTTCTAAATCTTGAATGATTTCCTTGTTCTTGCCTTATTCTATTGTCGGGGTTATAATTGTTTTGGAATTGTGCCCCTTCCCCACTGGATGATTGATTACCGGACCTTCTTTGAAACAGATACCTTTGATGATTGTTAATACTTCTATTTGGTCTTCATTGATGTTCTGATTATTTGGATTTTGAGTGTACTTATCATTTTTTTCATTTAAATGGTACTGATGTCGTTCTTTAGGAACAGATTGGTTTTTGAATTCTGTGAGTAATTCGATAACATCAGTGAAATCTACAGGCCTAGCCACTATTAAGCTCCATCTGATGTTATCTGGAAAATGTGTGATAACAGTGGTTAAGATCTCTTGATCTAATAAAGGAGGGTCGAGTAATCGTGACCGATTCACTACGCTCATAAAGTAATCCGTCAGACTTGTATTAGTCAATGGATTGTAGTTCCCAGTTGCTAGTTCAACACAGGCACTATTTTGTCTTGCCGGGCTCCAATAACGTGCTAAAAATAAATTTTTGAAGGACGCATAACATTCATGTTCTGCACCTGTAGCTCCAAGCCACTGTAAGCTATTAGCTATTAATGATTTTTTTACGATCATCATCTTCAATTCATCAGGTATTTTTTGATTTTAAAATAATGGTCAATTTCTTTTAGAAATTGCTTGGGATTGTCAGTTGCTTTTCAAAAATGGGTGGAGTAATTTCGGACAAGACATTCTTATTATAACTAATTTCATAATCTTGTCGTGTATTTCCAGGTAGGAGTGAATGGTGTAAGTAAACTGATACATCAGTATGTCATATTGTGTGTGTTGATTATCTGTGTGTATATTAGCCCTTACATCACAGTTATGCATACAGTCTACATTTGTATCATTTTCAACATTTACATTATCATTGTTTATCTTTAGGACTCATATTCATGTATGTGGCTTTCATGTAACTGTTTTCTTAACGGGCACCAGTTTTACAATGTGGCAGTTACATCACCCGACTTAAACCCCCATTTTGCAAGGGGGACCACACCTATCGTTGGTCAACGGGTCCATCGGACCTAGTCGGGAGGACTAAATAGGTGGTATTTAGATCCACCGACCTTCCCCTCATGTGCCTCTGAGGGACGGTGTTGTGCTGTGATAGGCCAGCACATATGTAAATGACATTTCCTCCATTTTAGATGAAACAGTTATACCGCTGTGATTCCTCAATAAAACGCTTGATCATTAAAAATTTTTCTCATTCATACTTACAAGAAATAGAAACAAATGCCAAAGATAAAAAATGGATTACACTACTTTCCAATCCAGATATAATCCCCCAGAGACCAAGGAAAACAGCTGTTGCAGCCTTCCGACTATTGACAAATCATGACTGCCTAGCAAGTCATCTCTACAGAATAGGTATCTCAGCCTCACCAATATGTGTCCTGTGTAACGATCCAGCAGAAATGAATGAAGAACACTTGAAGACCTGTGAAGCATTAAGATCAGAAGAAACTACAGTTCAAAAGTATTGGAAAGCACGAATGCTAATGGCTTCATTGCCAGATGCAAGGCACTAGAAAACAACAACAACATTATCATTGTTATTTTTACCTTGTGCTTGAAATGCTACCACTATTTTATTTAAATTAGTTACGTTTTCTTTTTCTTTGTCTAAACATTATTGTATTGATTTTATTTCATTATCTATTTGCATTTTGTGGGCTCGAATTTCAAGCATGAGGTCTTTTTTACAGTTAACATTTTCGGTCTTTATACTTTCTACTTCTTGGCATACAACATCTCTAAGTTCGATAATAGCTGCTGCTTGTACAGAACTATATTCTGTTTGTTCGAGCTTAAGTTTGTCCAACTCTTGTGATTGGCTATCAACTTTGTTGCTTATTTCATTAATTATATCTTTTTGTTCTAATTTAAAATTTTCTATACTTTGAGAATTTTGCCTAATTAGTTTAATTTGTTCCTTAGTTATCTCAGCCATCTCAGATTTCATCACAGCCATTTCAGATTTCATCTCAGACTTCATCTGACTCAATTGACTGGTGAAATCAGATCTCCTCTGATCTGACTATTTAAATTACTCATTTGGTTAGCTATGTGAGATTTTAGTCGACTATTTGAATCATTAATTTGGTCAAGCATTTCAGATTTTAATTTACTATTTGAATTATTAATTTGGTCAACCATTTCACATTTAAGTTCACCATTTGAATTCTTAATTTGGTCAACCATTTCTTTGAACATTAATACCATGTTATTCATGTCTGTATTTTGCACACTATAGCCTTCACCGCTTGCCTGGTTGTGGTCGTCTTCCATCTTAACAGATCTCGTAATTTTTCCACTACGTAAAAACATGCATAAACACAATAGCAAGTAATATGCACCGACTTACGTTCTGTGTCTCCTTAAATATGTATATAACGATATGCTACTGGTTGGAATTTCCAGTCCTAGATGTATTGTCGTGTAGCACTGCTTCCTTCCCAGGGCCTAATCCAATCCTCTTCTTTTTTCGAACCACGGTTGTTAAGTTCCAAAATATGTAGCGGGTGCCAATATCTTCCTGTGAATTCTTCCCTTTCATACCGTACTCGTTGGGCGCCAAATATGCAGCGGACTCATTAATCTCTTACTTCTTCGCTAGTTGGCTATATCCAATGAGACTTACAGGTGCAGGGAAGTAGCTTGGAAATGATACGACTTTCTTTTGTAGATCATTTTTATTCACTTCAATAATATTTTATTAATAATGGTTCTGTACATTAATTGGTCTTCTTCAACTGAATTAGGTAGAAAACCTCTCGTTCTTTTATTACATATATTCTTTAACTATATTAATTCCCCTTCTCTATAATTTAACCCCTGTTGCTAACCGTTGTTATCTGTCATTAGATGAAACATTTTTTGTAACAGTCTGGGTTCAGCATTTGTTTGAACCACAGAAGCTGTAATATCCGGACATTGCCATGCTGTTTATTCATAGCATACTTAAATATAAATGAGAGATGTTTTACCTAACATATATATAATTTAGCATTTATTTCTAACAATTTTTAAATTATTATATAATAAAATTAAATATAACAGAAAATGGTGAATTTAGGGTGTGACCTAAAATTACTGCCACAGTGATAATACAATGATTGAAGAACCTGTACAGGAACAGGCAAATGACTGTGCTATTGAAGAACCACAGGACCCTGTCCCATGCAAGAGGCAGATTCAATCGCAGACGTCGAGCTCCACAAGAAATGAACTTTCCAGCTGTGGGAAGTAACGAGTCTGCTGTTGATGGCAAATGTGGACAAGAATTGAACCGGGAAATACATCTGGCAGACGTGGGCGTCACAATGTATGGCAGAAAGGCCAGGTCCTAAAGATTACGCAAGGAAACTGACAGTGAGTGGAAACTATGCCAGCGCATGGCGAGTATTGATGGATGCTAACATTCTCCAGAATATAAAGAAGTGCACTGAGATACAGGCCTGTCAAGACCTTCAGGACAATTCTTGGATTCTTGAGCTAGACCAACTTGAAGCAGCTATACCCATATTGTATGCCCATGGACAATATGGAGGGAAGAACTTCCCCTTGAAATTTCTGTGGTCAAAGGTGAGGGTACCATCATTTTTCTCTTGTGTTATGGGAAGGAACAAATTTATTGAGATCATGAAGGTCCTGAGATTTGATGATATACACGCGACGAAAGACTGAAGACAGATGGCTTTGGAGTGGCCACACCAATCTGGAGTCCATTTGTACAAGATGGCGGATTTGACTAAATACAAACATGAGATGTTTTTATCATTGTGCTTAACCCAATATGCAATCGTAATCATAGTCTGCTTCTGCATGCACAAAGCTGAACCTTCGAACTTAAGAGAAGAAAAAATTCAGCTGAACTCCAACTCCTATATAGTGTAAGGACTTGCAGGAGCAATTCTATGTAAATGCAACATTATTATTCACCAACTGTGAGGAACACATATATTGGCTCATCTTTAGAAAGTGTCTTATATTTCTATTTGCACATGATCGGTATGATACTAATTTTAATTATAATTAGATTTCGGATAATATAGAATGCCAGTATGATAAGACTAGTTGTGGGTACCCATTTCCAATATACATTTTCACCTGTAACCTTTAGCACAAGGGACATCATATGCATATTAAATATGAAGCTCCCAAATTTATGTGAAATTATTTCTTTATGGGGTTCAGCATGTTTTAGCATTTTGCACAAGAGAATGTTTTTTTTCCCCTTACCTACACCTTTTCCTTGGCCCCTGCCTGAAATCTCGGAGCATGACTCTGAAAACTACTCAGGATGACCACACCTGCAGGAAAACAGCTGGAATTTTCTACCACTTTTTGTAAAGGAGCAATAAAACCCACTGAAGCCATTTGTAATGGGGTGAAGCTGCTTCCATCTTCCTGGCAGCTTCATTATTGTGTCACAAAGCCCTTCTTTGTGGGTACTATGCACCCACTCATTCACAGCTGCCTGCAATACATGTTGCGAAACCTTTTACCTTGCAATGCATTCATGTTAAAAAGCAAAGTCTCCCTTCCCAGGTCTACGGTAGCAACACCATAATTGGTCACCAGTTTCTCCAATCTTCATTCTCCATTTCCCATAGTCGACAACACACTTCAACACTGCTCTCCTTCTGGACTTGTATCAAGTCCTGTGGAACCGAAAAGTGCACTCCTTTTTCAAATCCAAATCATCATGAATAAGAGTATGCAGGAATGCACGGCCTATCTGCTGTTCCAGTTCACTGCATAGTATACTAGTATCAGCTCATCATCCTGATAGAACGTGCCTTTGCATTGAGCAATATTTTTAAAACAATGCAATTGTTTCTGAGAGCCCGTTTAAATTAACTACAATGTTCTGAGCGTGGATTATTGTCAAGTGCATTTATTACTACAGTTAGGAAATAAAGGAGAGCAATATAATGCTACATGTGCACAATAAGCTATATGATTTATGTAGACTTCCACAGTCGTTATCCATCACTTCTTTTCTGGTTTCCAGTATGGACCACGTCTCGGCTTTTTTAAAAAATTAAAAATTATGCCAAAAACCATGTTTGGCTTCTTCAATGGGCAACTGCAAGAACTCATCCAATTAGTCATTGCCTACTCTGACTGGCAGTCTGAACCGTGACAGGGCAAACCACTCAACACCATATGGAAGAACCTATTAGCAGGATGACTTTCTATCGGAGGAAAAGGAACCAATAGGATTGCAATTTGGGGGGGGGGGGGGGGGGGGGGCGCTAATTGGATCAGTTTAAGCAGTAACCCATTGCAGAAGCCGAGCCTAGTTAGTGATGAAACGTAGGCATTATTTTTAATTTTTTACAATTGCCAGCAAGGCGCAGTCCATACCAGAAACCAACAAAGAAGTCAAATAAGCTATGTTTAGTCAAACTACACGTGTAACCACGACTGCCATTTTCTGAAAGAATGTCCATGTGCAGGAAATATGGGATGGGCTTTGAATCCAACCAGCATATATTATGCCAATATGTTTCCTTAGGGTCCTTTTTGGTGGCACAATGGGCTCTAACAGCTATGTGCAGGACTCAAACATGCCCACTCAGTTTTGTCATAAAAAATCCTGAACATAAATTGTTAATTACACATGTATTCCAACAAGTTGTGCAATAAAGGAGCACACAATAAGCAACGTTGGATGCTTAACCCAATATGCAATCGTAATCATAGTCTGCTTCTGCATGCACAAAGCTGAACCTTCGAACTTAGGAGAAGAAAAATTCAGCTGAACTCCAACTCCTATATAGTGTAAGGACTTGCAGGAGCAATTCTATGTAACTGCAACAATATTATTCACCTACTGCGAGGAACACATATATTGGGCTCTTGTTTAGTTTAGCTCACTTTCCAGCAGGTGCTGGAGTCACATGTCACCTCTTTTCCTATTACAAATCTTTAAGTTATGGAACTACAAACTTTGATGGAGAAATTGAAGCAATTCCAATGGAACCTACAAAATCTTGTACAGAATTTCACATTTTCAGCAAGCAGTTATTCTCTCAGATTCCAGGGCAGCAATTATAGCAATTACTTCCAAGTTGTCACCAAAAAACCAAACAATTATAGAATGTTGGAAAATCCTTACCCATCTAACAGCACTTCAAAAACACATAGTCTTCCAATGGATACCAGCTCACTGTGCACTGAGTGGTAATGAAAAAGCTGATTTTCTTGCAAAAAAGGCAATGTGCAGAAATCAATAGTTAATTTACCATTTTATGCAGCTAAAAGATTAGTCAACTCTGAATTCAAAAAAATTATTGAAAAATATTACTATGAAAAATCAAAGAATAAAAGATGGGAACTACCAAACATTCAAACAGTAATTCCTGAGTATCCTCGAAAAACAGCAGTTGCAACCTTCAGGTTGATTACAGGACATGATTGTCTGGCAAAACATTTAAACAGAATTGGGATATATTCTTCACCACTCTGTCCTCTATATGATCTGCAAGAGGAAATGGATCGAGACCACCTTCAAATATGCCCGGCCACTTCTAATGCCCCATCCATCAGTGAAAAATGTTAATGACTTCATTGTCAGAAATCCAGCATTAGCTAACAACAACAACAACTTTCCACTTGCCAGCCAGATTCTAAGTCCGAAATTACTTACTGTGCATGCGCCTACAGTAGTTTCAAAATAGCCCACTAGATTTCACTGCATGACTAGCAGACGATTTTCACATCTGCCAACATTGCTTTTTACACTACACTAGTTTTCGTTGCCAACACATTAAACACAAATGCACTCACTCGAGTTGTTGCCGCCACAGACATACACCGCTATCGCCTAGCGCAACTCCATACTATTGTTGTGGATTCTGTACATTATTATTTTGCTCATTGTGTACATTATTTTGCTCTTGCTCACAGATATATTGCTAGTGCGAATTATTGTGTACATTATCCTTATTGCCTTGTTACTGGGTCCACGATACGCTGGCTCGTTCTTTATTATTATATTATTTTTTTTTAATTTATTTATTTATTAGGAGGAAACTAAAAAACAAATCATGAAGTTTACATTGAATTTAAACATTAACTTTGCATGCCTTGATGATTTTCTTGTGATATTGTTGATCACCCAAAGCTAGCTGAAGGTTCTCGGGAACCTTATGATTATTATTATTATTATTGTTATTATTATTATTATTTATATATAATACTATATATTATACTTATATTTATTATATTTATATTATAATATATTAATATTATATTTTTATTATGTTTATTATTTATCGTTCTTTTTTTGTTTATTTTATTTTATATTATTATTTTATTATTTAATGTTATTATATTTATTATATACAGACCGGCTTCAGACAGAATCATAGTACAAGTGAAAATGTACTCCTACTAAGCCAAGACATCAAGGAAGCTTTCAATAGAAAGGAGGATACCTTGGCAGTATTCATTGATTTTAAATCAGCATATGACTCAGTCTGGAGAAACAAATTAATTGAGAAGTTGCAATCAATAGGTGTGAAAAGTAACATGCTTAAATGGATAACTCAGTTTATTTCACAAAGATTTTGTGCCACAAAATATAATACATACATTTCCAAATATAAACAAACACACCGAGGACTTCCACAAGGTGCTGTTCTGAGCACAACACTCTTTAACATATATATAAATGACCTTCCATCAATAATAACAACTTTAGAAACCAAAATTGCTTTATTTGCTGACGATGTAGTCATTTGGACTTCAGGCTCTCCAAAAAAAAACCAAATTAATTAAAGACAGAATAGAAACAGCCCTAAACAAAGTACATGAATGGAGCTCCAAAAACCTCATGACTATCAATGAGGAAAAAACAAATTATGAATTATTTACACTAAAATACAAACCAGTTAATATTAACATAAATTATAATGGTAAACCACACAAAGCAGTTGATGATGCCAAATACTTAAGCATCACTTTCGACAGAAAGCTAAGTTGGAAAAAACATATAACAAACATCTCAGAAAAGGTTGAAAAGAAACTGCAAATCCTGAAAAGGTTAGCTGGTGCTAAATGGGGCTGCTCAAGGAGAGTCCTTAACACAACATACAACATGTATGTTAAACCAAACCTCTTGTACTGTTCTGAAGCTTTAATAACGGCAGCAAATGCTAACATCAATAAACTTGAACAAATACAAAATCAGGCTCTTCGCCTAATCACTGGAGCAGTTAAATCCACACCTATTGATGCCATGCTTGCCTTAACACGGACCCCATCAATAACAACAAAAATAGAAGAACAAGCATTGCTCCAACACGAGACTGCCAAACTCTAAATGGACAGAAGAGAACCTCCCCCCTTCAATCCTTAAAACACATAATAGTTTCCTAGAAAAGGTAACACAGATTAAATCCAAATTGAACATTCCTAACACCAGAGAAAATCTACTTATAAGAGAAAATCCATTGGAATTATTGCAACCTACCTTCAATTTGGAATTAATAGAGGAAATAAGTAAATCAGACACACCAAAAGAAATACAAAAACTTCTAGCTCTGGAAACAATCAATACTAGGTATCCCACAGAAGAATGGCTGCACATATATACTGATGGATCCTCCAAGGAAAACCTTACTGGAGCTGGAGTTACGTGTTCACATTTTTCCTTTTATCATTCTGTTGGCAGAGAGACAACAAATTATGATGGAGAAATAGAGGCCATATACATTGGTCTCCGACAATTATTAAATCTTCCCTTAAATAAATTTAACAAGGCAGTAATTCTTTCGGATTCTAAAGCTGCAATTCAGGGAATATGTTCAAATACTACAAAGAAGTCAACAAAAATTAGAGAATGCTACAAAATGTTAACACAACTCCAAAAAGTTAATAAGACTGTTCATCTCCAATGGATTCCAGCACACTGTGGAGTCATGGGGAACGAAGCTGCAGACTCACTTGCAAAGAAAGGCACAACAATAAAACAAAAGTCTAAATTCAATTTCTCATATTCCTCAATAAAACGCTTGATCGTTAAAAATTTTTCTCATTCATACCTACAAGAAATAGAAACAAATGCCAAAGATAAAAAATGGATTACACTACTTTCCAACCCAGATATAATCCCCCAGAGACCAAGGAAAACAGCGGTTGCAGCCTTCCGACTACTGACAAATCACGACTGCTTAGCAAGTCATCTCTACAGAATAGGTATCTCAGCCTCACCAATATGTGTCCTGTGTAACGATCCAGCAGAAATGAACGAAGACCACTTGAAGACCTGTGAAGCATTAAGATCAGAAGGAACTACAGTTCAAAAGTATTGGAAAGCACGAATGCTAATGGCTTCATTGCCAGATGCAAGGCACTAGAAAACAACATATTTATTATATTATATTTTTATTATGTTTACTATTTATCGTTCTTTTTTGTTTATTTATTTTATTTTATATTATTATTTTTAATGTTATTAAATTTATATTATTTATATTATATATATTATATTTATTATATTATTATATTTATATTATTTTTATTATTTATTGTTCTTTTTTATTCATTTTATATTATATTATTTTATTGTATTATTATTTAATATTATTATATTATATATATTATTTATATATATTATATTTAATAGTATTATATTATATTTATATTATTTTTATTATCGTTCTTTTTTATTTATTTATTTTTTTTTTTAATTTTCGAGTGGTGTAGCACGGCATCACATTCCCTGCATACCATTCGAGTCCTCAACAGGCCCTCGTCGTACTGGAACTGCATGCATGCCTCTTCATTTAAGCACAGAGGCGCTAAATCCAATATACTGATAAACCTAGCCATTGCACTAGTTGCTTCTAAGAATGTCAACAGCACACTGCCGACTCCCGCAAAAACATTCAAACTTACTATTGGCAACAAACTCCTAGGGACATTCTGCTGTTGGCAGCGCTGCATTAACACAGCAACTTCGGCAAATTTCGTGACCATTCGTACACACAGCCGAGTGGGACTTTGCCGAAATTCTGACCAAGTCATCGCGGAAGCTAAACTAAACAATATCCCATATATTGGCTCATCTTTAGAAAGTGTCCCGTAGCACTTGCCGGCCAAATTCTAAGTCCGAAGGTACTTACTGCACATGCACCGACAGTCATTAGCAGAATTGCCACTAGATTGCGCTGCATGTGCTAGCTGTCACTAGCAGACAATTTTCACATCTGCCAACATTGTTTTTTCAACCACACTAGTTTTTGTTGCCAACACATTAAACACAAATGCACTCGCGCATCGGCTAATCTATATTTCACATCATGCCGCCACAGATAAACCGCCAGCCATATCTTTTTAATTATAGTTAGATTTCGGATAATATAGAATGCCAGGATAAGACTAGTTGTGGGTACCCATTTCCAATATACATTTTCACCTGTAACCTTTAGCACAAGGGACATCATATGCATATTAAATATGAAGCTCCCAAATTTATGTGAAATTATTTCTTTATGAGGTTCAGCGTGTTTTAGCATTTTGCACAAGAGAATGTTTTTTGCCCCGTACCTACCCCTTTTCCTTGACCCCTGACCAAAATCTTGGAGCATGACTCTGAAAACTACTCAGGATGACCACACCTGCAGGAAAACAGCTGGAATTTTCTACCACTTTTTGTAAGGAAGCATTAAAGCCCATTGAAGTCATTTGTAATGGGGTGAAGCATGGCATCACATTCCCTGCATAGCATTTGGGTTCTCGGCAGGCCCTCGTCGTATAGGAATTGCATACATTCTTCCACATTATTGCACAAAGGTGCTAAATCTACTATGCTAATGAAGCGAGTCATGGCACTCTCACAACTTGCTTCTAACAAGTTCACTAAAATTCTCACGGGACACTTTCTAAAGAACACCAATTAACCTTCTGCTTTAAATAACATCATGAAACAAAGACACAAATATATGAAGTTATAACTAGCAATGCAAGTAATTTCATGCAACCATCACAGGGGCATGTTCACAGCCGGCCACATGTTGCCAACATTCAGGGCTTAAGCCAAGAGTAGCTGGGATATTGAAGCCTGTAAGCCTCAAAGCATAGCCAAGTAATGTTTATTAGAAGAGTGGAATAATATGTGAAGCAATGATAGAGTAGCTGAAACATTAGTGTAGCTAAAACCCAATGATCGCTCACCAACCTAGCAGATGACTCATTTAGCGACCTATAGCTACTTGCATTGGCAACCACTCACTTCCTTCACTCTCAAAATGACAACAGTTTCTACCCCCATAAACTTAAGGAGGGAGAGTGAACCTTGGACTCCAACAAGGTATCTTGAGGTTTGTTCCAACAGGCAGTTTTGAGCACGTTCTGAACGCCTTCCGAACTAATACCAACATTTTTTTACACACATGCCCAATCGAGCACGCTCTCAGAATTAGTTCGGAAGTTTCTACAGTTGCAAAATTACTTGAGCCATAATTAATCTGTGATTCTGAATAACCTGAGAATGCATTGTAGGCTATACAAGATTTGTTCTGACACGATCCAGATTCAGTTCTATTATCTGAGCATGCACAGTAGCTAAGCAGTGCTCCAAACATGACAGAAAATATTTCAGACCTGGTTTTGAATGTTCATCTTGCTGTTCAAACATTTTGGAAACAGGTTCGTAGCCAGTGAAATTGGTTCTTAGTCAAAAGCAGGAGCTGCAAATTCTGGACATCCGCAAATCGTATAGACTAATAGCCTACTACGCATGCGCAGTTATTCAATATTAGGGCTCATGTTTAGATTAGGTTACTTGCCACTTACCAGCCAGAATCTAAGTCCGAACTTACTTACTGTGCATGTACCGACAGTAGTTTCAGAATCGCCCACTAGGTTTCGCTGCATGACTAGCAGACGATTTTTACATCTGCCAACATTGCTTTTTACACTACAATAGTTTTCGTTGCCAACACATTAAACACAACTGCACTCACTCGCGTCGTTGCCGCCACAGACATATCGCTAGTTGTCTACATTATTATTTTGCTCATTGTGTACATTATTTTGCTCTTGCTCACACAGATATATCGCTAGTGCGAATTATTGTGTACATTATCCTTATTGCTTTGTTACTGGGTCCACGATACGCTGGCTCGTTCTTTTTTTATTTATTTTTTTATTTGTTTTTATTATATTATTTTTTTAAATTTATTTATACTGATAACACTATCCCTGAGTGAACACTGCAGCGCAGTTTGCTCGTAGGATAGCTGATTCGCAAAACTGTAGGTGAGCAGCAGTACTTGGGCTGGTGGTATTCTGGTGTTTGCGAACCAGGTACCTTTGGCTACAGACTCCAAAAACTGTTCAGAATGACCCCTCCTGCAGGAAAAAAACTGGAACTTTTTACCCCTTCTACTCACAGGGTGTAGCACAGCATCACATTCCCTGCATAGCATTCGAATCCTCAGCAGGCCCTCGTCGTAAAGAAATTGCATGCATTCCTCCTCATTATAGCACAGAGGCGTTAGATCTAATACACTGATAAAGCGATCCATTGCACTACTTGCTTCTAAGAAGGCAGCAGCATACTGCCGGGTCCCGCAAAAACATTCAAACTTACTATTGGCAACAAACTCCTAGGGACATTCTGCTATCAGCGCTGCATTAACACAGCAACTTCGGCAACTTTCGTGACCATTCGTACACACTGCCGAGTGGGACTTTGCCGAAATCCTGACCAAGTGCTCGCGTAACCTAATCTAAACAATATCCAATATTAGAGATTAATGATGGTTTAAGTGAGTGGGTCTGTTCCAACAAGCACTTCTGAAGGCGTTCCAACTAATACCTACATTTTCTTAAGCACATTCACAATCGAGCATGCTCTCAAAACTAGTTCTGAAGTTTTGTCATTTTGCAATCCTACTTAGGTACTGCACATGCCAAAACTGATTCTGGATCATATTGGAAAAAACCTTTGTACTCAAACCACCCCTGAATTGGTACGGTTATAAAAGAACTACTTTAAGTTTGAAAAATTACATTGCTTTCAAGATACGGAAGTGGAACCAATAATTCATCACATTCGCAGGCTTTTCACGAATTGCAGAACATGCACCAAGTAAAAATGGGATGAGCATCGATAATTGGGTTGTAGCTCTGGCATCGATAATTTAAAATTCCACTTTAAACATGCATGTAGGTAAATCTTAAATCGCTTATGAAAAGTCATGCAGTTACATATCTAACCTTTTTCCAGACTCCGTACATTCCTTGATGTTAGAGTAATTCTAATACGATGTATTAGCTGAGCCTCTGTACTAGGCTTCTCTGGATCTTTGTTAAAAGACTGCAACAAAGAAATATTATTAATATGACGATTCCCTGTTAACCCACGTGGTCTACCAAAGGGTAAGTGTAGTAGAACTTACATTATAACCAATATTTAAATCATCAGTACTTAAACATGCTCACTTAGAAATCTTACAGCCTTACCATGATTATTTTTATATAACTTGACTCTGGTCGAGATAATTAATTAACACAATTAATCAGCGCTGAACCAGAAACTACCTACAACACTCAAACCACCATTTCCAGTTCGAAGAGAGAGCGTTGCAGTCACAAATTGCAGTTCGTGGCAAACAGTGGCACCAATCTGGCGGTTTTAAACAGTGATTAGAGAAATGTCCCTACCTGTGTGTTCACTGAGAAAGAAAAGTCACATCCTATTCTGTGGTCAATGTGTTCTCAAGGCAGTAATTGAAGGGGATTGAAAGATATCGCATCGCGATATCACCAAGTTATTAAATCAAATTAAAAAAATACACATTTCGTACTTCGAAGCTTTTCATGGAAAATCTTGAATATTTTCACCATCAAATGACCGTGAACAAATTCAAACCTTTACTTGCAAATTACTCCCAGCCTTAACTTCCAACCAGGTCTGTGATTTTGAAAGAGGTGAATTCATCAAAAATCTTTAGCAGTCATGGTAAAGTCTGTTCGCCAGCTCATGGTCTCTAGGAGGCATGGGCGTCGCGACCCCATCTGGAAGTTGGTCAATGTAATGTACAATCAATTACTGACTATTAAACTACCATTTTAATCTTAATGTAATGATCAATTTTTATTTAGCACAAATTAATATGGTTATCTGCAACAAGTATTATAAATTTTGACACTAAAATAATGAATTAATATTATCTGATTGCAAATTTCCAACATATGCCTGCCCCCCCCCCCCCCCCCCCCGTGGAAAAAAGTCTGCCGACGCTCATGCTAGGAGGAATGCAGCAAGTGAGTACGTCAGTAAACAGGTTTGTTCCAACAAACTGTTTTGAGCGCGCTCTGAATGCCTTCCGAACTAATACCAACATTTTCTTACGCACATGCCCAATCGAGCGCGCTCTCAGAAATAGTGCGGAAGTTTGTACGGTTGCAACATTAATTGAGTCATTATAATCTGTGATTCTGAATAACCTGAGCACTAGTTCTAGGCTATTCGAGGTTTGTTCCGACACTATCCAAATCCAGATGCTATTTTTTTGGCGGGAGGGGAGGCACTTACGCCCTTACCGCATGCAAGCATGTGAGTGTAAGACTCCTGCCCGGCTTCGAACCAGGGCAGCACTACTCACTAAAAAACCCACCGGAAGTTCTGAGGTTGGTACCTCAGAACGTAATGGTGATGAATGGTAGCTGCCTGCCAATGGCAGTAACAGCGGATAGTTACAGAAGTTGCACAGGGCAACCGAGGCATAATCAAAGGATGTCCCCTGATTGATATTAATGGATGTAGTGATGAGAGGCGTAGTTGAGTATTGAGTGGCGAGCAATGGGTGAATGGGTCCATGATATTATATCATGCTAGTGGTAGCTGTGATGTGGCGTGGTGATCGGGTTCCACGTAGCTCCACGGTGAGTATGCTCTTTGTGACCACATGCGTTGGCATGTAGCATGCGTTGTTGGCCCGGGTGCATTAACGTCGGCAGACTTTTTTCCAGGGGCGGGGGGGCAAATGTTAGAATTTTGCAATCAGATATTATTAATTCATTATTTTGTTGT
The DNA here is from genome assembly GCA_030765045.1 of Tenodera sinensis. Taxonomy (NCBI): domain Eukaryota; kingdom Metazoa; phylum Arthropoda; class Insecta; order Mantodea; family Mantidae; genus Tenodera; species Tenodera sinensis. The sequence goes on from CM060966.1 coordinate 55,008,630, forward strand.
CAAAAGTTATAGTATTTGTTGCGGATAACCGTATAAATTTGCCCTAAATAGAAATTGTTCTTTACATAAGAATTAAAATAATAGTTTAATAGTCAGCACATTAAGTTCATTAATTTCCAAGGGGGGGCCGCGGCCCTCTCTTACCCCCCCCCTTCGCGACGCCCATGCCCGGGTGGTACTCATACCGGAGTCTGAGTAGCACCGCGGGAAGTGCAGTTTGTTTGTTGTTTGCGTGTCTGACAGATGTGCTTCAGTGGTGTTGGGGACAGACGGACGAGACAAGAAAATGGACATGGCTGTTCTATTAGTGATAGTATGTGTAATAGTGTTGGTTTTATGGCTTACCGTCGCTGTTGTGTGAGTGTTGTATTAACTTACCATTTACCTTTATCATATCCGGGTTCATATCCAGGTCAGATTCATCACAGTTGAGGGGGGGGCCTCTTCCCCCCGGGCCGCCTTGGCGAACAGGGACTTGGAAGGCTATCGGGTTGTAGGGGGTACCTGTAGGATATGAAAGTATGTTAGTGGATGTTGGCAGTAATGTTGTGGATATTGCACGGCTACATCTATAACTGCATGAGGGTCGGATAAGTTGCGGTCAAAGAGGTGGAGTGGTTTTTTATGTTTCAGGTCAGATGTGTCGCATGTCTCAAGTTGTTGTGCAAGTGGGTTATATCTATTAGCAGCTGATTTATAAAGGTTACTGGCCAGAATATTAATAAATTGCTCTATTGTGGGAATGCGGAGTTCTTCATGTAGTTTGTATGCTGGTGCGTAGTAGCACACCTTTGCGGCTATGCAGAGAATTTTGTTTTGATATGTGGTTAACGTCTTAATGTGAGTCGGCGCCGCATAACCCAATACAGGGGCAGCATCTGTTATGATGGGCCTAATAAGGCTTTTATATAGGATTATCCAAGTCTTGGGCTAAATGTATTGTTCCTATAAAGCAGTGGGTATAGTTTCCGGAGTTGTGCCTGCGCTTTGTGACGGACGGACTCTATATGCTGTTTCCAGGTGAGTCCCTGGTCCATGATAACGCCAAGGTATGTGACTTAATTGATCCAGTGGATGTCTTTACCGAAGAGCTGGAGGGGTGGAAGAGCGTGGGTGGGGTAACGGTGAGTTAGGCGTTTAGGAAACTGATTGCTTCAGATTTCGTATTATTGACCTTGATGCGCCACTTTTCCAGCCAGGGTTGCACGGTGTGAAGTGCACCCTGGGGCCTGTTTCGGGTAATTGCGGTCAGGCGTGCTTGCGTGGTGATGGACGTATCATCTGCATATAGGTGTAGCGAGTTGTAGGGTGATCTGGGTATGACATTAAAGTACATTTTGAACAGGATAAGCCCGATAAGACTTCCTTGAGGGACGCCTGCACTGATCATTCTTGTGGTGGAGTTTGTGCTGAATACGGGGGAGAAGAATTTACAATTAAGAAGGTAATTCGCGATGAGCTTGACCATTGAGTCAGAAACGTTTATCATTTGGAGTTTACGTAGTAGGCCGGCGTGCCATACTTTATCAAGGGCGCTCTCGATATACAATAGGATGGCGCCAGTGGAGCGTTTGATATGGAAACCGTTTGTGACGAGTTCTGTTTTGCGAAGTAGCTGCAATGTTGTCGAGTGCTTGGCCCTGAAGCCAAACTACTTGTCAATTATAACATTGTGCTTAATCAGATGGTAAGTAAGTCGTTTAAGGATAATTTTCTCGAGCACTTTACTAGTGTTGTTGAGTAGGCTAATGAGCCTGTAATTCTTGGGGTTTGTAGAGTCCTTTTGTTTCTTGTGGAAGTGTAGATCTTTAGCCGTCTTCCAAGGCTCTGGATAGCAGCCGCTAGTTAGGGAATAATTGAACGTTTGCGCGAGTCGTTGAATTGCGGGGGGAAGGTGTTTTATGACAATGTTAGGAATTTCATCGGCACCAGGAGCTTTCTTATAATTATCCATTGTATTTCGGATCCGCATGTTTTGCATATTGGGTTGTGAGTTTGTGTGTGGAGTAGATTTCGCGTAAAAAAAGTTGGTTTCGAGTACGAATTCCCTGTGGGTAGGGTCTTCGTTTCAGATATGTGCCTATGCAGATGATATGCTATTGTAGCCAGATCTAAAAATAAAATAATAGAAGTGTATGAGAAATTACAGGAAAACTCAGAGAGAATGGGATTAAGAGTTAATGCGCGGAAAACAAAATACATGATGATATCAGGAGGGAATAGGAAGCTACAGGATTTGAGAATTGGTGATCAAATATTCCAAGGAACAGAGAAGTTTTGTTACCTGGGGAATATAATAGATAATGAAGCCAAAATGAGCATTACTATAAAGGACCGCATACAAGCAGGGAATAAAGCATACTTTGCAAATTTAAAATTGTTAAAAAATAAAATACTAACTAGGATAGATAAAACCCTGATATATAAAACATTGATAAGACCAGTAGTTACATATGGGGCAGAGACCTGGACACTGACAAGGTCTGACCAAGAGAAATTAAGAAAATTTGAACGCAAGATAATAAGGAGAATATATGGTCCTGTAGTAGAACAAGGTGGAGGATACGTTATAATGAGGAAATCAACCAACTTATAAAAGGAGAGGATATAGTACGCTTTATTAAAGCACTAAGGCTACAATGGATGGGACATCTGGAACGAATGGAGACGAATAGAATACCTTTAAGAGTGTTTAAAGCAAGACTATACTCAACAAGGAAGAAAGGAAGACCCAGGATGAGATGGATTGATGGAGTTATTGATGATTTGAACACTATGAAGCTGAAAGGATGGAGAGAAAAAATTAAGGACAGAAAAGCATGGAAGCTGATTGTGAAGGAGGCCAAGGCCCACATAGGGCTGTAGCATCTGGTTAAACTGCGCGATGTGCCCGCGATCCTTTCACCATTTGGTTACGTGGTATCTTTATTTTCGTACTGTTGGCACGACACGTTGCTACCTCCATACTGTTAGTGAGGACGTATAGTTTCCGATAGAGCTCCTGGCCAAGGAACGAAAAAAGAAAGAGTTATCCTCGTGGTTCTTACTGTTCGGATTGTTTGAAAAAGTTTAAACGAAATACAGTTACAAAAGGTGATTGGCATAGCAACCAATACACGGTGTACTTTATGCGATCATTTAAGGAAGGGTTTTTAAGGAATTTCTTCTAATTAGTGTGTGTTGGGTAGCTAAAATCGGTGTTTTGACACCTATAAGAACAAAGAAAACAAACCAAGCGTACAGAACAACTTTTAAGCCCACGTGCTATGTGTTTCAAGCCACAGGATTGTGGTGCTATAAAAAGTGCATTTTGTTTTCTGTGCATGTACTTTTGTTCCTGTTGCTTCATCTTGACTTCATTTCTCATTTATAATTTAACTTTATTAATTCGGTCAGGAGCCACCATTTAAGTGTTCCTCGGTGACGACTTGCCAGCCGATGGCCGAGTCTTCGTCCCTGGTCTCCGACAACAAAGTGGTTGATGCCGAAGCTCCGGTTTTTGCCGGTTTCGGAAGCTACAGCTAGCCTCCCTATTTCTGATACGGAAAAGTCTTATATTCGTTTAATTGTCTCCATACTTAGTAGTCATTAAAAGCATAAAGGGTGACGTGGCTTCACTACACACTTTGATACTTGCAAATTTCTCTTTGAGAAATATTCGGAATATCATGTAACTAAACTACAAAAATCTGGAAGGAATCGTTTCGAACTATATTTTGACAAGTCTTCAGATGCGAACGCATTTTTGCTATCCGGTTTCTATCCGGAGGCTAATATGCGTTCCTTCATTCCACTACATCACATTCAGACGAAGGGCATTATACGTAATGTGGACACCAACATTACTGAAAATGAGATTGTGGACTTTGGAACTACCGAGTCCAATGCCCCCGTACATGTTAATTGCTTCAACCATAAAGAAGTAACCCTGCATGGTGAAACTGTATACCATCCTACACACACACTTGTGTTATTACTTTCCGCAGTCAAATTCTTCCACGTTCTTTCCGACTACACTACAGCTCTTTTAAGATTACCCCGTATATCGGCTGCGTGATGCAATGTTTCAACTGTGCCAAATATGGGCATTCTGCTAAAGCTTGTCACAGCAATACGGTCTGCTTTAAATGTGTCGAATCTTATACCACCTCATCTTGTTGATCAAACGACCTACGTTGTGTGCACTGAAAGTTTGCCCATCCGGCGAATGCTAAGACTTGCCTCGTCCGTCTTAGGGAGGAAGCAGTCCTAAAACGAGTTGCCGAGCTCCGGGTCACGCGCTACGAAGCTCTGGCGATGCGTAAGGGTATTTATTCGTATGCCAATAAAGTTTGAGAAAATGCTCCGCATACTGTACTTTGAGACTTTGCCGACACCCCAGACTCTAACTTTGACTACACATAAACGTCAGAATGGAGAAGGGTCCGGTGTATCCCGGTCCCTTGACGCCTAACATATGAGACGGTATCCTGTGCGTAATAAGATATTTACAATTTAAATAAATGTTTCCATATATTACAATAAGTTTCATGTAGTACAAGAATTCATTTCACCAGAATGCAAGAACAGGCAGCGATATACTGACGCCGGAAGTAATAAAACTATATAGTATATTCTTTGTAGACCTATTTTTGTGCAACAATCAAAAAACATCATACATTATTAGCAGAGTGTCTGTTAGATTCGCCGTTATATGACAAGAACGTGGGAGCAGCAGTCTCGCACGCTTAACCAATGAGAAATCCCGAAGCAATTCAATTTGAAATATACCACATTCTAGGCAACCAATAGAAATTCAATATTTTGGCAGGCAAGAGTAGGGAGGTTTGAAATAGTTTTAGCAGAGTAGTCTGTCTATAATCCTACGGAGAACATGACGTATAAGTATCTTTAAGTGATAGAGTGAAAGTTTCCGTACTACAAGACAAGCGTCAGGCTAAATTCCATCCAAGATTCATTTAGGCAATACCATCTTATGCTTATTCGGCTATATACGTTCTTGGTGACGATGAAGTGAAGCTCAGGATACGGAATCATTTAGCATATTTATTGAAAGTTGGTCTAAATTTATAATGTACAGTGTATTCAAGTTTTAGCTGCTGAATATTGTGATAAAAGTGCAATTGTCTATCCCCTTCATTTCATTTATTAACACTTCTTTCAATCCACTCTAAGATAACCACTCATTTTTCCCACGACCTATTAAGCAGTCTCAAAAACAGCCGAGGCAAGAACAAGAGGACCAAGAACGAGAAGAAGAGGACTATTAATTTAACATTAAAAATCAATAAATGTATAGGCGCCCTAAACTCAAACAAGTTACGTCGCATAAATTGGCCAGCCCAACTTTGGGGCCAGAAAGGAGTGTAAAACACGACGGTTTTGACAAAGGGAATAGCAGAACGTTGCGAAGTGTAATAATGCACCTTAGGGAAGAACGGGCAGGAGTCGTTAGTAAAAGTGAAAGTGCTAGTGAGTGAAAATAGTGAATTAGTGAAATTTGGATACCTTCACCTCTTCCTGAGAGACTGTAAGTTCAACAATCCTATATTTAATTAAGATTGTATACTTATGCTACTCAGAAGTAGGAAGATTGTCAGTAACATGGAAAGTGCTCAGGTGAATAACTTTGAACGTGCAAAAGACTTTGGTAATTTTAATGCAGATTACGGTCAAGGCTAACCTTTAGACATAATTTTTAGTAGAGAATCTACCATGTCAGGTCTCGAGGTAATAGATTAAAACACTAGATTAGGAAATAATAATCCTGTTCAAAATTCAGTGGAGCATGAAATTGCAACTTCAACAGGCCAACCTAGCACACATAAAAGTTCCAACAGCCAGGTAGAAATTCCGGTAGGGGTAAATTTAGAGATTGTAGGGCAATTAGATAAATTATTTGAGGCAATGAAGCATATGGAACAAAATATGGATGGTCAGTTGGGGACAACTAAGAATCAACAAGTAGAAATTAGGGATGAGCTCAGGAAACAGAAATATGAGTTACAGGAACAGTTAAAATGTGTAGAAAAGAGACTTTTAGATGTCAACCATGAAACTCAGAGGCAGTTAGAAGAGAAAATTAGATCAGTACATAGTGAGATAGTACCTAGGGAAGAAATAATCCAGGTAGTGGAAGAGCATAATACTAAAGTATTACAGCTAGTAGATCAGAAATTAAAGAAACTAGATGGTTCAATTCATGAAAAACTGACTAAGCAAAGCCATGAACTGAAGAATAATATACACGGAGTACACGAAGATACCCAGCTGATTCGTGTAAACTGTCACACCGAATTAGATAATTTAAAAAAGAAACTTGAAATACAGCACGAGAGAAGTGATAAGAGACTGGAGATACCTTGCATACTGCTCGTGCACAGTTATCACAGAAATTAAATGAGGAAGTAGATAGTATAAATCAGAAGCTAAATGAGCACATACACCAGCAAGATGCAAGGTACCTAAAGTCACAAACAAATGTTGAAGCACTAATTGATAAGGTAAATGCATTGCACGTACTACACAGCAATAATATTATCAATGATAAGAGTGTGAATAGATCTAGTAATAATTCTGTGCTTCGAGGAAACTCTCCTCACTCAAATGGCAATGTTAATGAACTTCCTGAAACTGTAGTCCAGAGTTCGTATACCGTACCAAATGTGACATCCTGTCATAGTTCTATATTCCAAGATCTGCCATTACCTAGATTCGCGGGTTCCGATCTAGATGACCAACTAAAATATATATTTAGAGCAAATAGAAGAATATTTTAGATTAAAGAAGGTACCAGAGGAATGAAAAATGTTTGTAGTTCGCAAGACACTTGATAGCCGAACTTTAAGTTGGGTTATCCTTGCTGTGGGAACTGAGAATAGTTTCGAGTATTTTAAGCATCTGTTCTTAAACATATTCTGGAACTCATACAGCTAAGCAACAGAAAATCCGCGCAAGTTTAAGCCATGGACAATACTCACCACGTGGTAATTTAAGTATGGCTGATTATATCTTGCAATATTCGCAGTATCTACGACATCTGAAACCACAAATTTCTGATCAAGATTTCATTACGCTAATGACAGGCCATTTTCCAATGAGAATTCAGAACTATTTATTAATTACGAAACCTCAGTCCGTTGTAGAGATGATTGAGCTCGTATCAGCATTAGAAGCCAATGAAGAACAATCTTCATATTATACAAGCCACAGGAATAATCCGAGAAATAATCAAGGTTTCCGGAATCCTCCAAACCACAACAATAGGAATTATCAAGGTCGAGATAACTTGGCACGTGATCGGTATAACACATCCATCCCGCAGTTTTTGCAAAATCAGCGAGATGAAAATCGCCGGGAACACACACCGCAGATCAACATGATACAGGTTGAACAGCGTAGTCCAAATAGATGGAGAAGGAGAAATTTTCGTAATAGCAGATACTGCCTTGATGTTCCTAGAAACCTAAATAATCATCATTGGAAGTCACAGTGAGAGAATTATAATGAACAGGAGCCAAGGGTCCATTCACCACCACAAACGCAACGACCTACAGATAAACAAGACGATCGGCACGAGATTTACGTCGCACCAGTTATACATAACAGACCTACGCACGAATACGAAGCTTCTCAGGTCTATCACCATAAATCAAACCAGGAAAACTAGATAATGACGTACCGGATGAAGGGTGTCAGTGCGTCGGGAAAACACAATACCCTTCGATAAATTCTCAGATTCAAAATTTCGTCACCGGGGAAATTATAATAAATAAAGATAAAAACAATGATTTTGATACACCGTTTATCAAGGTTGATATAAATGGTCAGCAATTTAACGCCGCTGTGGACACAGGAGCGTCAGCAAATGTGATATCACTTAGATTATATAAACATCTAAAGAATATAGGAATTGAAATGATGAGCCTACCATCCTCCAATTTAATAAGTCGAGTAGCCATAGGACAATCAGCCCAACACATTAAGAAACAATGTATGTTGTCTATAACTATTAAAGGGGAGCATTTCGACGTAATATTCCTGGAAATCAACAACTTAAATAATGACTTAATACTGGGTTGTGATTATTTCGACGAAAATCATATAAACATTGATTTCAAGAACAAAACCGTTAGCATTTGGAAGGACAGCAAGGAAGTCACATGTAATTTTGTAGCAGAACAGTGTATTCCTATAGAAATAACCCAGGAAGAAAAGGAAATTGTAAATACAGAGCTATTTGTACTGAAATTCCAAGTGTCAGGGGGAACGGAAGTAATTAGGCCACTAGTGGAAGAAACTCAGGTAAACTACCCTCCCAGGTGCAAAGAAACAGGTTTAATGGAAGAAAATAACATACTTTGTAGTATGCGGAATCATGAGATGACAAAGCTAGATACGTTAAGGAAAATATGTAATAGTGCTTATAATCTCACAGATTCCCAACGCAGTGAATTATTTCGAACACTGCAACAAAACACAGAAATCTTCAGAGATGTACCTGGTACCTGTAATGTATATGTGCATAAATTTCAATTTGAAGGAATAAAACCATATAGCCGTACAACAACTTACCCATTAGCTTACGTGGTCAAGCTAAGAAAGTTATTCAAAGTCAGAATATCTAAACCCATTATGCTGGACAGTAAAGAAGGACACATCAATATTAGGAGTAAATAGCGAAGAGGTAGTCAATGGTCAAATTGAAACTATACCTGCATTGCGAGCTACACTTGATGCCCGAAGATTAAACGCCTACATGAAACAGGATCATTTCCAAAATGAAAGTGTCAACCAGTTGATAAGTAGATTATCACAAGGAAGATTTATGAGTAATGTAGATCTGGTAAACAGCTTTTGGCAAATTTCGTTAGCTGAAGACTGCCAAGAATATACAGCTTTTAATTTAGAAGGAATTATTTATTGCTTCAGGAAAGTCCCATTCGGAATCAAAAATGCTAGTAGTGCTTTTCTCAGGGCGATCCATGAAGTATTTCGAAATGTTGGAACTCCATTCCTAATTTGTTACACACATGACTTTCTGATTTTAAGCAACACGTTTGAGGAAAATCTAGAGTATATCAACTTCGTTCTTGGAAGGTTAAAGCAGTGTGGATTCACACTAAACTTAAATAAGTTAAAATTCTGCGTTAAGGAGGTAACATTTCTTGGATTCGTGATCGACGAAAAAGGAATGCGCCCTTATCCAAAAAGAGTTGAATCAATTTTGAAGATGCCAACTCCAAAGAACCCGAAACAGCTACGAAAATTGATGAGAGTATGGAACTTCTCTAGCCGCTTTTTAGCAAGATATTCACACGAAACAGCACCATTATGTGAATTGCTTCAGAAAAATAGGAGATGGAAGTGAACAGAGGAACTTCAACAATGCTTTGAGAGAGTTAGAGGACTGTTTGCCAACTATATTCTCCTTGAAAGATCGAGAGATCATTGGCAGTATGAGATATATGTGGATGCTTCTTCTGGTGGATTAGGGATTATTCTATGCCAACGTGACCCAGAAGGAGGAATGCACGTCATTAGCACGGCATCACGTGGTGTAACAGACATTGAAAAGAATACGTCAGTCACCGAGCTTGAAATGTCTGGACTTTATTTTGGATTAACTAATTTTCGGAGTTACGTCTACCAAAAGCATATTAAGGTATTTTCTGACCATATTAGTCTGACTTTTCTACAAAAATGCAAGTTGACGTCTACAAAGATCTCAAGATATGTTCACGCAATCACAAGTTTGGACATTTCAATAAATTACATTCCTGGAGAACGAAATCACTTTTCTGATTTATTATCACGCTTAAATTTTGCCTCTGTGATACCTGAAAATTTATCTAAACCAAAGAGGGAGATAAAAGTGTTGCAAATCAACATTCAGTTAAAGAAGGAAACGGCGAATAGATTAAAGCAACTTAGTGCGTTGCAGCGTAAGGATGGCAAGTTAAACATGTTATTCCACAGTGCACCCAGAATAGAGAATGCCAAGGAATGCAACATAGCCACGTTAGACGGATTGTTGTATAAACTACATGGACGGCATATCAAGAAATCGAAAGTAATAATTCCTAAAGTATTGGGGCGGTCGATAATTCAAGAATTCCACCAAAACTTATTCCACTCTGGAATCAACCAAGTGACAGAAGTAATCCTGGAAAATATGTACATACCTAAGCTGCGTGAAAAAGTACGTAAAATTGTAGCATGCTGTGACCTTTGTCAGAAGTGCAAGCAAAGGAATGTAGCTTATCAGTTTGACATAAATGCAGTTATTCGAGAGAAACCACGAGATCTTATATGCGTTGATATCCACGAAGTTATTAAATCAAGCTTTGGATACAAATATGTGATGGCTTGCTACGATGTAGGTATTTTCTAAATGTGTTCGGCTTTTTCCTTTGAAGCGTGCTAACAGCCGAGCCTGCGCCAACAAAATCACACAAGTATATGTTCCACAAGAAGGGGAAATAAAAGCTATATTAACAGATAACGCAACCATCTTTACAGGCAAACTGTTTACCGAAACAATGAAGAATACACACATCAAACAGTATTATTGTTCACGGTATTATCCACAAGCTAATGCAAGTGAGCGTATTATCAAAGAATTGGGTATATTTTTAAGAATATTGTGCCATAACCGACAGTCACGATGGATCGATTGCTTGGAGGCAGTTGAGAAGATTTGGAATCAAACACCGAACGCTGTAACAGAGCAAATGATGAGTACCATCAAAGCGAATGTTCCTGCACCAGTCGATAGTGAAGAAGCACGACAATTACAAGCAGAAGAAATGTATAACATAGCTCTTGAAAAGATAAAGAAGATGGCGGAGAAACGCAACAAGAGGCACGATGTTAACAAGAAAGGCATTGTATGGAATCCAACCATTGGAGATGAAGTACTGCTCAGGAATAAGGCCTTATCAAGTAAAGTACGACATCAAAATCAAAGGCTAATGCTGTATTACCGTGGACCTTACGTCATATCGAGGGAGCTTGGTACAGATAGTTATGAGCTGAAGGATGCGAGGACCAACAAAATAATAGGAAGGTACCACAAAAGGATGCTGAAACCATATAAAAGAGAGGAACACGAAAATACAGAGAAAGGCAGTATCGAAACAATCTGATAGTTTCCTTTTCTCAGTTCTGTATACAGGATGCGGGTTGCTATCTCCAGAGCTGATTGTAATTGTATATGCATATATGTGTATATATAGGTCTAAGTTCATAAGCACTTGTATATGTTAACCCTAATGTTATGATAGTATAGCTAGCAAATGTATCAATCTCTCAGGTCAGTCATTAAGGAAATTGTAAACAACAGCAAGAAAAACAATGGTTATTTAAGAGTCCCTATGAGGCATTGTGAAAACTTAGTTGTATACCTGAAATATCTGTTTAAGGGAAGATATCAAAGTTGAATCAAATATTTTGATCATCTTTGATAGGGCACTTATGAGACGGTATCCCGTGCGTAATAAGATATTTACAATTTAAATAAATATTTCCATATATTACAATAAGTTTCATATAGCACAAGAATTCATTTCACCAGAATGCAAGAATAGGCAGCGATATACTGACGCCGGAAGTAATAAAACTATATAGTATATTCTTTGTAGACCTATTTTTGTGCAACAGTCATAAAACATCATACATTGTCAGCAGAGCGTCTGTTAGGGTCACCGTTATATGACAAGAGCGTGGGAGCATCAGTTTCGCGTGCTCAGCCAATGAGGAATCCCGAAGCAACTCAATTTGAAATATACCACATTCTAGGCAACCAATAGAAATTCAATATTTTGGCAGGTAAAGAATAGGGAGGTTTGAAATAGTTTTAGCAGAGTAGTCTGTCTATAATCCTACGGAGAACACGACGTATAAGTATCTTTAAGTGATAGAGTGAAAGTTTCCGTGCTACAAGACAAGCGTCAGGCTAAATTCCATCCAAGATTCATTTAGGCAATACCATCTTATGTTTATTCGGCTATATACGTTCTTGGTGACGGTGAAGTGAAGCTCAGGATACCGAATCATTTGGCATATTTATTGAAAGTCGGTCTATATTTATAATGTACAGGGTATTCAAGTTTTAGCTGCTGAACATTGTAATAAAAGTGAAATTGTCTATCCCCTTCATTTCATTTATTAATACTTCTTTCCATCCACTCTAAGATAACCACTCATTTTTCCCACGACCTATTAAGCAGTCTCAAAAACAGCCGAGGCAAGAACAAGAGGACCAAGAACGGGAAGAAGAGGACTATTAATTTAACATTAAAAATCAATAAATATATAGGCGCCCTAAACTCAAACAAGTTACGTCGCACATACCTCGCCCCATTTCAGCACCACCAAACGTGTTCGCCTGCCTCAAGGGTCGCCTCCGAAGCGCGCACTTACCTATTCCTCAGAAATTTCTTCTGGACACCTACCTCGGGCAGGCCCTTCCAAGCCTGTATATGTTTATCGAATTCCCAATGTTCTTCCGAGCTCCTTCATTTCCCAGGCGGATGATCCCCCCGCCAAACCTCACGTAGTAACGCGACTGGTAGACAGTTAAGCATTTCACCGCGACTTTTGGTGGAAAGTAAAGCGTCGAACTGGGTCGAACAGGCAGGGCGTATACTCGTGGGCCTGATCCAGGCACAGACACTTAAGTATAGCTCCTATTTACCCTATGGACAAACCACTCTCCATGCTACAGTGGAATGCGTGGAGCACGCGCTCTAAACGGGCGGAGCTCCAACATTACTTGTCTAACAAGCATGATTGATTTGGTGCTTATTTCTGAATTCTGTTAAGCACCACATCACACCTTTCGCTGGACTTCTCATCGTAGTATCCGACACGATCGTAACCGGGAGGGGGGAGCTCTACCCCTCCTATTTCACCCATCCCTTACCATCCTCTCCACTCATAAAATCTCTATCTCTATGAACAATTTCAAGCAGTGCTGTTACAACTTCCTCAACTGCAGATCCTCACGGTTTACAACACTCCGGCACACCACATTTCGCAAACTTTTTTGAACTCCCACGTTTTGCTTAAACCCCACTTACCAACCATCACTTGTGGTGACTTTAATCTCGGACTCACGCCGCAGCAGATACGGGATGGTGCTCATACCTATCGGATGTTACACCCTTTGGCTTTCTCCCGCCTCCTTCTTTGGAATACCAATGACCACACGCGCTATGGGCCACCTCCCGAACGTCCAACTTCTCCAACCTTACCTTTATCTCTGACTCCCTCTGGCCGCACTCTACCTGGAGGGCGGATCTTGACAGCCTCGGTAGTGACTACAGACCCATCTGCTGCAAACTACTCCACTTGGTCCTTCCCACCACCATCGCCATATCCCAATACGCCCGCAAATACACGACTGGACCCAATTCAAGCAGGATCTGGATAGTGCTTTTCTTCAACTTAATTTCTTCAACTTCATTCCACCCAACTAGTCTCTACTCCCCTCGCTCTCTTGGTGCCACGCTTAACACTACGCTCCCTGAGTACTTTCCCAAATCTCGTCCGTACGCTTTGACACGAAATGTGAAGCCACCGTGGTGGATCCTGGAATGTTCTGCTGCAGTAGCTAAACGTCGCCGGGCCTTGTAACTGTACTGATCCTCCCCTACCAGATTCCTCTACTTGTCCATGAAACGACAATATGCCCAAACTCGACGGACTCTACAACAGGCGAAGCGCCTCGGGTGGAGAAACTATCGTTCCCATCTCTCACCCCGCGTCTCGTCCTGCGAGATATGGCGTAAACTCCGATGGTTCACGTCGCGTGTTCGGGGACCCATGTCTCCTTTAGATTATAACCCCGAATTACAACTAGAATTTTTACGCTTTGTAGCCAAGACTACGCAGCCGAGCGTCCGGCGGTGGAGGACCCGACTGCCCGTTTTGTGGAATTTCTTCCTGGGAGACAGGAATTGATTTCCTCGGTGACGATTGACGAGATACAAATGACTCTTGAACGGCACACTCACTCTTCTACGCAGGGTCCTGACGGTATTTCCTACGATATGATCCGACCTTTTCCGAACAATCTTCTCCACCTACTTACTGAGAGCTATTCTCACATCCTTACCATAGGAAATTTTACCGAAGGTGAAAAAAATTCCGTTTTATATTATCCCTATCCTCAAACCGGGCAAGTCAGGCGAAGAAGCAGCACACTATAGACTTATAGTACTCACCTTCGTGCTTCGCAAGCTGTTATAGCAAACTTTGGTTTCACGACTATCATTTTACCTGGAACGGGTTGGCCTCTGGCCGAAGGGACAGTATGGCATTTCTGCTGCGCATAATCTCTTACAGCTTACCCACGACGTTCGAGTCTCGTGGCATCATAACCAAGGACTTTGGCCCACTTTTTAGATATTTTCCATGCATATGATTCTGTGTCTCATGGTCCATTAATACAGGGCTTACGTCACTTTACCTTCCCACCTTCTCTACTTACACCTTTTATCAATCTTCTGTCAGATCGCCGCATTTACGTTCATCCTCGCTATATGTTACAATCCCCACGTTTCTGTTCCCAAGGCCTCCCCAGGGCACTTCCCTTACTCCTCTCTTTTTTTATCCTATACATTCGCACATTAAGTACATTGTCAATTAAGCACAGCCAACTTCGTTTATATGCCGACGATTTAGTTTTATACTCCCAAACCCCTTTACACCTTATGCGTCAGTCTCCGACCACCCTTCAGGCCGATTTGGACCTCCTGCTTGGGAAGCTCAATGACCTGGGACTGACGGTTCACCCTGACAAATGCGTATCGATCTTTATTAAACACGGCCCGCCTCTGCTACATGCAAATATGTCTATTGGGGAAAATCCTCTTCCTTTAGCTCAATCCGTCAAATTTCTCGGTTTGCACTTAGATCATAACCTGAGTTGGAAATCGCAGGCGATGCACCTTCATTCATCCCTCTTGGCTACGAGTAGCCTTTTCCGTTATTTGTAAGGGTGTAGCTGGGGGCACATCCCCAAAGTTTATACCACATATACTTATCTTTATGTCAGGCTAAACTAGATTACGGTTCGATAGCTATTACTCATCTGCCTAAGGTGTGGCAGAGTAAAATGGCCCCTATCATGTGTAAACGCATTAATTACACTCTCCTTTAATACTTATCTTGAAAGCGTTCGTCGATACAATCGGAAAATACGCCGCTGGTTCCTTCACATCCATCAGATGCAACAGTTGTCTTCACACTGCGAAATTAGCACGGTCAGGTTCCCGTTGCTCACACACGTGGCTACAAGAGAAGTCGGTATCATGTTAACACTTTCTTCTTGCTGATGTAGACATCTTACTTGTTGAATCCCCTTTCACAGGTAGTTACGACGTACGGCAACTTGACTGATTAATCAGTATACATATATATCAGACGTGTCAAACAGCACTCGCCAGGTGTGAAAATATTCCTCTATTTTCCCTCCCTTCAAATCGGAGAACGAGAAAAACAAAGCGAAAACTGGTTCTACTAGCGCGTGCTACTGCAGTTAAGGAGGGGTGGACTCCTCTTCGCACCCTGGGAGTGATGTTTGACATGCCTGATATATATGAAACCTTACTGGTAACTCCAACCCAGCAAAGTCTGGCTAACAATAATTGCTCCGTCGTGGAAGGCCAAGTTGTATACACACTTTGCAAAGGGCGAAATGCCTTAAGTCTCTCATCACGCCACCCGTAGCAGTAGCTGCTTTCGTCAGAGGTCATGACGTCAGCCATTCCAAGATTAAGACATACTTCCTGGCTATTCCCAAGCTGTCTTTAGTAATTTCTTTTATTTTAAACACGGTGTTACTCTTAATGCCGTTACACCGCTCCTCCCCCCGCACTTCTATTGTAAAACAATAGACAATTTAAACTAAGATTTCATCTACCTACTTCCAGTCAGAAATACCCGCTTTCAGGTTGACAATATCGTATACAGTTCACTTGTAATAATAACACATTTATTAATTAATGAAACTACAGTATTCTATTACATAACAACATAAAAAGTGTAACTCCTTTGTTGAAGAAGTTAATAATAAGATTACATGAGAAAACAAAGTGAGTCATGGCAAAGAGATCACTAAAGAAGAGCAATTCCTTTTCACAGTCCGTTTATCATAAGCTGCCACATACTACTCCCTCCCCAGTGACAACGTTTAGGTACCGTGATGGGAAGTGCACTGTACGGCCTGAACCTGTTGTATTTAGGGTTGGCTGTTGGGTGACTGGAGAACTGATCTTAGGAGCCGGTTGTGCCATCAACTGGGACTTCACAGATGGTGTAGCGTCCATATCGTGGAGCAAAAAGGCTGGCTTAAGTCTCTCGATGGAGATTGTCTGCTGACCAAGAGGTGTATCCACAGTGAAGTACTTCTCAGTATGTTTAAGTACTCGATATGGTCCATTGTAGGCTGGCTGGAGCGGTTTCCGCACTGCATTCTGTCGGCTGAACACATGTGATGAAATCATAAGCTCTAGGTGCATGAATACAGATTTTGCAGAGTGATTACGAATGCTGGCTGGCTTTAGTGATTCCATGTGCTACTTCGGATTGAAGACAAAAGAAACGATGTCACATGCCACTGACGTTGAATCCAGGAAATCAGATGGGAGCTTGATAGTAACACCACAGGTCATTCCTGCTGGAGTGATATTATGTTCAGGTATTACATACGAACCGAGGCCCAATAAGACGGTGGGCAAGTGGTTGACCCAGTCATCTGAAAGGCGGGCACTTAAGGCTGTCTTGAGATTGCGATACCAACGTTCAACTTTCCCATTTGATGCTGGATGGTAAGCGGCAGTTTTAATGTGCTGTATACCCAAGGCTTTTGTGAGTTTGGCGAACAGCTGACAGTCGAACTGTCTTCCTCTGACGGTGGTGATAATTTTAGGCACCCCACAACGTGCAATCCATGATAACAAGAGAGAACTTGTCTCAGATTCTGCAGATCCGTTGGTGGCACTGCATCTGGCCAGTGTATGAATCTGTCTATTATTGTTAGCAGGTATGTAAAGCCTTGAAAACAAGGTAATGGTCCCACTATATCCACATGGATATGAGAACATCTTCACTGGCTTGACTAAATGTTCCAATAGGACTAGTGTGTCTGTAAACTTTCGCTCGTTGACAAGGGATACAGATTTTGGCCTACAGTTCTACCTACTTCTTGTTTGAGTGAAGACCAAACAAAACGCTGCCGAATTTGGTCCACTGTACCTTTGATATCTGGGTGAGCTAAGTCATGCAATGCGTGGAAGACTTGTTGTCTGTAAGTGGGTAGAACGTAAGGTCTGAGTTTATTTGTGGAATTGTCACATACCAACTCAGATCCGTCGGGTAACATCATCGTGGTGAATTTCAAAGAACAGGGTTCTGATATCTTGAGACTTTCCAGTTCTGGATCATTCTATTGTAACCTTGCAATGTCTTAGCAAGAAATGCTTGCTGGCAATACCATGTCTGCAATCCTGAAACATGTGTCGGCTGGAATATTACATCCCCTGGAAGATACTGGATATCAGTAGTGATCTGAACGGGGTAGCCAAGGTGCCGAAGTTGCCTGGGAGTAGCTTTGTCCAAGCGTTGTTTGAAGGCAAAAGCTAATGTTCTGTGGTTTGTGAATAACGTGAACTGTCTGCCCTCTAGCAAGTGTCTGAAGTACTTCTCTGCCGAATAGGCCGCTAATAGTTGTTGCGTTGCGTTTCAGTGAGGGATTTGGAGAAGAATGCAAGTGGCTCTGGTATTTCGCCTCTCATTTGCTGAAGCGAGATTCCTGTAGCGTAGTCGGAAGCATCTACCATTAAAATCAGGTGAAGGATGAGCGAGTAGTTCTGCGTTAGTTAGATTTTCTTTCAACTTGCTGAATGCTTGATCAGCCATTTGATTCCAAACAATTGCACGGTTAAACTTTTTTCGCGTTCGTGCATAAGTCAAACAAGGGTTGCTGAGTTTCACTATGTGGAGTAAAGAGCGTCGATAGAAGTTCACAAGTCCCAAAAATCTTCCAAGTTCTATCACTGTTGTAGGCCGTGGAAAGTCT
The DNA here is from genome assembly GCA_030765045.1 of Tenodera sinensis. NCBI lineage: Eukaryota > Metazoa > Arthropoda > Insecta > Mantodea > Mantidae > Tenodera > Tenodera sinensis. The sequence continues at coordinate 55,026,715 of CM060966.1, forward strand.
TTGATGACTTGCACTCTATCCGCTAATGGCAATAATGACAATCCTCGATTGGACAAGAGATAACCCAAAAATGATATTTCCGTCACCCCAAACGTACACTTTCCTACTTTAATGTTAAGGTTATGTTCATCAAGGCATTCAAAAAGTTACTGTAGACGGATCATGTGTTCTTTTTCTGATGATGATGCTACGAGTATGTCGTCTAAGTATGAATAGACAAAAGGCATATCCTGTAAAACACCATGAATGTAACGTTCTTGATGTCTGTGTGGCATTGCGTAGTCCAAAAGGCATCTTCACAAATTCAAAGAGACCGAATGGAGTAATAACAGCTGTCTTCGGAATGTCTTCTGGAGCAACAGAATGTGATGGTAAGCTCTAGTGAGATCAACCTTGGCAAAAATGGTTTTGTCAGGAAGTTGTCAGTTAAAATCCTGGAGGTGAGGAACTGAATGGCGATCTGGTACTGTTATGGCATTTAGTCCTCGATAATAATCAGCACCGGGGCGCGACGTTCCATCTTTCTTTGGGACTAGATGGAGAGGGCTTGACCAGCAGCTTTTTGAAGGTCGGCAGATACCTAGGTTGATTATCTCTTGGAATTCAAGTTTGGCCTGAGCCAGTTTATCTGGTGGTAGCCGTCTTGCTCGTGCGTGGAGTGGGGATCCTGTAGTGGTGATTGTACAGTGAACAGTAACTTCAGGAGAACTGAAATTAGGCTTTTCAGCGAAGAGGTTAGGGAATCTCTTCAATAAATCACGATATTTGTGCTGTGGATCAATCACAAACACTGAATTGTGGTTTGTTCTGGTTATGAAACCTGTGCTTGATACCAGAGTTTTCCTGTCTAGCAACTGCTTTGATTTAATGTTTAACAAGAGGCCGGAGTAACTCAAAAAGTGAGCTCCAATAATAGGTTCGCGAACATCAGCTAGAAGAAATGGCCATGGAAATCTTCTCCGAAGGCCTAATTCAAAGGTTAAGAAGACGTTCTCCATAAGTGTGTATTATTGAACCGTTAGCTACGTAGAGTTGTCGCTTCTGAATGTTTTGCATTCTAGTGCAGTTGCAGACAGAACTGATACATCTGCCTCAGAATCCACTAACATCGGAGACTTGTATATCGATCTGTTATGAACAGGCGGCGAGATAATTCAGCCCCCTCACTTTGTACCGCGCCAAGTGAAGGAACTAAAAGTTTTCCGGTAACGTGTTACTAGATGAGTGTGTAACAAATGAACATGGTGGCGAGCATTTTCTAGCATTTTGCTGGAATTTGTAGCGATACCAGTACGTGGGGTGCTTGGATACACGCCGGGATGACTTGGATCTAGAACGTGATGGCGATCGTGTTTGGAGTTCCTAGATGTAATTTGTTACGTCAGAAAGTTGCTTTTCTAGGCGTGAAAGTCTGTCATCAGGCCTGTATAGATAAAGATAGATAAAGATGGCCTTGGTCTGTCTGGTATACAGACGGCTCACGGATGGAGACGAGGACAGGTGCAGGAATTTGGGGATCTGGTATACAGGAATCATTTTCCCTATGCACATATGCTACTGTTTTCCAGGCCGAGGTATTTATATATCAAAGATTCAACCGCTATAGAGGAAGGATTTCTATCTGTTACGATAGCCAGTCTACTATAAGGGCTCTGCGCAGTCAGGACCACTTCCAAGTTGGTCCAGCAATGTCAGAGGGCTCTGGATGAACTCTGTGACCGAGGGACAGTAACCTTAATTTGGATGCTTGGAAACTCGGGAATTGAAGGCAATGAAAAAGCTGATACACTGGCAAGACAAGGATCTGCCAGTGATTTTATTGGCCCTGAACCTTTTTTAGGGATCTCACCACGTAGTCTAAAGTTAAATCTTTGCATATGGAGAGCCAAGCTGCACTCCGATGTATGAAAGAGAGACACTGGGGCTAGGCAGGCGCATGACTTATGTAGGCTTACTAGCCGCAGATATAAAAATGTCTTGGTCAAGCTTGACCGTGAGGATTATAGGTGGACTGTGGGCATTCTTACTGGCCACAACACCCTACAAATACATCTGCACATAATGGGCATTAAAATGACCCAAAGAGCAGGAAGTGTGGCGAGGCCGAAGAAACCTCTGCGCACGTCCTGTACAGCTTCCTGCGGTTGTACAGCTTAGGCATTGACTCTTGGAATCTTTCATTTTGATCCCAGAAGAAATTAAGAGAGCTAACATCTGGTCCCTTAGTGCTTTTGTGAAAACTACGGGGCTAATGTAGAGCACTCTAGCTAAGGGGCATAAAAGGGTCTAATAAAAAGATCTATGTGCAGGGCTCTTATAAAGGGTTCATCCAATTTTTAATCATCATTATCATCATGACCGTCATCATCGAGGACATCGTTGGCATACTGGCACGTAACAGTGCTGGGTTCTACGGGGAAGTCAGACATGTAGGCAGCGAAGAGCAGCGGTGACAGAGCACTGCCTTCCGGCACTCCAGCCGTTGTGGTTCTGATCGTGCATAATCTTCCCACTAATCGCACCCGGAAGGTGCAATTCCGGAGGAAACTAGCTAATTTTTTATTTTTAAAACTTTTTATTTTATTTACTATACTATACTTATCCTGGGGTGACACTATTTATTTGAACAGGGGTGGTGTGGTGTCCGGTAGCACCTAAGCAAACCGGATGATTGTGGGTAGATGTTAGATGGGTCATTGACTTGGGCAGGTGAAATATCATGGCGGATGTCCTGACACAGACCTGCGATATGGGGTGAACATGTGTGGAACTGTGGGAGGAATGGGAAGCCTGGGGAGTGTCAAAATGTCCTCAATATGGTTGAGTCTAGTCTCCAGTGCTGTTGTGTGTCCTTGTAGAGTCTCTTCTAGCGTCTTATGGACCTTGTGTATGCGTGAGTCATTTATGTAGGTGACCACTTTCTCCAGCTGCTTGTTGAAGTGGTCACGGAGGTTATTGTTCTCGCGGTGAGCTGTGGCTGGTAACGTTGTTTGCAGGTTATGGGTGGTGTTCTGGACGTCCTCGAGAGCACGAGTTAGGACTGCCTCCCATGCTGCAATCCGGTCGGTGAGAGTCTCAAGTGTTTCTTGTAGTTTCTGCAGTGCGGCGGTGTTGTGGAGTACGGCGGTGGAAAGTCTGTTGTCTACGGAGTTTTGTTGGTCGGCGGTTTGAGGGTGGATGTTGATGTTGATGTGCGCTTGGTGTGTGACGGTAATGGTCTGGGAGTCGGAGACTGTTTGTTGTGAGGGCCGCTTGTGAGCTGCAGGCGGTTGAAAGCGTGGATTCCTGGGGATTGCCGCCTGGCCCGTGTAGTGGCCGGGGCAATTGTACGTGGCACAATACACGGGGCGACGTGTCAGGTCCTGGCTGGTGCAGAGTGTGGTGATGGTGCCAGCGCCACAGTAGTGGCAGCCTGGGGCGCCGGTGCAGGCGTCGGCGATGTGACCGTATTGGCAACAGCGTCGGCAGGGAATAGAGCGGACATCTCGGCTAGCCTCAACTGGTAGCACTTGCCCAAGGGCAGGGAGCCCGTCGGTCAAGGCAGCACGGTAATCCGCCCATTCCAGATATCCTGGCGTGCCAGTGGTGACGGCCCGCTGGCTGTGACGATGCGCGTCACTTTCATAAGAGAAGGCCAACGACATCGGGCTGCGCTAAGGAGGAGAGAATCCGGAAGCTGCTGATGTACTCCACGCACAACTGCGTTGTAGCTCTGCAGCTTCATGAGGTTAGGATGACTCTGTGCGGGCGTTCGGTATTCAACCTCTGGCAGTGTCGTCTGTGTGCGCTAGGTGGTTGGTATCGGCGTGGTGTCCGAGACCAAGGTACCGTGCTCTGACGGTGTAGACGGAGATGGTGGAGTTGGGAGGAGGTTGGCTGTGAGACAGGGACGGCGCTGGCGTTTTCAGCTTCCTCAGAAGGTTCTTCAGAGGGTACTTGAACTGCTGCGGTGACTCTTTTCTTGCTTTCTGCCATGTTGTCTCTGCGGCGGCTGTGATTATGAATGTGGCGCTCTTAACCCTTTCTTGACCATTGGGACTTTCCAGTCCCGTCTATAAAAAAGCTCGCTATCAACACATTGGCAGCATTTTGTTAGCATCTGACTATCGGGACTTGTGCGTCCAACTTCTGCACTTCGTTCAAATCTATTGTAGTTTTGCTGTCAGGCGACAGATGTCAGTAAAGTTCAGTTCCTTTTCACTTGGTTCATAGATGGACATGAACAAAAATGCTACCAATTCATTTGGTTTTCTTTGAATTCTGTGAAGATATAATTTATTTTTATGACATGTGGCTTCAAGATCACATATTTTTGAACATGTATTTATATAATTACGCAATGTTATGAATCCTATAAAAGAACAATATGCAAATTTCTGCGTGGGACTTAGAAGTCCCGATGGCGTTTAGTGTACTGTGGACATTGGTTACGTTGGTAGTACCTTATAGCAGACTAGTGTATGCTTTTCAAGCATTTCGTGTGTAGCACGTGTGTAGTAAGAAATTATTATTTTACTATCATAATGTATAGGGTAATGAAAAGAGGGTTAACTGAAGAAGAAATGCTTTCAGTCTTTCTTGAAGAAATACCAGACGATAACAAAGAACTTACGGATCTAGAAGACAGTGATAGTGAAGATAATTTTACTACACTTTTTGGAACACAACCAGAAACAGAAACACGTGATGGTAAGCACACACTTTTGTTTATTCTGTAAATAATATAACCCATTTCAAGTATATGATGAGAGATAAGAGAATCATAGCAGTAGTATACCAATATTCTATAATTTTATGAGGTTATGTTACTCAAAAGTACCTATTTCAGTAACAAATTACATTACAAAGTTAATCAAAACATGTTTCTTTTTGTGTTATAGATGATGATCAACAAAATAAAGCTCCTAATGAACAGGATGATGCAGATACCAATGCTGAAACTGTACCTTCTGTGGAAAATGAGTGTGCTGTTACAAAAAGAAAATCCAAAGTAAAGGCACCAGAGCCCAATAGAGGATGGAGAAAAAAACCTTCTTCAACGATTGTACCTGCATATGACTATCATGAAGGTGAGTGCAACATAATTATTATTCTGTGTAATTATTTATAATGGCACAGTAATAAAGAAGGAAGCTAATTCGAGGTTTTATTTTATGTTGGTGTTTAGGGCCTAAGGAGGAGCAGTTTGCTGATTGCAAGACACCAACAGATGTATTTGTTCAACTTTGTGAACCACTTGTGGAGCATTTATGCTATCAGTCCAACCTATATGCCACTCAGAATGGAAAAAACCTGTGCATGCAAGCTCATGAATTCCTTGCATTTATTGGAATAAACTTTTTTATGGGATATGTTGTTTTGCCTTCTTGGAGGGATTATTGGTCTACAGCTCATGATTTAGGCCAACAGTTTGTGTTCAATACAATGCCAAGAAGACGGTTTGATGAATTTCTGAGTAATTTACATGTAAATGATAACTTAGCTAGACCAAAGGACTGCAAAGATAAATTATACAAAATTCGTCCTCTCATTGATATTGCTAATAAACAATTTGCTTCAACCTACAATGTAACTAGGTCCCTAAGCATTGACGAATCAATTATTTTATTCAAAGGGCGCAGTACTCTCAAACAGTATAATCCTATGAAGCCCATCAAACGAGGGTACGAATTGTGGTGTTTAGCAGACCAAAAGGGGTTTATTTCAAAATTCACAGTATATCAGGGCAAGGATGAGTTAGTTGATGAAGCGTTAGCTGAATATGGTCTGGGAGAACGAGTTGTTTTACAACTTTCTAAACCATTGTGGGGAAAAGGATTCATTCTGTATTTTGATAATTATTTCACATCCATTGCTTTGCTTGAACGACTCAAAATAGAGAATGTCTTGGCCTGTGGTACAATTCGTGCCAATCGTAAAGGGCTACCTGTCTGCGTGCCTGACAACTCTTTGTCAAGGGGTGATTATGATTATCGGATATCAAACATTGGTATAAGTTTCTTCAAGTGGATGGACAATAAGTCTGTTTTGCTAGCATCCAACTATCATGGCACAGAAGAAACTATAGTACACAGAAAGAAACCTGATGGCACTAAAATTGAAGTAAAATGTCCAACTATTGTGAAAGACTATAATGCAAATATGGGGGGAGTTGATAAAGCTGATCAATTGCGTGCCCTTTACTGTGTCAATAGGAAATCGAAGAAGTGGTGGCACAGATTGTTTTGGGGGATAATTGATATTGCCTTTGTGAATGCATACATTATCAATAATCAATTATTTGAAAAAATGACTGTGTTAGAATTCAGAAGAGCTGTTGCTCAAGGACTGATTTCTAAAACAAAACTGCCAAGGAAAAGATCCTGCCCACAATCCACAAGTCCCAAAGAGTCACAGCCTAAAAGAGGAAAGCGTGCCTACTCTGTACCAGCTGATGTAAGATTGGGGAATAGGGGTCGTCACTGGCCAGTTTTTACAGAAAGTCGTGGAAGGTGTCAGGTTTGCAGCTTACAAAAGATAGAATCTCGGCCTTATTCTATTTGCATGATGTGTAATGTTCATCTATGCTGTAATGAGAAGAAAAACTGTTTTATAATGTATCATGATGTTGACACTTAGAAGACAAAAAAGTGCCCAGTGTATAAAATTTGTGTAGAGGTTTATTTTTTTTCAACATTAGCCAATAAAGAAATAAGATGGTAGTCTGATGACTTTATTTCATTAAATCTTAAATGTTCTCTTGGTATTCAAATACTGTAGTATGTATAATGGCTTTGTAGTAGCTTTTTGTTCGGCCAGAAATGCTATGCAAATGTTTGTATGGTGAAACCAAGGCAACTTTATTGCCCAACGGGACTTTCAAGTCCCGGTAATTTTTTTTATTAAGTATTAATTTTTTCAACAAAAAATCATATACTATATTTAAATTACTCCATACCTATGTCAAATTAAAAAAAATATATACCAAAAAAGACTTAATTCTAGTATTTTTTTTTTTTTTTTTTTTTTTTTTTTTTTTTTTTTTTTTTTTTTTTTTTTTTAAGGACTGGCCCCACACCCGCCAGCCCCGGTGGCGATCGACCGGCATGCAAGGCCGTGCGCTACATCGCCTCCCCATGCACATGCAGTTAGTAAACTAATGTCATGCAGGAGGTACTAGTGTTAATGGTTAGTTACGTAAGACTAAGTCTAGTGGGTCGGGTTCCGCATTAGCACCCCGGTTAATTGCGTTAATTTCGTGCTGGCATGCAAGCATGCGAGCGAGTCAGTGATATAGCTGGGTGACACACATGACGAGTCCTGCGTGGCGCCCAGTGGTTAGTAGTATATACCTAAATATCTAGAGAGAAATACGGAGTTGATTTATGTTAGTAAGGTTAGTGCTAGATTACATGTAGGCTTGCGCGAGAATGTTGTTAGTAGCATGCAATAAAAGAAATAGTGTGTGGGGCGGAGTTCGCCGTACATTACCGGTTAGTCCCTGGTGTCTCGTCAGCACGTGCTGGTTGAACGTTGTCGGCACTGAAACAGTGAGGGTTATGGTGATTAGTATAATAATTTGCGGCTGGTTGGTATTCGGGCTACTAGAGTGCGTAGGTCAGGCTGTGAGGGTTAGGTGTGTTGCGTGGGAGCCCATGGTTGGGCCGTGGGTTATGGGGGCACTAGCTGTGCGAGGTGTATGCGGGCATCTAAAGCTGCTTGGTTTGGGGTGAGTGTACGGTCAAATAGTGAAAGGGGTCGTAGGTATTTATCATAAAATGTGTCGTAGTGGCCTAGGTCGCGGGCCAGCGGGTTACTGTTACGGGGGAGGGAGGCATATAGCTTATGGCGAGCTGCTTAATGAATTGTTCGACCGTATGAACCTTGAGGTCAGCGTGTAGGACATCCGAGGGGGCTGTTCTTGGTACTTTGGCTACCATGCGTAGGCACTTATTTTGGAAGCTTTGGAGGCGTTTGATGTGGGATGGGGCGGCATAACCCCATACTGGGGCTGCGTAGGTGAAGATCGGTCGTATGAGGGTTTTGTATAGGGTTAGTGCTGTGTTGAGTTTGAGTGAATTACTGTAGATTATTAGGGGGTATAACTTGCGTAGTTGCGCGCGGGCTTTATGGTGTACTTTCAGTACGTGATCTTTCCAGGATAGCGCCTGGTCCATGTGAACACCCAGGTATTTCACTTGGTTTGTCCAGATTATGTTGTCGCCAAAGAGTTTAAGGGGAGGCAGTCTGTGTGTGGGGTAGCGATGTTTGGTGCGTTTAGTGAAGATGATTGCGTGACATTTTGTGGTGTTAATTTTGATGCGCCATTTGGTCAGCCAGTCTGTGAGGTTATCTAGGGACCTTTGAAGGTAGCGGTGTATCATTCTGGGTTGGGAGGAGTGGGCCATTATGGCGGTGTCATCTGCGTAGAGGCAGTATGTTGCTGGGTGTATTTGGGGGAGATCGTTCATATATAAGTTAAACAGGACCGGCCCCAGTATACTTCCTTGTGGGACGCCGGCTGCAATTGGTCTGGGAGTGGATCGGGCGTTGTTGACTATGGTGGAGAATTGTCTGCCGGAGAGGTAGTTGGATATGAGCTTTATCATTGTGTCGGAGAAATTGTAGAATTGTAGTTTGCGAAGGAGCCCATAATGCCATACTCTATCAAATGCACGTTCTATGTCTAGAAACAGTGCGCCTGTGGATTTGTTGTCGTTGAAGCCGCGAGTGATAAATTCTGTGGCGCGTAGTAGTTGGCGCGTGGTGGAAAGTTGGGTGCGAAACCCGAATTGTTCGGGGACAAGGATATTATGCTTATTGACATGTGTATTAATCCGTTTGAAAATGACTTTTTCCAAGAGTTTGCTGAGAGAGTTTAGCAGGCTTATGGGGCGATAGTTATTGGGGTTTGTTAGATCTTTATGGGGTTTTGGGAATAGCAGGACATTAGCGCTTTTCCACCTTGAGGGGAAGTATCCTGATTGTAGTACAAAATTGAAAATAGCGGCCATAAATTGGAGTATCTGTGGGGGTAGGTTTTTTAAGACAACATTAGGGATTTTGTCAGGGCCAGGCGCCTTACGGTTAGGGAGGTGTTGGATGATCCATTTGATTTCTCCGGGGTTGGTTCTGCGGATAAGGTTATGTGTTGTTCTGTTGCTGTAGTTACCGAACGCATTTTCAGTTTCAAGTGTAAAGGCTGGGGAAGAGGGCGTGTCGTTCGGCGTGAAGATGAGTTGTAGGGAGTCGGCTAGGGCTTCGGCTTTTTCTTCGTCCGTGGTGGCTATATGGTTGTTATGATGTAGAGGGGGAATTTGTGTGGTTTCGCGTAGTAGTCGTTTTGAAATGCGCCATACTGCTGGGTGTTCGGTGTCTAGGTCTCGAAGTGTGGTGTTCCACTGGCGGGAGATTACGGAGGAAGTGAGCTGCCGAAGTCGGGCATTCAGTCTTTGTAAATTGCTTCTGTCTGCAGGGTGACGTGTGTGTTGGTATTTACGGCGGGCTTTGTTGCGTGCTTGGGTTAGTGCGTGAAGTTCTGGTGTGGTTGGAGGGACGTGCTTTCGTGGTAGGTTGACAGGAACTGACTGTGTGATGGCAAATTTGATTGTGTTTTCGAGGTGAGATACTGCGTGCTCTAGGTCTTCTGGGGTTTGAATGTTTATTGGGTTCAGGTTAGCGTTAACACTTTCCTGAAAGCGCTGCCAGTTTGCCTTGTTGTAGTTGTGGCGTGGTAGAGGCGGGGTTAAGGTCGGTGTGGCATTTATGGTGATCAGTAGAGGTAAGTGGTCGGATGTGAGGTCATTGATGACTTTTAGGTCCACTTGGTGGGGAAGGTTTTGTAATATTGCAATATCCAGAATGTCGGGGTGTTGGCGATGCTGGTAAGGAATGAAAGTTGGCTCGTCTGGGGCTACTATAATGTAGTCAGATGAGTTTTCGTGCTGGAGGAGTTGCACCCCCACCGAGTTTGTGGAGGTGCAGTTCCAGAGCGTGTGTTTTGCGTTGAGGTCTCCGGCTATTATTGTTTGGTGGTTTAGAGCAAGCAGCACGTCTATATCTGATGTTTCTATATCATCGGGCGGATTGTATGCGGCCACTACTGTGGCGCGGATCTTATTGATCGCAATGTGGGCTGCAGTTGCCTCAATGCGTGAGAGGGGAGGGATGTGGGCGTGGCAGTGCATAATGTCTCGTCTTATAGCTAATGCAGTGCCTCCCCCGCGATTGTTCCGGTCGGTGCGGTACACTAAGTAGCCGGGAATGGTAAATTTGTCAGTGGTTTGTAAGTGTGTTTCTGTGAGTAGTGCTATATGTATGTTGTGTTTCTGGAGGAAGGGGACTAACTCGTGCTTTTTACGGCGCACCCCGTGCGCATTCCAGGTCATTATCCGAAGCGTTTGGTCGTCATTATGTAGAGCCATTGAGAGGAGGGGGATGAGGGGGTGTTAGTGGGCGTTGAGTATGGCTACTCTGTAAATCGTTCGAAATGCTGGAAGAGCGCGAAAAAGTGCGCATACTCTTGCAGGATTGAAGCAGTTTCGAGCGGTCTAGTTAGTAGCAGTTGTAGTACGGCTATGGCCAAGTCCCTGACGTGATGCCACGGGACAGATGTAGCCGCAATGTTGGCAGTGAGGGCCTGTGCATAAGGCGTTAGGGCATCATGGGTGTAAGTTGGGGCCCAGTTTTGTAAGAACGTATCATTCGTTGTGAAGTTGCGCCTTTCAGGCTGGGCGGTATGGTGTTGATGGGCGTCTTGCCTTGGGTTGGTTGGGGGGTCGTGGCCGCCCGCTGCTGAAGCTTGATGGCTTGGTGCAGCCGGCGGGTTGGTTTGAGGGCGTCCGCGGGGTTGGTCTGTGCGTACTGTAGGGGGGGCTGGGGTGTTGGGTTGTTGTTCCCTGCGGGAACCAGCAGGTAGTTGCCTGTCTGCGTTCTGGCGCAGGAAATGTAGCTGCCTCTTATATTCGGGGCATGATCTGTATCTTGCACCATGGCCTTGCTGTCTACAAAGGGCACAGGTCCTAAGGTGCGGTGGGACGGTGCAGCCAGCTGAGGCATGGCCGCCAGTGCATTTCGAGCACACCATGGTGCGCGCCCTACACCGGTCGGCCGTATGACACAGCTGCTGGCATTTGTTACATTGTGTCGGGAAAAGCGGCCTTCTATAGATTTCCACGTTAACGCGGCAGTGAAAGAGCTCCTCAATATTCAGGAGCACCTCACGGTCGTGGTCAGACGCCACCTCGACCATGTAGACCGGGAGGGGTGTTCGGGCTGCATTATATTTCCTTAATTGCTCTACCCTGGTGACATGTATATGCATGTCCTCCAGGGTGAGCTTTATTTCTTGCTCTGCGTGGTTCATGGGAAATGGTTTGACCACTAGCCTATGTGTTCTAGTGGTGTCCCGCGGTGTTTCGTGGAAGCCAATGTCCCGGGATTGCAAATATTGGCAGAGTTGCCTGTAATCCTCTGGAGTGCGGGTTCGCAGCAGGAAATCCCGCGAGATGGGTGCAATGGCACATGAGTATAGGCTGTTGGGGTACTCTCGATCGAAATCTTTTAACACTTTGCTGATTACTGTAGCATAGGTTTTGTGTACGTAAATGGGTGGCTGCATCTCAATTGAGGTGGCGCCTGCATAGGTATGTGGGCCAGGGGCAAGACGGGCGGTGGGAGTGGGTGAGGGCGTTTGTCCAAGGGTGAGGTTGGGGGGTGCTGGGACCGGTGCGGTGCCTGTAGAGCTACCTGGCAGGCTGGAATCCAGCGAGTTCCGGCGGGACCCTATATGAACCGTAGGTGCTCGCTGGGTTGGATGGGTGCCGCTGGGTGTTGGGTCTTCAGGGTTGGACGTGGAGGCACGGCGTGGGTCAGAACGGACTCGAGGAGCGGATGAGGTTCCGGGTTCGGGTCCTGGGTTGGGATGGGTTGTCAGTAAGATGGGACGCGGGATAGAGGTGGGTGTAGGGGTTTTGGGTTTAGGAGGGTTAACGGGAAGTTGGGATGGGTCCATGGGCGTGAAAGAGGCATTGGGTGTGGGACGCGGGATAGCGGAGGGCGTAGGGGTTTTGGGTTTAGGAGGGTTGACGGGAGGTTGCGGTGAGTCCGTCGATGAGAAGGAGGCATTGGGCGTTGAACCGGGGGAGTGGTGTTCTGGTGTATCAGGGGGGTCGGGGGTTTTGGGGCGGGAAGCCTGACTGCGGGTAGACGGCATTGGGAAGCTCTTTGGAATTGTGCCGGTCTTGTGCAATGCAGCAGGAACTAAGAATAAGCTAAGAAGAGTGGGGAGGGGACTTATCCTAGATAGAAAAGAGGAAGAACGATAGTAGAAGGAAAAGAGCGGATAGAGGGTGCTGAGAAGCGCGAGTGGTAGAGGGCCAACCTTGGTAAAAGGCGCCTGAGGTTCCAGCTAAAAGCTGTTGGCTGCGGCCTTACCACTCTGCCCAGTTATCTCGCTAGTGCTGAGTCCGGTTGCGCTGGGTTAGCGCGATGTCTCGCCGGCTGCTTGAAGCTTGCTGGGCCGCTGGTGCAGAACCGGTCTGGCAGTCGCAGGTAGCCAGTCGCAGGTAGTCCTTCCAACCTAATTAATAATTCTAGTAGTGGTCAAGAAAGGGTTAAAAACTGCAATCACAGTTATGGAAGCTCGCGTATTCAACTTTGGGCGTCATCGGAAGCACTATAGCATTAGGGCATACGATCAGCTAAGACTGAAAAGTAAGCAGGTATAAAAACAGCTTATGTTTTATAATTCTTTTTATTAAAATTGTTCAATAGTCTGTGTATCAACAGCTTTCAGATTTCCGTGCGAGTCAACGAATATGCCAGCGCCTCTCCTTATCCAGCTGCAGAACTAGTGATTCGTGTTTCCAATTCCCCAATCCAAGTTTCACCCGTATGCTGACAGCCAAGCTTTCCAGCTAGTCACGTGACTCCATCGGTTCGACTTTCTCTGCTGGCAGGGTTGCATGCGAAATGTAACGTCAAGTTTCTGTTTGCTTTTGTAAACTGCACAAGTTTTCTTTGAATTGTGGACGCATTTTTCTTATCCTCCTAGATCTTCCATCTCTTTATGGCCTTGATTCACTTAATTTAAAAGCGAAAAAATGCAAATAACAACAATGCTTGGTCACTAAATTCACCAAATGAAGGTAATGTCACCAAATATTTCCATAAACAATAACAGACAAAATTGTTGCGTAACGCAGATCTATCGACATACCACTATAACTGAAAAAGTCTGATCTGTTGCACTCACATAACCTTCTCTACTCTTGTACTAACCATTCTTAGAAACTTCTATTCCTTTAGCTTCTTCGTGTTAGTTAACATAAACATTTTCAGAAATTGTCTCATTCTTTATTTTCTTGTAGATATAAGGGGAATGTGGGAACACAGTAGGCTTTGAGCACTAGTCCAGTCTTTTAAAGCTTTCGAATTTCGGCCTCTTTGCACGGCTAAATATAACAAATGACCTACGATCTTACATTTGACGAAAGCCAAACACATGGCTTGTGTGTTTAAAAACACTAACAGTAAACCTGTTAGCATAAATAAATAACAATTTGGTCTATCTCTTACGGTTTTCCAGTTATGCAAAAGTCATCGAGAATAAACATAGGCCATATCCACAAAATTCAAAATATACATTTCATTTGCCATAAAAGTATCTCAAATATATGGCATTTTAATCAAAATCGCTAGTGCCATTTCGAGAAAAGCAAAATTTTCGAAACATTTTCCACGTTTAGGGTGGAGGAATCTTCTTCAAAATCTTCATATCGCATCCTTGAAAGACATTAAACTTAAATACCAACTTTGGTTTTTAACCGACATTTCCTTTTGGAGTTGTGCTGTGCGCAGTCTGATAGACACACACGCGCGCGCGCGGACCTTTTCTAAAGATATGATGTGTTACACTCGCATGGCTTTCTCTACTCTTGTGCTAACCATAAATATTAGAAAGGACCTCTCACAGGGAGAGACCCGAAGACAAGGGGGTGTAAGCTCGGACGTGAAGAGCCACTCGGGAGAGGTTTAGGGAAGTTTTGGTAGCCCTCTGGGGCTAAGAAGTCATGCTAACTCTGAGTTGGTGGACTAGCCATTTTATTAGAGCCAGCTGATTCGGAGAGCCGAAGATCCGGGCCAGAGTCTTAAGATCACACAGACTTACCTTGGTCAACGGCAGACGTTGTGGTGGTGATTCGGACCAACAAATGGGCGTCGTAATGATAGTGTGTCGAGACGACCAAGGCAGAATCAACTGATAGCGTGAACTGATCAGTTGTCAGAGAGAGGACGGGGTGTGAATTATCGGCGTTAATAAAGACCCTGCCTGCTTTGTCAGCATTCTGATGTTATGGATACTTGAACTGGATTAGGTTTCATCACTTTACAATCGCTGATTTAACCCTACCGTGGTGTTTGCAACTGCTATGGCCGTTACAATAGAAACTCTTTATCCCATATCTTCTTCGTGTGAGTTGAGATAAACATTTGCAGAAATAAAACTACCTTATTGGTTATTTCCTTGTAGGTGCAAGGGGAATATGGGAATAGAGTAGGCTGTGAGCGATAGCCAAATCTCCTAAAGTTTTCAAATTCCGTTCTCTTTGCCCGGCTAACGTATGAAAAATGAATAACGATGTTCATTTGACGGAAGTTTTCCAAAACTCACACAAATAACAAGGAATACCTCCGAAATGGTTCATTCCACAAAAAGATTTATTCAGACATAAATTGTGTGGTTATCTAAATTTTTGTAGCATAAGATTTGGTCTAATCTCTTACGGTTTACCTGTGATATAAAAGTTATTCAGGTTTCATTTGTCATGCAAATATCTTAAACATATGGCACTTTAATCAAAGCCGTTAGAGCCATTTTCGAGATAATAAACATCTTTGAAAAGTTTTCCATGTAAAGGGAAGTTTAGAGCGGAGAAACTCTGTTCAAAATCTTCATGTCACATCCTTAAAAGGTGTTAAACTTAAATACCAACTTTGGTTTGTAACAGACTTTTCGTATTTGAGCTGTGCTCTTGAAAGACTGACACACTGACACACACACACACTCTCTCTCTCTCTCTCTCTCTCTCTCTCTCTCTCTCTCTCTCTCACACACACACACACACACACACACACACACCCACGGACCATTTTCTAAAAATACTTTCTTTTTGGATGCAGGGCCTTCAAACCATATTTCCGTTTCGACAACGAATTTTTGTGCGGAATACAATACTTCCTCTACTTACTATACGTATTAGAGAAAGTAGAAAACCCTTCCCCAGTTACAACTGACAGGGAGTTTCATTGAATTAGCTTCATGATACCAATGAATAGAACTAGCACACAAGGAAATAGGGAAGGCCAATAAATAAATACTATTTTGAGCTTTAAACATAAACAAGATGGAGTTACTCATTATTACATGACTAATATTTTGCACACCTTTATACTCGGTACATGACACTGTACAGATGACCAGCTACACTGAATATTGTAACTGAAAAACATGCGTAACATACAATTATTAGTAACTACAGAACTTTAGCTGTATGTTTTGATATAAAAAAGTCTCTTTAATTGCACTTCCAAGTTGTTTGTATAACGGAAATTTTGCTATTTAGCTTCTTGTTCTCAACAGTTGGATGCGTAAAAGGTTCAGAAATACAGTGATACGGCAATCGAATGGAAGTAACGGCTACCGTCTTTTCACCTGCTCATGGTCTTAGGGGATTGAGGGAGAGAGGAGAGGCATTGCACGGTAATGTAACTCGAGCTTTGTAAACTTCGTAGATAACGTTGCTGCTGGTTAGGTTGCCAACATATCTCCAATGATGTTCCCGCTATATTTCCTCACTACTATCTTAATATTTTTTTTACCCCGGCGCGACAGCCCACAAGGGGCCAAGGCCTACCGCCCAGCCGCTGCGTCCCCCACCTCTGCCCACTACAGGCGTCATTGGTGAGGTGCAGTATTGGAGGGTGGGACGTGGTCAGCGCCCCGAGCCTTCCCGGCCGGTTATGCGGTCTTCTAGACCTGGGGCCGCTACTTCTCTATCAAGTAGAGAGGCTGAGTGCACCCCGTGCCAGACCTCCCAGAGGGGATAAAATCCCCATGCTGGTACCGGGGAGCGAACCCGGGGCCTCCGCGCCAGAGGCAAGCGCGCTACCAACTGCGCTACGGAAGCGGTCACTATCTTAATTTCAGTTAAAAGTTGGTTGGGTCACTAGCGTTATCTCGGAAGTAAAGAAAAAATCTGATGCGTTGCATTCACATGACTTTCTCTACTATTCTACTAACCATTCTTACAAATTCTTATCCCTATATCTTCTTCGTGTTAGTTGAGACAAACATTTGTACAAATTATCTTATTGCTTGTTTCCTTGCAGGTGCAAGGGGAATATGGGAATACAGTAGGCTTTGAGCGATAGGCAGATCTTTTAAAGCTTTCAAATTCCGCTCTCTTTGCACACTTAACATATTAAAAAATCTTGTGTTATACTCACCTGGCTTTCTCTACCCTTGTACCAACCATTCTCACAAACTTTCATTCCTATAACTTCTTCGGGTTAAATGAGATAAACATTTGTACACATTATCTTATTGCTTATTCCCTTGTAGGTGCAAGGGGAATATTAGAATACAGTAGGCTGTGAGCGATAGTCAAATGTTTTAAAGCTTTGAGATCCGCTCTCTTTGCACGCTTAACATATAAAAAATGAACATCAATGTTCCATTTCACGAAAGTTTTCCGAAACTGATACAAATAACAAGGAATATCTCCGAAATGGTTCACTCTACAAAACAAAAATTTATTCAGACATAAATTGTGTGTTTTAGCGAGATCTACATTTTTTGTAGAGTAAGATTCACTTTACCCCTTAGGGTTTAAGGGTTATTCAAAAGTTATCAAGAGTAAACAGGACTGCATAGGCTATAACCAGAAAACTATACATTTCATTTGTCATACAAATATCTTAAAAACATATGGCATTCCAATCAAAATCGTTAGAGCCATTTTTAAGAAAATCAAAATTTTCTAAACATTTTCCACGTAAAGGGTAGTTTAGCGTGGGGCTATGTTCTTCAAAATCTTCATGTCGCATACATGAAAGACATTAAACGTAAATACCAACTTTGGTTTTCAACCTACTTTTCGTTTTTGAGTTGTACTGTCCACAGACTGACACACACACACACACACACACACACACACACACACACACACACACACACATACACACACACTCACTCACTCACTCACACATACACACATGGGTCTTTTTTTAAAATGCTTTTCTTAGATTCAGGGGTCTCAAAACACATTTCCGGTGAAATCTCGACATCAAATTTATGGGTGGAATACAATACTTCTCATACTTACCAGTAGAGAAAGTAAAAATCCGATGTGTTGTACTCACGTAACTTTCTCTACTCTTGTAGTAACCATTCTTACAAACTCTTATTCCTCTATCTTCTTCGTGTTAGTAAAGATAAACATTTGCAGAAATTATCTTATTGCTCGTTTTCTGGCACGTGCAACGAGAATATGGGTATACAGTAGGCTTTGAGCGATAGTCAAGTCGCCTACCTCGGTAGCGTGATGGTTAGCGTGTCTGCCTCACGTTCAAGAGGTCGCGAGTTCGAATCTCGCTTAGGGTAAGTTATCCGGGTAAGGTTTTTTTCCGAGGTTTTCCC
This sequence comes from Tenodera sinensis, assembly GCA_030765045.1. Classification (NCBI taxonomy): domain Eukaryota; kingdom Metazoa; phylum Arthropoda; class Insecta; order Mantodea; family Mantidae; genus Tenodera; species Tenodera sinensis. Next base: position 55,044,395 of record CM060966.1, read on the forward strand.
TACCCTGAGAAGCTCCATGCACCTCGGGCTCATTTGAGCACCATTTCACCCATTTCATTTCATTCATTCATATGACGCAATGTTGGAGGACGTTTGGAGGACGTTAAAAAAAAAAAAAAAAAAAAAAAAGATAGTCAAGTCTTTGAAAGCTTTCAAACTTCCTTCTCTTTGCATGCCTAACATAAAAATATGTGTTGCACACACATGACTTTCTCTACTCTTGTACTAACCATTATTGCAAACTCTTATTCCTATATCTTCTTCGTGTTAGTTGAGATAAATATTAATACAAATTATCTTATTGTTTATTTCCTTGTATGTGCAGGGGGACTATTGGAATACAGTAGGCTTTAAGCGATAGTCAAATATTTTAAAGCTTTGAGAGCCCGTTCTCTTTGCACGCTTAACATATAAAAAATTAACAACGATGTTCCATTGTACGAAAGTTCCGAAAATGACACACAAAACAAGGAATATCTCCGAAATGGTTCACTCTACAAAAACATTTATCGGTACATAAATTATGTATTTTAGCAAGATCTACATTTCTTGTACAGTAAGATTTTGTCTATCTCTTACCGTTTACAAGTTATTCAAAACTCATCCAGACTAAACAGGACTACATAGGCTATAGCCAGAAAATTCAAAATATACATTTCATTTCTCATAAAAACATCTCAAACATACGGCATTTTAATCAAAATCGTTATAGCCATTTTCAAGAAAATCAAAATTTTCGAAAAATTTTCCATGTGAAGGGCAGTTTAGGTTGGGGCTACTTTCTTCAAAATTTTCGTGTCGCATCCTTAAAAGACATTAAACTTAAATGACAACTTTGGTTTTTAACCGACTTTTCATTTTTTAGTTATACTGTCCACAGGGTGAGACACACAGACTGACACACACACACACACACACACACACACACACACACACACACACACACACACACACACACACACACACATACACATGGTCCTTTTTCCAAAAATGCTTTTTTTTATTCAGGGTGCCTCAAAACATATATTTCTGGTGAAATCTCGACATCGAATTTTTGGGTGGAATACAATACTTCCGCTACTTACCAGTAGAGAAAGTAAAAAATGTGTGTGTTGCACTCTTGTACTAACCATTCTTACACACTCTTAGTCGTACACCTTCGTGTTAGTTGAGATAAACATTTGTACAAATTATCTTGTGGCTTATTTCCTTGTAGGTGCAAGGGGAATACTAGAATACAGTAGGCCATGAGCGATAGTCAAATCTTCCAAAGCTTTGAGATCCCCTTCTCTTTGCACGCTTAACATATAAGAAATCTGATGTGTTGCACTCACATGACTTTTTCTACTCTTGTACCATTCTTACAAACTCTTATACCTATATCTTCTTCGTGTTAGTTGAGACAAGTATTTGTACTGCTAAAGCTTGTCGCAACAATGCGGACTGCTTTAAGTGTGTCGAATCTCATACCACCTCATCTTGTTCATCGAACGGCCTACGCTGTGTACACTGCAAGCTTGCCCATCTGGCGAATGCTAAAACTTGCCTCGTCCGTCTTAGGGAGGAAGCAGTTCTTAAAAGTGATGCCGAGCTCCGGGTCCCACGCTACGAAGCTCCGGCGATGGTTAAGGGTACTTCCTCGTATACCGATTAAGTTCGGGAAAGTGCTCCGCATACTGTACGCCCCGATGAGACTTCGCCGGCGCCCCAGACTCTTAAGTTTGCCTACACGTAAACGTCAGGCTAGAGAAGGGTTTCGGTGCCCCTCCGGTCCCTTGGCGCCGAACATACCTCGCCCTATTTCAGCACCACCAAGCGTTTTCGCCTGGCTACAGGGGCGCCTCCTAAGCACCCACTTCCCTATCCCTCGGAATCTTTTTCCGGTCGCCTACCGCGGGCAGGCCCTTCTAAACCAGTATATGCCTCTCGAATTCCCAGTGCTCTTCCGGACTCTTTCACTTCCCAAGCCGATGGTCCCTCCGCCAAAAATCACGCAATTGCTAGACAGTTTGGCATTTCACCGACAACTTGAAGATCTGCGACTCTTGGTGGAAACCAAAGCGTCGAACTGGGTCAAACAGGCCAGTGTATATTTGCGAGCCTGATCCAGGCGCAGACGCTTTATTGTAGCTCCCATTTACCCTATGGACAAACCCTTCTCCATTCCACAGCGGAACGCGCGTAGCATCCCCTCTAGACGGGCGGAACTTCAACATTACTTGGCTAAGAAACATGTTGATATGTGCTTATTTCTCAATCGTGGCTAGCGCCACATGACACCTTTCGCTGGACTTATCGTATTATCCGGCACGATCGTAAACCGGGAGCAGGAAGGCCTATTCCTTCTACTTCACCCTTCCCTGACCATCCTCTCCATTCATAAAATCACGGGCTTCTATGAAAATTTCAGACTGTGCTGTTACAACTTCCTCAACTGCAGATTTTCACGGTTTACGACGCTCCAGCACACCATATTTCACAAACGTTTTGGAACTCCCACGGTTTGCTTCAACCCCATTCACCAACCATCATTTATGGCGGCTATAATCTCGGGCTCATACCGTAGCAGATACAGCACGGTGCACGTACCTATCGGATGTTACATTCTTTGGCCTCCTCCCGCCTCCTTTTAAATACCGATGACCCCACGCGCTATGGGCCACCTCCCCAATATCCGTCTTCTTCCGACCTTACCTTTATTTCTGACTCCCTCTGGCCACACTCTACCTGGAGGGTGGATCCTGACAGCCTCGGCAGTGACTACAGACCCATACTGCTGCAAATTTCTCCACTTGGTCCTTCCCACCGCCATCGCCATATCCCGATACACCCGCAAATACACTACTGGACCCAATTCAAGCAGGATCTGGATGGTGCTTTCCTTCAGCTTAATTCCACCTAACTAGTCTCTACTCCTCTCGCGCTCTTGGATGCCACGCTTAACAAAACGCTTCCTAAGTACTATCCCAAGTCCCCTCCGCCCGCTCCTACACACACTGCCAAGCTGCCGTGGTGAACCTCGGATTGTTCTGCTGCAGTAGCTAAACGTCGCCGGCCTTGCGACTGTACCTATCCTCCCCTACCAGATCCTTCTACTTGCCCACACAGGAATATACCCAATGCCCACGGACTCTACAACATGTGAAGCGCCTCGGGTGGAGAAACTATTGTTCCCATCTCTCACTCGCCCTCCGTGATGTGGCGTAAACTCCGATGATTCACGTTGCGTGTTCGGGGACCCATGTCTCCTTTGGGTTATAACCCCCAATTACGACGTTTTATGTTCTGTAACCCCAGACTACGCCGCCCAGCATCCGGCGGTGGAGGACCCGCCTGCCCGTCCTGTGGAGTTCCTTCCTGGGAGACGGGCTTTGATTTCCTCGGTGACGATCGACGAACTTCAAATGACTCTTCAACGGCACTCTCACTCTTCCACGCCGGATCCTGACGGTATTTCCTACGACATGATCCAACCAATCTTCTCCACCTACTTACTGCATATTATTCTCACATTCTTACCATAGGAAATTTTCCCCAAGGTTGGGACACATTTAAGCTGATCTCTATGCTCAAATCGGACAAGTCAGGCGAAGAGGCAGCACACTATAGACCGACAGTACTCGCCTCCGTGCTTCACAAGCTGTAAGAACAAATTTTGGTTTGCGGCTGTCCTTTTACCTGGAACACTCTGGCCGAAGGGACAGTATGATTTTTGCAGGTCTTTTTCTACTACGCATAATCTCTTACAATTTAGCCACGACGTTCCAGTCTTGTGGCATCATAACCAAGGCGTTTTGGCCCACTTTTTATATATTTCCCATGCATATGATTCCGTGTTTCTTGGCCCATTAGTACAAGGTTTACGCCACTTTACCTTCCCACCTTACCCTTATCAATCTTCTGACCGATCGCCGCACTGACCTTCGTCCTCCCCATGCTTCTGTTCACAAGGCCTCCCCCAGAGCACTTCCCCTTGGTCCTCTCCTTTTTATCCGATACATTCATACATTAAGTACATTGCCATTTCAGCACAGCCAACTTCTTCTATATGCCGACGATTTAGTTTTATACTCCCGAACCCCTTTACACACTGTGCATCTGTCTCCGACTACACTTCAGGCCGATTTGGACCATCTACTTGGGACGATCAATGACCTGGAACTGACAGTTCACCCTGACAACTGCGTATTCGTATTTTTTAAACGCGGCCCGCCTCTGCTGCATGCCAATATGTCTATTAGGGAAAATCCTCTTCCTTTGGCTTGATCCGTCTAATTTCTCAGTTTGCATTTAGACCATAACCTGAGCTGCAAATCGCAGGTGACGCACCTTCATTCGCCCCTCTTAGCCACTTTCCGTCATTTGCAAGAGCGAAGTTGGGGGGGGGGG
>CM060966.1:55653783-55943783 GCA_030765045.1 Tenodera sinensis
GAAAGGACCAAATAGTCTTTGCCAACAAATATGTAAGGCAGGAGTAGTAAAGATGAAGGGAGATAACAATTTTAATGGGTTACTTATAGAAAATTATGTTCAGATTAGGAATTACAATAAGGAAGAAAACCAACACAGTCATTGGCTATATCGACCACAAAGAGCATTGTCAACAAAGACAGATGAAGACACTGATTGTCATTAAATAAATGAATTATAGCGACGGAAAATAATATGTTTTTGACATAAGGATGTCAGGAACAAAAATAAAAAGGAATCAATTATGATGACAAAGATATAATATTTCGACACAAAGATGTTGAGGGTAAATTGAGAAGAAAAATAATACAATTACAGAATAATTATAAGTATAGAAGTTTTCTCTTATAGAAGTAAGGGACAAAGAAGTGACAATTAGTGAAGTGAGGAAAACCATAATCAGAAAAACAATGCCCATGAATTAAGATGGATATAGCCAATGCTAAGCTCGAAGAAAGGTTGAACCAAACAACAATAAATAATAACCCAATTAAGAAAAATAGTACCATTAGTAACATCAGAGTTTAAGAACCGACTCAATGACCTGCCTACACATAAGCTTATAAACTTACAAGACAAAGAAGGCAAAGAACTGAATAAAATATTGCCATAAGCATGATCATAATCATTAGCTCAAAATTTGTATCCTGTTTTTCTCTCCTCGTAGCAATGAATACAAGTCAAAAACCACATAATAAACCATGATACACTTAAATTATATTTGTGTCAATGTCAAATGTACAATAACTGAGTATGTGTTGTATAAGAACTGAATATGTATTGTATGATAACTGGATATATTGTGTAATAACTGGATATGTTGAGTAATAACTAAATGTGTTGTACAAAAACTGAATATGTATTGTGTAATAACTGAATATGTATTGTATAATAACAGAACATATGTGGTATGATAGCTGGATATATTGTACAATGACTGAATATATATTGTATAATAATTGGACATGTTGTGTAATAACTAAATGTGTTGTACAATAACTGAATATGTATTGTATAAAAAAAAAAAAAAAAAATATTGTACAAAGTGATTGAATCAGAGGAATAGGGAGAAGTATTGTATTGTGTTTCAAGATTGTAAATATAGGTGACAACTTGAGAAACAAAACAAGGGGCATATGAGACAGAATATTGACCAATAGAAAATCGTTCATATAAATGTTTTTTTAAGAGTGTATAGATTTCTAGTTCTTGTTTGGGTGTATCAGGGACTTATTTTTAATATTCAGGATAGCCAATGTTTTCTTGTCACTTTGTGTTCAACCAATAAAAACTATTTGCGCGGATGAATACAAAAAAAAAAATGGCGGTGTTGCGTCAGAGAGACGCCAAGGACTATTTTCATTAGCGTCTGTATGCTCAAGATGATAAGACATGTTTTTTGGTAGTGTGTGAACATGGAACTTTCACCAAACTTTTATCCAGTGTAGATTCTATTAAATCATAATTGTGAAAGTCTTTGATTAATTAATATGGTGCTGAGAGTGTAAAATAACGAAGTGTAATGAATAAATATCTTGTGATAAAGGAATATTGATTTATGCATTCCATTCTGTTACCACAACCCTGAAGATAGGAATCGCGTCTGCTATCACAGTATTTCATCTTTCAGTAAGAACATTATTCCTGCTGCTATGTAATAATCATTATAAAAACAGCACCATATGTTAAACCAAACCTCTTGTACTGTTCTGAAGCTTTAATAACAGCAGCAAATGCTAACATCAACAAACTTGAACAAATACAAAATCAGGCTCTTCGCCTAATCACTGGAGCAGTTAAATCCACACCTATTGATGCCATGCTTGCCTTAACACGGACCCCATCAATAACAACAAAAATAGAACAACAAGCATTGCTCCAACACGAGAAAATGTTACGACTGCCAAACTCTAAATGGATAGAAAAGAACCTCCCCCCTTCAATCCTTAAAACACATAGTAGCTTCCTAGAAAAGGTAACACAGATTAAACCCAAATTGAACATTCCTAACACCAGAGAAAATCTACTTATAAGAGAAAATCCATTGGAATTATTGCAACCTACCTTCAGTTTGGAATTAATAGAGGAAATAAGTAAATCAGACACACCAAAAGAAATACAAAAACTTCTAGCACTGGAAACAATCAATACTAGGTATCCCACAGAAGAATGGCTGCACATATATACTGATGGATCCTCCAAGGAAAACCTTACTGGAGCTGGAGTTACGTGTTCACATTTTTCCTTTCATCATTCTGTTGGCAGAGGCACAACAAATTATGATGGAGAAATAGAGGCTATATACATTGCTCTCCGACAATTATTATATCTTCCCTTAAATAAATTTAATAAGGCAGTAATTCTTTCAGATTCTAAAGCTGCAATTCAGGGAATATGTTCAAATACTACAAAGAAGTCAACAAAAATTAGAAAATGCTACAAAATGTTAACACAACTCCAAAAAGTTAATAAGACTGTGGAGTCATGGGAAATGAAGCTGCAGACTCACTTGCAAAGAAAGGCACAACAATAAAACAAGTCTAAATTCAATTTCTCATATTCCTCAATAAAACGCTTGATCATTAAAAAACTTTCTCATTCATACCTACAAGAAATAGAAACAAATGCCAAGATAAAAAATGGATTACACTACTTTCCAACCCAGATATAATCCCCCAGAGACCAAGGAAAACAGCGGTTGCAGCCTTCCGACTACTGACAAATCACGACTCCTTAGCAAGTCATCTCCACAGAATAGGTATCTCAGCTTCACCAATATGTGTCCTGTGTAACGATCCAGCAGAAATGAACGAAGACCACTTGAAGACCTGTGAAGCATTAAGATCAGAAGAAACTACAGTTCAAAAGTATTGGAAAGCACGAATGCTAATGGCTTCATTGCCAGATGCAAGGCACTAGAAAACAACAACAATGTTCATGTTGCCACTGCCCAATATACCTCATTCAGATAACCTAATATTTAACTGCTCTTTGTTGTTACATAAATCATTGCATTATTGAACATATGAGAGCCATTGTTACTGTGGTAATCACATGTATCACATTCTAAAGATTCTTAGATCTCAGCTAAGATAGCACTTCTGTTTTTTTTTCTATGCATTGTTGCAATGCGCTCTGTCATACTGGATGGCAACAGCCATTGTCCATTATCATACTTTCCCACATTTTTATAGCCACGGTAGGATACTTCACTGAAAACTTATGGAACATATTCAGTGTAATAACCTTTTCACCGTCCCTTTAAGACTTTCCTCGCAGATGTTAAATAAAATCACTTCTACCAATCTTACTTCCATTTTGCATGCCAAGGTGGTGCTGAGGCAACAAACAAACCCTGTGATTGATGAGTGGTATTCAAAACTAGAGAACTGAATGTTTTGTAATTGGCGATAAGATATACAGTGTATCCTTTGATGTCACAGCACTCTTCCCTAGCATTCCAACAATTGGGCTTTTAGTGCAACTGAAGAAACGGCTTCTCCAAAACGCGTTACCTCAAGATGAAACAGATGACCTTATGAATCTAACAAAAATTTGCATCACACAAAATAGCTTCACTTTTAACAATAGATTCTACCAACAAGCTTCAGGATTAGCCATGGGAAATCCTCTATCACCATTCCTGGCAGATTTCTTCATGAGTAAATTGGAAACACACATAACATCTTTTCCACACATGTCCAAAGTTTGGCACAGATATGTAGGCAATACTTTTGCAATAGTACCTAACAAATTCATCCAGGATTCCCTAAAACTTCTGAACTTACAAAACAGAGCCATACAAGCCGTGTGTGGGCAAGGTAGAACTGGAACTTAAAAATTCAATGCCACAACTGGGATTTGAACCATAGACCTTCCGCTTACCGGGCGGACGCTCTAACCACTGAGCTATTGTGACAAACTGCCAGAATGGCATTAAATTCTCAAACCAGTTCGTATTTCTCCTGGTAAACCACAAAGGCAGTCTCACATCAGAGATAATTACCCCAATGGTGACTTACTATTGTAAGTACTTTATATCCCAGGATTAAATAACCTTCAGAATGGTAATTATTATTCATTTATGCCAACAAACTTACTGTCGGTGTTTTTAAACACACAAGCCGTGTGTGGGCAAAGTTTAAGAGGTAGAACTGGAACTTAAAAATTCAATGCCACAACTGGGATTTGAACCACAGATCTTCCGCTTACCGGGTGGACGCTCTTACCACTGAGCTATTGTGACAAACTGCCAGAATGGCATTAAATTCTCAAGCCAGTTCGTATTTCTCCTGGTAAACCACAAAGGCAGTCTCACATCAGAGATAATTACCCCAATGGTGACTTACTATTGCAAGTACTTTATATCCCAGGATTAAATAACCTTCACATGGTAATTATTATTTATTTATGCCAACAAACTTACTGTTGGTGTTTTTAAACACACAAGCCGTGTGTGAGCAAAGTTTAAGAGGTAGAACTGGAACTTAAAAATTCAATGCCACAACTGGGATTTGAACCACAGACCTTCCGCTTACCATGTGAAGGTTATTTAATCCTGGGATATAAAGTACTTACAATAGTAAGTCACCATTGGGGTAATTGTCTCTGATGTGAGACTGCCTTTGTGGTTTACCAGGAGAAATACGAACTGGTTTGAGAATTTAATGCCATTCTGGCAGTTTGTCACAATAGCTCAGTGGTTAGAGCGTCTGCCTGGTAAGCGGAAGGTCTGTGGTTCAAATCCCAGTTGTGGCATTGAATTTTTAAGTTCCAGTTCTACCTCTTAAACTTTGCCCACACACGGCTTGTGTGTTTAAAAACACCAACAGTAAGTTTGTTGGCATAAATAAATAATAGAGCCATACAATTCACAATGGAAATGGAAGAGCAAGACACTTTACCCTTTTTGGACTTCAAAATAATTAGATGCCAAAATAAAATCAGTTTTGGTATCTAAAGAAAACCTACCAACTCAGAAAATTACAAAACAAATAACAGCTTCAACCCAGTTCCACACAAACTTGCAGTTTGTGTTACAGTTTATCTTAGAGATTGGTTTTCACTCCATTATCAGAAGAAGAATACAAAAACATAGTCAGCACAGCAGTTAATAATGGATTCAACACACAAATCATTGATAAGAAAATAGCACAATTCAGAAAACAGAAACACTTGAAAGAGATCACTAAACTCTCTCAACAAAAAAGCAATATGATTTTAAAAAAAATTCAATTATTATCCCAGTAAGCACTACAAATTCCACATCTTCAAAAAATACAACATTATCTTGGCCCCACAAAATAATTTCAGCATAGAGAAATTACTGTGCAACAAGTCAAAGGACCAGATACCACAGAGCAAAAAAACAGGAATCTATCAAGTCAGTTGCCCAGATTGTGACCAGATTTACATAGGGAAAACCAGGAGGAATTAAGAAGCCAGGCTAAAAGCACACATGAGATGCATCAAATGCAAATAAATGGATAAATCTGCACTTGCACACCATTTTTGGACATCCAACCACAACATTACGCTGAACATAAAACTTTTAAAAGCTACAAAACATGCTGCAGAGTTGGATGCTTGGACAAAAATTCATATAATAAAAAACAAGCTCCGCGTAATGAACTTTGATTTGCCTCCACAAAAGCTTTTATGGAAGTTTATCGGCTCACCGTTCGATGTCATCTCAACCAATCATACACCAAACAATATCAACAAGAACCAGTTGTTTAATTCTGATGATGGGAGCAAGTTGGGCTCTTGAAACTGGTCAAGATTAATTATATGTAAGTGATGTTTTGTGTTTCAATCCGACTCAGTTTTCATTATAATATAGCGTACTGGTGTGGGCCAAAAGTCGCTATCGGGTAATGTTTATATTGAAATAATTCACTTTATGAAACCGAAAACTAATTAAAAACTATTCATGGGTTGAGAGGGATATTTTTCCACTTCATACGCCTTTTGTTGCATTAGTTTGTCAATTTTTCAATAGAGCGAGGCATTCTTATGTTATAGCGGCAAGCCAGATTTTTCGCAGGTTATTAGTTGATGTCAATGTAAAATGCTATTTGTGTTGTAAGCAATGACCGATACAAGCAAATATGCGATTGAGGAACATCTCATTGTTTGTGTGTGGGTTCATGAGAAAGAACGAACTGGCAAAACGTATGAAGAAATCAGTGAAAACTTCTTTCTTTGTTTCAATAAAGCTGCTCCCATCAACGGAAACTGGAAAAGAAAACTTTCTTAACAGGCTCTGTATTGAACACAAAACGCAGCAGAAGATCTAAAAAGTATTGCAGTGTTGATGTTAGTAATCAATGTCTGAATCATTGGAACGTTTGCTCAAGAAATCAACATGGAAACGATCGGCGGATATGCAGATCCCAAGAAACTCGTTGCACCATTGGAATAAAAAAATGAGGGTTATTGACCATACAGGCCCACCACCATAAATGAATTAAGTAACAGGGATATGGAAATACGACGTGATGAATGTCAAATGTTACTTTCCGCTTTCCCACCTTAGTGGTTCTTCGTAATGTCTTGGTGACAGAAGAATGCGCCGTGTATCTCAGCTCTCATTTGCGTAATGTTTACGTGTGGGCCTAACATAACCCTCACTTCTTTGAAGAAATTCTATTATCCCCCTCATGTCATTATGTGGGTTGGTATTACCAGTGAAGTTATTGTCGGGCCCGCTTTCCTATATGGATTGGGCAAGGTGGACCTCTCATTTGGCCTCCAAGAAGTCCCGACCTGACGTGCGACAACTGGCTGTGGTCCTACTTAAAAGAAAATCTTGGAAAGATTCGGATGGCTTCCTTTGAACAAATGAAGAGAGAGATCATCTGCATCTTCAGAACGGTCACTCCCAAAATGCTCAGGTGGGCAAGCAGACAGGCATGGCGACGCATTCAACTCTGCGCTGAAAATGATGGTGAACACACTGAAATATTAAATGTTTAAGAATGACGCTGACTGGCCCAGTTGTGCTTATCTTTTCATATTCCATTCCTTATTAGTGCAGTAATCAATAAATAATGTTTTTACGTCACTTGTGAAAGTTTATTATCGCTACACAAACTTAGAAAATATCCGATCGTGACTTTTGGCCCACCCCTTATTATTGCAGTATACTACATTACAACATTATATTTTATATTATAACAAGAATTTAAGTGGTTTATTGAATGCAAGTAAAGCAAGAAGCCAAATAGGCCTTGGAACTATATTGTGGAAGGATATGGGAGTATTAAAATGCACCAGCCAATGAGGTTCATGTCCACCACATGCTTCGACTTTATCTTTGCAGTAAACTGATTATAGGATAAATTTCAACCTCCTCGGGTGTAAGGGAAAACTTTCTTATAGTCACTGAAAGGAGTTACAAACCTCATGAAATGCCACTATTATTCCCTCATCAACAATGAAGAACTGTGTTCCTCACACCTGCCAATAGGGTATGGGGTGGAGTGGGGATTTCCTTAAATTTTTTATGTTAAAAAGGTTGAGAAATGCTGTTCTAGGAGAATGAGCAAAAATCCTGGATAAAGAAAAATTCCCAGCGTTCAACCGGGAATCAAACCTGTACCTCTGTACTTGAACACTGGCACAGAGGTAGTTGCGATTTTCTCTTCTTATAACTACAGATGAGATCAAAGGTATGATGGTGAGTATAACTTTTATCACAGAAGTATATCACAACTAGATGTGATCAAAGATGTTGTATTATACTATAAAAGGCTTTATCATATGTATGTGGTCACATGTCTGTGACACAGAAAACACAATTTGTGTTGAATGCATTTTCTTTGTGGAGAAACTTTTCAGAGATACTACTTGTCATCTGTCTGAATTTTGCAACGCTTACATTTTTCTTCAAAGTGAATTCAAAAAAATTATTGCAAAATATTATGAAAAATCAAAAAATAAAAGATGGGAACTACCAAACATTCAAACAGTAATTCCTGAGTATCCTTGAAAAATGGCAGTTGCAACCTTCAGGTTGATTACATGACATGATTGTCTGGCAAAACATTTAAACAGAATTAGGATATATTCTTCACCACTCTGTCCTCTATGTGATCTGCAAGAGGAAATGGACCAAGACCATCTTCAAATATGCCCGGCCACTTCTAGTGCCCCATCCATCAGCGAAAAATATTGGAGAGCAAGACAATGACTTCATTGTCAGAAATCCAGCATTAGCTAACAACAACTTTTCTCCAAAGGGGGGTCATTATTCATCTTATGGCCATGCGAACAGAATGGAATTTCAAAGCCACCACATAGTGACCAGATCTAATAACATTTGACTATTACTTAAAGACTACTATATTCCCATATTTCCCTTGCCCTACAAGAAAATTAGCAATATGATAATTTTGGAAATCTTGATCTCAATTGACATGAAGCAACCAGAGGAATAAGCATTTTTAAGAACAGTATGTGAAAGAGTAGAGAAGGTTTTTTGAGTGCAACACACAGTTTTTTAATAGAATTAATTTTGTGTTGAAATGTGTTATTAGGCAACAAAAGTATGGAATTTCAATATTCAACTACAATTTCCATCGGCTGTGTCTTCCCTTGTACCTACAACAAAATGTGTGATGAATCCATGTCTGCAAATGTTTACCTGTAACTTGAAATAGATAGTAAAATAAGGTTTTGTAAGAATGAATAATAAATGTAGTGGCTAGAGTCATGTGAATGACATCCATCAGAACTTTTATACTGTGTTCATTGTATGGGGCTGGAATTACGCTTTAACTGGTGAAAGTCTGAAACTGTTTCATATTGAACAGGTGGTGGGGGACTTTCTTGAATTTTTCATTTTTTTCCCTGCTGTAATTATGCATTTGTGATTAAGTTCCTTTTAATGCTCTGTAACCTTTTGGTTTACCAGTGTTTCATTAAAACTATTATTCTTTCTACATTTTACAATTTGTAAATTCTCATTCTTCGACTTAATTTTGTTTAATAAAACGTTTGATTTAATTTAACTTAGGCTACTGATAATGGCAAATTTCTGTTTGAGGTCTTGAAGCTATTATATTTCAAATTGTTATATATGAAGGCAGTTTGATAAGCCAGAGACTTTGACGAGAAGTTGTGCACAAATAACAGGTTTCTTGTTGGCATCAAAGTCGCACATCTATTCTATGTACAATTCCAGAAATTAATCATCATCTGTTTCTTAGAGCATCTGGGATACTGTAAAAGCTCTAGTTTTGTGTTGCTTCACAGAAAATGGGAAAAGTCATTTTCATATTCGCAAAAAGCATTATTTTTTACATAGTAAGACAATGAAGGAAGCGGAAGAAATGCTGAAAAATGTTGGGGGCTCTGCTTTATCACATGGCATGGTTCACAAGTGGTCCACAGGATTCTGATGTGGCCATTCGAGCATAAGAGGTGTCGATTGCTCAGGAAGGCCAGTTGATGTCCTAACAGAAAAAATGGTGAGCAAAGCTCCAGATATTGTGATGGAAGGGTGATGAGTGAAAATCCAAGAGATGGCCAAGATCCTACACATCTCAAATGAATGGGAACATAATATTCTGTACGAATATTTGGGTACAATAAAGCTGTCGGCAAGATGGGTGCCAAAACTGCTCACAGTTGACAACAAGTGGATTTGTGGGACCATTTGAACACGTTACAGCACAATCTAAATCAGTTTTTGTGCCAGTTGATGAAATCTGAATCCATTACTGTCAACAACCTAAGACAAAGCAACAATCCAAGCAATAGGTTTTCTTCGGCAAACATGTACCAAAGGAAGTGAAAACAGTCTCGTCAGCAGGAAAAATCATGCCAGTCATCTTTTGGGATTTCCAAGGTGCAATATTTATCCACTACCTTGAAAAGGGTAAAACGATCACAGATTCATATTATGCCACAATACTGGAACAATTTCTCGGAACTGTTAAAAGAGAAGACTCCATCTGATGTCTGATAATGCAAAAGGTTCTCTTTCACCAGCTTAATGCATCCACACACATATCATTCATACATTACTCTAGAGCAGGCAGTAACCCAGACCTCTTGTTAGCTACAACAGATATTGTTTCAAAGATTAAAAAACTTATAGAAGAGCCAAGTTCTGGTCACAGAGCAGTAATTACTGATATAAAAGTAGATAATACAAATAACAGTCAACGTCACATGACTCTGTATTGGAACTTCAAAAAAGCAAATTGGAATAAATATACAACTGAACTGGAAAATAAATTTAAAGAACAAACAAACTCACAGCTGCATGACCAACCAGATCGTATGAACAAAAATTTCTGTAAAGCCATCATAGAAACTGCAAAAAAATATATTCCTTGTGGAAGAATAAAAAATTTCAAACCCTTTTGGAACCCTCAGTTAGAAGAACTGAAAAAGCAAAGGGATACAGCTAGAAATACAGCTGAACAAACAAAAAACATATTGGATACACAAATATGGTGAAAGAAATGTGCCTCACTAAAAAAAGAAATTAATATAGCCAAAAAGAATCACTTGAATCATTTCTTAGAAAAAATTGATTATTAGAACAGATGGTAATAAAGCCCATAAGGTCATAAAAAATGTCAAGGACAGGAAACAAAACAACAGCACACCTATCATACACAACAATAAAATATTAGTAAATAATGCAGTCATAGCCGAAACTTCCAGTAAATATTATGCTAATTCACATAAAGTAACAAGAAATAATAAAAAGGAACGTAAACAATTTAAGAAAGATTTGAAACAAAAAAGAGAATGTGATCCTACACTCAACACAACATATTTTTTCAAAATTTTAATATGCAAGAATTGACATTGCAATTAATAACACTGGTCAACAAAAATGAAGTTATTTTAACCGCCAGAGATGAAACAAGATTTTTCTAGACCAACTTTCTTAGCTGAATTTGGAACTGTTTTCAGTTTTCTTCTATCATGTATAGTTTTACACTTATATCTAACTTATGTAATCAACAAATCACACATTTTAAAGTAAATACATAATCTCAAATTTATTATTTTATGAGCAACATACTTAATACAAAACTTTAAACCAAAATGTTTCCTATTAAAGTCGGTGCCCTGACTCCCAATATGTTGTTAATATCTCTACAATTCATTTCAAATTATTTAGTAATGTCCAAAAAACATGACACTTTTTAAAAAATATGTGAAAATATACATATTACATTCCATTGGCAGAAAGATAAAGAAAATTACTGTTTTCAACATTAATTTGATAGAAAACAAATATAAGAACTGTGAAATTAGTTCTTATTTCAATTGTTCATAATTACTAAAAATAAAGTCAGTTGTTCACAAATTGGGAGCTAAAAATGCTTGCTAGTCGATTGTCGTTTGTGTGATTTCTCTGTATTGTCACGATACAGCATCCAGCAATAATCTGCCATCATTGCCTCATTCCAGAAACCCTGGTAATGATTCTCCATCACTTTGATGTCCTGGTGAAATCTTTTGCCCATTTCATCACCAAGGTTGGCTGGAGAATTACGCAAATGGGGATCTAGGAAATGAATTTCAGTGACATGTGAACACCCAATTCTTTATAAGCATGAAGCAGCTCCAGCACTCTTTGTTTGTAGTTAGGTGACTGTTTTCCCAGGAAAATTCATGCAAGCCCCCTTGAACAATTCCAGGCTCTCAGTTCAGTCTCATTTAATCTTTTTGGAAATTCATCACGCAACAGTTCCCTTATCTGTGGTCCCATAAACACACCTTCCTTCAGTTTTGTGGCTAATACGAAACTAAACTTCTCTTTCAGGTATTCAAATCCAATTGAATTGGTCTTTTCAAAGAGTTTTTAAAAAACTTTTCACTAGTCACTAGGGGAAGTAGTACTTCTTCAGGATCAACCAGTTGGATATACTTGACATTTTCTTTTCCTGGGTTGATAGTGCTTTGCTTCCAGTTATGTTTGACATAATGTTCTTCTGCTTTGCGACTGTCCCATAGGCACAGGAAGCAGCAGAATTTTGTAACCCCCGCCCCCCTGCATTCCCAATAGCATATCCTGAATTTTCAAATCTCCACAGATATTCCACTGGTGGAAGTTGTAATTAATTACTTCCAATATCATACTCATGTTTTCATAACCTTTCTTTAGATGGACAGAATGGGCAATGGGTACAGAAGGGTTAAGGTTTCCATTAATTAGAAGAACCACTTTTAAACTGTTCTGAGGCGAATCAATAAACAATCTCCAATCCAATGCATTGTACTTTTGTTTCAGTTCTTCAAACAGGCCATTCACATCATTACAGAATACCATTGGACCATCTAAAGAAAAGCATTTTTCCAAAACTTTGCTTCTTGTCCTATAATGAGAAATCCTGACATCCTTCTCGAGCATATCTTTTTCCTTCAGCCTAGATGATAGTAGTTCTGATTTGTCCTTTGAAAGTAAAAGGTCTCGAACGAGATAATTTAATTCAGATTGATTAAACTTCTGTGTTTCAGAAGTAGGAATGTGAGGAACAAAGTCAGGATCTAGGCCCACAGGATCATTATCAGTTTCAAGTCCTGTTTCTTGGAGCCTTCAGGTTCACTTTCTGGAGGAAATATATAAATATTGATTTCGCCATAGCGGACAGAAGAGAAAGTGTGAGCTCTCCCACTAGTTTACTGCATGATCAGTGGTCCCGTGGCAACTGACTGAAACTGTGGTGTGGCGATCGCACTCGCCTCAAAATGCGGCCGAACTGCCTAGTATGTGATTCGGAAGTACAGACATAATTTTATACGTATGCGTTGTGTGTTGTAATTAGGTATATAATTTGTGAAATTACTTCTAAGTTTGTACATAAATGTGTGTGTTCTTCAAAACATAAGTTTCAAGCAACATCAATAATGTATTAAAAACGCCAACTTGTTTTGTACCCGGGTGTCGTTCAGGACACAGAAACTGCTCAGAAGCTAGGCAGTTTTTTACTCCTAAAGATACAAATCTGTTTTACAAATGGGAAAAGTCTATTCCTAGGAAAGACACTAAATTATCTGTTAAATCTAGTATTTGTGACAAACATTTTCCAGAGGACTTCTTAGTGAAAGTTGATTCATTCGTTGTGCATGGAAAACTAGTTGAAATCCCTAGAATTAAATGGCGGCTAAAGCCAGGGGCAATTCCCTGCATATTTCCTAATTTACCCAGGTACTTAACTAGAATACATAAATCCCGAAAATCTCCACAAAACAGAGACAAAAAATTACTGAAAAAGCAATATTCAACAATCAGTAAATTACCAGATGCAGGATCCAGTCAACCAGTTCTTAATTCAAATGCACCATCCTTCAACAATGAGGAAATTACAGAAAACAGTTCTAATTCCTCCAAGGTCAGAAACGCAAGTGTCAATAATTAATGAAATTGCTACACTGACGAAAAGAATTAGAAACCTCAATAGAAATTTTGTTAGAACTAAAATCCTGCTATCTAAAGAGAGGGCTAAATTAAAAATAGTAGAAAAGAAATTCGCTACTAATTGTTGCGAACATAAATGCAATTTAAATTGTTTAAGTAAAAAACAAAAGCTGGTTCTAGATACAATGCTTAAAAAATGCCAGACGAGTTCGAAGGGGATGCGTTACACCAATGAATTTCTATTAGAAAGCTTGCTATTTAAAATTAAAAGCCCTACAGGTTATAGACATTGCTTAACACATGAATTGCTGCCCCTGCCTTCTGAAGCCCATTTAAGGAAATTATCTAAAGGGATAAAATACACATTTGGTATAAATAGCAATGCTCTAAATGTGATTTCTACTACATTCAGTCACGAACAAGCGTCTTCGAGTTGTAATATTTGATGAAGGCAAATTAAGAGAAGAAGTTAGGTTCAGTGCTAGCTCACTAAAAGTGGACGGATTCGTGTATCTAGTAGAAAACACTCCTGACAATCCGAAAAATTATATGGCTAACCATGCTTTAGTGTTTGTGTTTGTTCCCTTGCTACATAATTGGAGCCAGCCAGTAGCGATTTACGCAAGTAGAAATGCTACACCCGGTGATATGCTAGCTAAGCTGCTTATAGAAGTAATTATCCAGTTAGAAAACTCAGGGACAAGAATTGTTGGTTTCACTAGTGATGGAAGTCAATCAAACAACAAAGTATGGAAAAATTTAGGAATAGGAGCAACATGTGAAAATGTACAGCACCCACTTGATGAGAAAAGAAGAATATGGACTTTTTCAGATTGTGTTCACATAATAAAATGCATGAGAAATTATTTTCATGATAAGGTGGATGTCTTATACAGAAATAAGAGCATCCAATATAGTTTTTATAGATATATTTATGAAGCTGACACTTCTCCTAAATTTGCTGGTCTTAAAGTTTGCCCGAAATTGACCTCATCCCACATAGACCCCACCTCCTTTCAGAGAATGAATGTGAGACTGTTTTCAATTGTTCAGTAAGAGCACTGCAAACGGCATTGACTTCTTTAGGAAAATTAATTTTGAAAAATTTAAGGGAAGCGAAAATACAGAACTATTCACAAGATATGTAAATAATCTTGTAGATGCATTAAACTCCACAGTTCCAATTACAGCACTCTATAAAAATTTGCAATCTCACAAAGTACTAAAAGATTTCTTTTGCATAATAACGTCTGAAAATAACACATTCTGCTCAACTAGGACAATGGAATCTTTTAGAGTTACCTTAAAAAGTACTTTGAAAGTGTCCGAGTACTTATGCAATAGGGGATTTGCATATGTCTTAACAGCAAAACTCAATCAAGACCCCCTGGAAGGGCACTTTGGAATTATGCATTCTTTGAGCTGTGATGACCATCCTTCCACAGTTGACTTTACATTTACATATGCTACAGGCTGTGTATGTCCCTGTAAAACTTGCACTGTCAAATGCTGCTAATTGTGAGAATAAAGTGGAGCCACCACTTACATCTTTTATGAATCAAATTCGTATATTGGCAAAACAAACTGAGCAAAAACAACGTGAGCTGTTGGATTTTGTTGGAAACAAAATAAAGAACAAAACTAAAATACTTGACTGGGAAAGTGAAGTTCCCGAACTCTATAAGGAAAATGCTCAAAAAACTTAGTTGTAAAACCTGTGCCTCTACTCTGTCCACCGATCTACCCTCTGACACATTAGCTTCCACTTTCACTACAATAAAAGACTATGGCACCCTAAAAGATCGTTGGTATTTAACCTATCTCTCTGAATGTGTGGTTAATATTCTTTTGCAAGTCGAGGCTATTTTAGAGAAGAAAATGTGCTCGTCTGAAAGTTTGTGGGGTGATATATTTTACGAGTACTTAGATAACATAGACGAAATCATATTATGACCCAGTGGAATAGGATGCTGCGTGGAGCACAAACTGGATTTAGTTGGAAACTTAACACTACATTACATGAAGTGTCGCTTGTTTTTTCGTACCAAGGAAATCAGTAGAGAAATGACGTCATCGAAGTCAGCAAAATCAACACGTAAACTCTCCAACGTCTCCAACATCTAATTCCACAGTGAGTTTCGATATTTTATATACATAACATACATAATTTGCATTAAGGTTTAATTTTTCAGCGTAAATTCATGTAAGCCAATATTTCCCATTGTTCATTAATTATAATAACCATTATTGTAAAATAGCATCCTATATTATGTGTCAAGGAAAGACGCTGTTTCAAAACAGTATATCAAATATTCATGCTTAAGATTTTAGGTATTTAAAATGCTAATTGATAATATGAGACCCATTTTCACCATGCATTCGTGAACTAAAGTGAAGCGATCGCGACACCAGTGCCATCTTGTGAGCGGACCATAGTAACTCCCGAAGAGCTCACACTATCTCTTCTATCCGCTATGATTTCACTCTATTTTCTAAGATATATATCTTCAAATTGCAGGCTAAAATACATATTTGTGCACCAAGTTTCCTGACAACAAACAAGCATTAATGTTCACTTGCCTTTTCTTTTTTACTTGAAGTCTAGTTGTACTCACACCAGCTGTATTTCAAATTTTCATGTATGCTATTATAAGCTGCTATTACTACACCACTAATAAAGACACCTGTCAGAGTGATTGTTCTTACTGAAACTGAATTGCTGTCTGGGATATATTACAAAGCAATTTGCTTACATTCCTTGGTGAATCCCTGCTTATCTGCAGTGTAATAGGACACATAAGAGATATAAGATCGCTTTCACTTTACCTTGTGGTGTGCTACAGCTAATAGATTCTACAGTTTTTAAGCAGAGTAAAATGTAAATTGAAAATTATGGATAAACAGAAAACTATATGTGATAGGAAGGAGATGAAACCAGTTCTGAAATCAGCGCAGTGAACTTCACATCTTACACCAATCAGATTTTCTGGCAGAAATTCTTTGTTGACCAGTGTAATCTAAAAAACAAAAAGTCTCTTGGACCATATCACATACATCTAGAGTTAATAAAAAACCTTGGAAAAACAATAAAACAACTACTAAAACTCTATAGTCTATCCTGGAAAACCACTGTACCTGCCGAATGGCAAAAACCAATAATTGTTCCACTCTTGAAGAGAGATAAAACAGCATCAGAAATAAAAAATTATAGACCAATAGCTCTTACCAGCATAATAGCAAAAGTGATGGAAAGAATGGTGTCAAACAGGTTAAACTGGTTTCTAGAATCACAAAATTTTATATCCCCATGTCAAGTTGGGTTCAGAGAGTTCCACTCTACAAATGAACAAGTGTTACTTCTCAGTCAAGAAATCAAAGACTCCTTCAATAGAAAAGAAGATAATGTATCAGTTTTATTGCTTTCCAAAGTGGATATGATTCTTTATGCAGAACAAAACTACTAAAGAAAGTAAAAAAAAAATAGGAATACATGGTCCAATGTTTTCATGGCTATGTCATTTTCTAACTCAACGCTTTATTATACCAGATATGGAAGAAATATATCTAAATACAAACAAGTGCACTGTGCCTTACCACAAGGCGCAGTGCTCAGCAGTACACTTTTTAATATATTTATTAACGATCTGCCACAACAAATACAAGAATCAGGTGTGATGTGTGCACTATTTGCTGATGACTTAGTAATGTGGACTTCAAAGCCAAAAAACAAAAGTACAGAACTAGAAAAAAACATGCAACAATCCTTAACCAACCTACAAAAGTGGATCAAAGAAAATTTAATGACTGTTAATACAACAAAATCAAACTACCAAATCTTTTCACTAAGAAAAAAACCACTAAAAATAAAACTAAATTTTGAGGGTCAACAATTACCAGAAACAAAGGAAGCGAAGTATTTAGGAGTAACAATTGATACTAAACTTACATGGACCAAACAAATAGAAAATGTAATACAAAGAGCAGAAAGGCGCCTTTCACTGTTAAAACGTCTAAACGGAATGAAGTGGGGATGTTCCAGAGCAACTCTTAACACAACATACAATGTGTATATGCATATGATATAGAATATGATATAGAATATGATATGTATATGATATAGAATTGGGATATATTCTTCACCACTCTGTCCTCTATGTGATCTGCAAGAGGAAATGGATCGAGACCATCTTCAAATATGCCCGGCCACTTCTAATGCCCCATCCACCAGTGAAAAATATTGGAGAGCAAGAGGATTAATGACTTCATTGTCAGAAATCCAGCATTAGCTAACAACAACAACAACAATGTGTATATATATATATAGTCATTATTTACTTGCTGTAGCGAAGATCTTATAACAGCAAATACAAAAAAAAAATTCAAATCTTTCAGAATTAAGTCTGAGACTAATTACAGGTGCTATCAAAACTACACCAATACCAGCTATGGAAATACTAACCAACCAATATCCCATTGAATATGAAATAGAAAAAGCAGCTCTTATTCTACACAAAAAGCTGATCAGACTCCCATTGAATATATTGAACAAGAGAAATTTTACACATACACTAAAGACTCAGGAGAGCCTTCTTTCCAAAATTCAAGACACCAAGAAATCCAACACAAACATTAGACATCACATATGACAGAAAAAGTTAAGAAAAGTGATACTCCAACTATTGTTCTAAAATTATTGGCATTAGAGACAATCCATACTAGATTTCCGGAACATGAATGGCTCCACATTTATTGATGGATCACTGATATCAAACCGAGATGGAGCAGGGGCTGGAGTCAAGTGTCACCTCTTTTCCTATTACAAATCTTTACGTTATGGAACTACAAACTTTGATGGAGAAATTGAAGCAATTCGAATGGCCCAACAAAATTTTTGTATAGAATCTCACATTTTCATCAAGCAGTTATTCTCTCAGATTCCAGGGCGGCAATTATAGCAATTACTTCCAAGTTGTCACCAAAAAACCAAACAAGCGGAAGGTCTGTGGTTCAAATCCCAGTTGTGGCATTGAATTTTTAAGTTCCAGTTCTAACTCTTCAATTATAGAATGTTGGAAAATCCGGACCCACCTAACAGCACTTTAAAAACGCCTAGTCTTCCAATGGATACCATCTCACTGTGGATTGACTGGTAATGACAAAGCTGAGTTTCTTGCAAAAAAGGGTACCGGCAGTGTACAAAAATCTGTAGTTAATCTACCATTTAAGCAGCTAAAAGATTAGTCAACTCTGAATTCAAAAAAGTTATTGCAAAATATTACTATGAAAAATCAAAAAATAAAAGATGGGAATTACCAAACATTCAAACAGTAATTCCTCAGTATGCCCGAAAAACGGCAGTTGCAACCTTCAGGTTGATTACAGGACATGATTGTCTGTCAAAACATTTAAACAGAATTGGGATATATTCTTCACCACTCTGTCCTCCATGTGATCTGCAAGAAGAAATGGACCGAGACCACCTTAACATCATTTCTAACACCCCATCCATCAGTGAAAAATATTGGACAGCATGAGGATTAATGACTTCATTGTCAGAAATTCAGCATTAGCAAACAAAAACAATATATCTGATGTTGCCATTGCAAAATTCGTGGAATTGGGCCATGAACTGCTAACCTATCCACCCTGTTTTCCAGATTTGGTTCTAAGCTACTTCTTCCTCTTTGCAACCTCAAAAATTTGGTCAGTGGGAAGAAATTCACATTCAATGAAGACATCATGTCAGAAACAAACCATATTTTGCAGACTTCCAAAAATTGTATTTTATGGAAGGGTTACAAAAGTTGGAGAAATGTTGAGCTAAGTGTAGAGAGTTAAAGCGAGACTATGTTGATAAAATTTTTTTTGTTGTTGTAAAAATGTTATTTTCTTTAAAATGTCACCTTATATGTGAATACTATATTTTCTACATATTCCAAATTGCATGCCTTTTATTTTTTTTAGTGCCTGAAGAAAGTACATGGTTTTTTCCTGCTTATTTCCAGTTGCTGCAAATGTTTTGAAGTATCTTCAACTAAAGTAAGAACAAATTAGAAACTGAAAACTTCACTTATCTTAGTAATGTTGCCAGTTCTTTTTGCAAAACTGACTCGAGTTTCGAGTTGACTTCAACTCATTCTCAAAGCTTTGTTCTTATTTTATAATCTTGTTGCTTCACTGTTAATAGCTTCATTTTCCTTAATTATCTTCAACTAGTTTCTTCTTTACTTTGCAAACACATTGATTCACTGGTTAGTGGTGGTTCCTCAGAGGAAGGAAGAAAAGAACATCTTCCTCACCTTTTTCTGCTTTTGAAAGAGACTGCCAAATAAATATTGACCTCAAAATTCAAAGCTCTAATTGTATACCACTTCAGAGCAATATGAAATTCAAGCCGTAATGTGGTTTAAACAATGTGTGCTCATTGGAGGCATGAAAACCTACCAGATTGCACAGAGGAGGAAAGCTCTGCACTTCCTCCTCTCCCACTGCAACAATCACAGGCACAGTTGTTACAGAGGCAGGCTCAATTTAATGCAACCTTAATGCAAGTGGAATGCTCAAAGCTAGTTGTTGCACACAGAGTACACACTAATCATTTAATATTGCTGCCATCTATTGATGTTTATGTTATCAGAGTTCAGTTGTAGTGTTATTGTTGAAGATATGCTGGAAGTTTATGGAATTTCTTGTTTAAGAAATAATATACATCAACAATGTGGTGCTCTCTAAAAAGCGGTTACTATTATTACTATTCTTCTCTTCTATATTGGAGAGCAAGAGGATTAATGACTTCGTAGTCAAAAATCCAGCATTGGCTAACAACAATACTTCAACAATGAATGGAAGTGAAA
Organism: Tenodera sinensis; assembly: GCA_030765045.1. Taxonomy (NCBI): domain Eukaryota; kingdom Metazoa; phylum Arthropoda; class Insecta; order Mantodea; family Mantidae; genus Tenodera; species Tenodera sinensis. The sequence continues at coordinate 55,674,067 of CM060966.1, forward strand.
ACATATTTTGGACACTGCTTGGGTAGCCAATTTTTACTGAAACATTGGAAGACAAATCAAGGAAGTGGGATGATTTCACAATTGAGAAGCTAGTGAACATATTCGTTTACCAGAGGACTTTGAATTTCAACTTCATGATTTCCATCTTCAGAGAAGTGCTCTTGGAAACTAGAATTCTGTTTGATAATCTCCAAATGAATGTTAATGATATCAATTACTATGCTATGTAAGAAACTTCACTGAATTGCTCAAGAAATCAAGAAGTGATGCAGCTTATGAACAGCATTTTAAGATGGCTCCCAATATCACTGGAGATGCATTTCCTAAAATCAAAAGAAAACACCTACCTTTACGGGAAACTATTTTTGTTTGGTAATCATGGTCACCTCAGCAGTGTGGTGAACGCACTGAGCGAGTGTTTTGTTTACATCTGAGGGCAGTGCTTGCCTCGAAGCACACGCCGGTCAGATACAACACAGGCCACTGGTTAATTATTTGCCTCAGGGGTCTCCGACAAGGGAATATGTGAATAGGGACCACAAGGTACCCAAGCTGAGCAGAACATTACTTCCACTTACTGATGTTTTGCTCCTCACTGTAACTTTTCTATCTGACCTTACCTTGGTCATCTCTTGTTCTCTTCCGACCCTGATACTATTAGGGTTCCCGAGGGCTAGGGAGTCTTTAGTTTTCCAACCTTTCCATTTCTCTAATTTCTCTATAAAATCTTAACCCCTAACATGCTGATCTGTCATGGCATGTAATACGTCCTTTGATTGGTAATAAGAGGATATGGTCGGTGAATTTATTTTGATAATTCTCCCGGTCAAGTCGGCGAGACCCGTAAACCAACGACAGATGTGGTCCTCCAGACATTCTGAAGGTTGTGAGAGAGCGATGTGACCGCCAAAACATAAAAGTATGGTGCTCTCTAAAAAACGGTTACTATTACTGCTATTGCTCTCTTCAATATCAAATTATGAAGTATAACTTGAGGGGTAAAATGCCCCGGAGTTAAAATAGTCCCCCATTCGGATCTCCGGGCGGGAACTACTTCTCAAGAACTAAAACATTATATTAAAAGAAGATCTAACATCAGACTTCTACAATGGAACGCAGGTGGTCTCACCCAAACAAAAAGAGTAGAACTCAATCAAATTGTATTTGACTATAACATAGGTATATTTTTCATATAAGAAGCAAATCTAACAAATGATGAACTAAAATACTTCAATTTTACTGGTTTTCTGCTACACCTCCTATCCAAAAATAGACAGATAGATAGTGGAATATTAGTTGGAGTCAAAAATGATGCTAAATCCTCCTTTGAAATTGTTAAAGAAATGGATAACACAAACAAAAGTGAATTAATAAAGCTAAATTTTTGGGATACCAACACACATCTACATGTCTACAGTATTTACAATCCTCCCAGGAATGAACCAGATCTCTCACTTGTTGACCAATTAAATAAAACAATCGTAATTGGGGATTTCAATGCCTATTCCAAAAGATGGGGTTATGAAAAAGTGGATTCTACAGGGAAGATAGTGGAAGAATTTTCGAATACCACAACCTTTGAACTGATTTATAGTAAAGAAGACCCGCAACCTTCATACATTACTCTGGAGCAGCTACAACAGATATTGTTTCAAAAATTAAAAAACAAGTTATAGAGGATCCAAGTTCTGGTCACAGAGCAGTAATTGCTGATATAAAACTAGGTAATACAAATAACAGTCAACGTCACACGATGCTGTATTGAAACTTCAAAAAAGCAGATTGGAACAAATATAAAACAACTGAAACGTAAATTTAAAGAACAAAGAAACTCACAGCTGTATGACCAACCAGATCATTTAACAAAAATTTCTGTAAAGTTATCCTAGAAACTGCAAAAAAAACATATTCCTCATGGAAGAATTAAAAATTTCAAACCCTTTTGGAACCCCCAGTTAGAAGAACTGAAAAAGCAAACAGATATAGCTAGAAATACAGCTGAACAAACAAAAAACGTATCGGATACACAAATATGGGGAAGAAATGTGCCTCACTAAAAAAAGAAATTAATACAGCTAAAAAGAATTACTTTAATAATTTCTTAGAAAAAATGGATTACAGGACAGATGGTAACAAACCCATACAAAATGTTCATAAAAAATGTCAAGGACAGGAAAGAAAACAACAATATACCTTATTACAGTTTCACGGGCGATCAGCCGTGTGAGGTTTGAAAATATTGAGCTTTCGGCCATTCTAAACTCCATGGCCTTCGTCAGAATGAAAGCCATGGAGTTTAGAATGACCGAAAGCTCAATATTTTCAAACCTCACACGGCTGATCGCCTGTGAAACTGTGTTAATAACGTGCGCTGTGAAAGCTTTAGATCTTACAACAATATACCTATCATATACAACTATAAAATATTAGTAAATGATGCACTCATAGCTGAAACATTCAATAAATATTATGCTAATTCACATAAAGTAACAAGAAATAATAAAAAGGAATGTAAAGAATTTAAGAAAGACTTGAAACAAGAAAGAAAATGTGACTCATGCAATATCTTTTTTCAAAATTTTAATATGCAAGAACTGAACACTGCAATAAATAACCTAAAAAACAAAAAGTCTCCTGGACCAGTTGTTGTAGTGTTTAACGCCCCTTTTACTACTACGGCACTGCAGGCGGTGACACTGATGATACATGAAATGAAGATGGAGCACCGGTGGAATGAGATGGCAGGGGAAACTGCAGCACCCGGACAAAACCCGCCCTGATGCCGCTTCGTCCACCACGAATACCACATGCGGGTCCCTGGGATCGAACCTGGGCCATCTAGGTAGTAGGTGAGTGCGCCTAACCGCTTGGCCACGGTGCCGACCTCCTGGACCAGATCACATACATCCAGAGTTCATAAAAAACCTTGGAAAAACAGTAAAAATCCTACTACTAAAACTCTACAATCTATCCTGGAAAACCACTGTACCTGCCGAATGGTGAAAAGCAATAATTGTCCCACTCTTGAAGAGAGATAAAACAGCATCAGAAATAAAAAATTATAGACCAATAGCTCTTACTGGCATAATAGCAAAAGTGATGGAAAGAATGGTGTCAAACAGGTCAAATTGGTTTCTAGAATCACAAAATTTAATATCCCCATGTCAAGTTGGGTTCAGAGAGTTCCACTCTACAAATGAATAAGTCTTACTTCTCAGTCAAGAAATCAAAGACTCCTTCAATGGGAAAGAAAATGTGTAAGTTTTTATTGATTTCCAAAGTGCATATGATTCTATATGCAGAACAAAACTACTAAAGAAAGTAAAAAAAATAGGGATACAAGGTCTAATGTTTTCATGGCTATGTCATTTCCTAACACAACGCTTTATTGCTACCAGATAAGGAAGAAATATATCTAAATACAAACAAGTACACCTTGGCTTACCACAAGGCGCAGTGCTCAGCACTACACTTTTTAATATATTTATTAACAATCTGCCACAACAAATACAAGAATCAGGTGTGAAGTGTGCACTATTTGCTGATGACTTAGTATTGTGACTTTGTTTTGGGTGTAAAGTAAAGTAAACAGGTGTAGTCGAGATAAAGAAACACTTTTATTTCCGTAAACAGTAACTTGTACACTCGTTGCAACAGCAAGAAAGTCCTTTCCGATTCTCCAACAGCACGACTCCGAATTCGTAACACAAAGAACCGTCCCTTCTCCGTCGGCACAACTCTTCACATCGTCTGTCCGTCTCCGTCGGCACGACTCTCAACCTTCACATACGTCTGACTCTTCTGTCGCACTTTACCGCTATTTAAATCTCCCAGGCACTATTCTGGAAGCTTCAGGAACGTTCAGTTATTGCGGCGAGTACAAAGTAGAAGACTCCAGAAGAATCTATCCTATTCTCTCTTTCGGGAAGCGCCCCAACAATGCGGCCATTCTCTGTCTCTTTCCTTCGGCTCCTTTGCGGTAGTGCCGACAATAATGCGATGGGTGACACTGCGGTTGTCGGCAATTAGATGCGGCGGGCGCGGTGACACTGCTCCCTCCTCAGAGCTGGTCGTCCCGACCAGCACTATCACTGCGGCATCTCCCTTGCGCCCCGGCGGACTATCCCATCGAACCTCTTCTCCAGGAGGCACGATCCTAGGTGTCGCTGTTGGATAGTGTCCCTTGGTCTGGGTAGGACGACGTATGCCATCCTGCTTCGAAATTCTGCAACAGTACCGCCGGTCTTGACGGTCCCTCGTCCAGTTGCCCTTCTTCCTGGTGTGTTGACGGGCCATCCTGCGCACTTGGAAACGGCTCATTGGGTACCGTGTCCGCCGACCTCTCTGGCGCACCTTCGCAGCCACCTTGCTTCCGATGGGTCCGGCAACAAACCCCGCCACATCCGCGCGAGTCGCGTCCACCGCTGCACTCGTGTTCACTCGTGCTCGGCACGGCCTCTCCTGTATCCTGCCGTCCACGATGATGTCCACCATTCTTCCGTTCACGGCACTATGCGTCAGGTGATTGGATGGCTCCGACGGTCCCATGTCCCACGCCAAGTCGGTTTTCGCGTGTTGCTCGTTTGCTTGTGCGCTTCCCTGCTGATCGTCCTCCACGTCATATCCTGGTTGGTTACGTACCCGACACACTCCTCCAGAGGATCCTCGACGACGTTCCTGAACTGCCCCTTTGTCTTCCCCAAGACGTACACTTTCGTTATCTGCAACGGGCGCAACTGTCGCCTCGGCCACTAGGTACTTCCTCCCCGGGTCCGCGCTATTCCGTCTGCCCCTGGCATCCAGTACTTTGACGCTCTCGTCAACTCTTACTACCAGGGCGCCAAGACGTTCCCCGTCGTCCTCCACGACGTCCACATGCTGGCAGAGGTCTTCCACCTTTTCGCCGAGTTCTTCCACCTCTTCCGTCACGCCAATCATTTCGCCGAGTTGTTCCACGTCTTCCGTCATGCCAATCAGTTCGCCGAGTTGTTCCACGTCTTCCGTCACGCCAATCAGTTCGCCGAGTTGTTCCACGTCTTCCGTCACGCCAATCAGTTCGCCGAGTTGTTTCACGTCTTCCCTCGCATCATCTGAAACGGGCGCAACTGTCGCCTCGGCCACTAAGTGCTCCCTCCCCGGCTCCGCGCTATTCCGTCTGCCCCTGGCATCCAGTACTTTGACGCTCTCGTCAACTCTTACTACCAGGGCGCCAAGACGTTCCCCGTCGTCCTCCAAGACGTCCACGTGCTGGCAGAGGTCTACCACCTTTTCGCCGAGTTCTTCCACGTCTTCCGTCACGCCAATCAGTTCGCCATCAATTTTCGCCGATAGCTCCGTCTTCATCTCTTTCAGCTCGGCAGCGAGGTTGTCGTTTGCCGTCTTCATTTCTGTAGCGAGGTTGTCGTTTGTCGTCTTCATGTCTTTCAGTTCAGCAGCGAGGTTGTCGTTTGCCGCCTTCATTTCTTCTTTCAGCTCGGCAGCGAGGTTGTTGTTTGACGTTTCCATTTTGGCAGTGAGGTTGTCGTTTGCCGTCTTCATCTCTTTCAGCTCGGCAACGAGGTTGTCGTTTCTCGTTTCCATTTTGGCAGCGAGGTTGTGGTTTGACGTTTCCATTTTGGCAGCGAGGTTGTCGTTTGCCGTCTTCATCTCTTTCAGCTCGGCGAATAATTCTTTCATCATTGCCATCATCCTGGTTTCCGAATCTCCCTCCATCTTGGTTCTAACGTTGCAACTTCTAACGACGATGTAACGAAACTAGAAGCAATTCGACGAATCCCACTTCTGACACCAGTGTGACTTTGGTTGTGTGGGTGTGAAGTAAAGTAGATGTAGTCGGGATAAAGAAACACTTTTATTTCCGTAAACAGTAACTTGTACACTCGTTGCAACAGCAAGAAAGTCCTTTCCGATTCTCCAACAGCACGACTCCGAATTCGTAACACAAAGAACCGTCCCTTCTCCGTCGGCACAACTCTTCACATCGTCTGTCCGTCTCCGTCGGCACGACTCTCAACCTTCACATACGTCTGACTCTTCTGTCGCACTTTACCGCTATTTATATCTCCCAGGCACTATTCTGGAAGCTTCAGGAACGTTCAGTTATTGCGGCGAGTACAAAGTAGAAGACTCCAGAAGAATCTATCCTATTCTCTCTTTCGGGAAGCGCCCCAACAATGCGGCCATTCTCTGTCTCTTTCCTTCGGCTCCTTTGCGGTAGTGCCGACAATAATGCGATGGGTGACACTGCGGTTGTCGGCAATTAGATGCGGCGGGCGCGGTGACAGTATTGTGGACTTCAAAACCAAAAAGCAAAAGTACAGAACTAGAAAAATCCATGCAACCAACCTAAAAAAGTGGATCAAAGAAAATTTAATGACTGTTAATACAACAAAATCAAACTATGTAAGATTTGAAGCTTTCACGGCGAACGTTGGTGATAAGAGCTTCACGGGTGATCAGCCGTGTTAAATTTAAGAAGGTCGAGCTTTCGGCCATTATACTCTCCATGGCCATCTTCAGGACTAAAAAAGAAATAGTCCTGAAGATGGCCATGGAGAGTATAATGGCCGAAAGCTCGACCTTCTTAAATTTAACACGGCTGATCACCCGTGAAGCTCTTATCAAAATCAAACTACCAAATCTTTTCACTAAGAAAAAAACCATTAAAAATAAAACTAAATTTTGGGGGTCAACAATTACCAGAAACAAAGGAAGCAAAGTATTTAGGAGTTACAGTTGATACTAAACTTACATGGACCAAACAAATAGAAAATGTAATACCAAGAGCAGAACGGCACCTTTCACTGTTAAAACGTCTAAACGGAATGAAGCGGGGATGTTCCAGAGCAACTCTTAACACAACATACAATGTATATATAAAGTCATTATTTACTTTCTTGTAGTGTGACAGAATAGAAACAGCCCTAAACAAAGTACATGAATGGAGCTCCAAAAACCTCATGACTATCAATGTGGAAAAAACAAATTATGAATTATTTACACTAAAATACAAACCAGTTAATGTTAGCATAAATTATAATGGTAAACCACTCAAAGCAGTTGATGATGCCAAATACTTAGGCATCACTTTCGACAGAAAGCTAAGTTGGAAAAAACATATAACAAACATCTCAGAAAAGGTTGAAAAGAAATTGCAAATACTGAAAAGGTTAGCTGGTGCTAAATGGGGCTGCTCAAGGAGAGTCCTTAACACAACATACAAAATGTATATTAAACCAAATGTCTTGTACTGTTCTGAAGCTTTAATAACAGCAGCAAATGCTAACATCAATAAACTTGAACAAATACAAAATCAGGCTCTTCGCCTAATCACTGGAGCAGTTAAATCCACACCTATTGATGCCATGCTTGCCTTAACACGGACCCCATCAATAACAACAAAAATAGAAGAACAAGCATTGCTCCAACACGAGAAAATGTTACGTCTGCCAAACTCTAAATGGACAGAAGAGAACCTCCCCCATTCAATCCTTAAAACTCATAGTAGTTTCCTAGAAAAGGTGGTTGTTGTTTTCTAGTGCCTTGCATCTGCCAATGAAGCCATTAGCATATCCTAGAAAAGGTAACACAGATTAAATCCAAATTGAACATTCCTAACACCAGAGAAAATCTACTTATAAGAGAAAATCCATTGGAATTATTGCAACCTACCTTCAGTTTGGAATTAATAGAGGAAATAAGTAAATCAGACACACCAAAAGAAATACAAAAACTTCTAGCTCTGGAAACAATCAATACTAGGTATCCCACAGAAGAATGGCTGCACATATATACTGATGGATCCTCGAAGGAAAACCTTACTGGAGCTGGAGTTACGTGTTCACATTTTTCCTTTTATCATTCTGTTGGCAGAGACACAACAAATTATGATGGAGAAATAGAGGCTATATACATTGCTCTCCGACAATTATTAAATCTTCCCTTAAATAAATTTAACAAGGCAGTAATTCTTTCGGATTCTAAAGCTGCAATTCAGGGAATATGTTCAAATACTACAAAGAAGTCAACAAAAATTAGAGAATGCTACAAAATGTTAACACAACTCTAAAAAGTTAATAAGACTGTTCATCTCCAATGGATTCCAGTACACTGTGGAGTCATGGGGAACGAAGCTGCAGACTCACTTGCAAAGAAAGGCACAACAATAAAACAAAAGTCTAAATTCAATTTCTCATATTCCTCAATAAAACGCTTGATCATAAAAAATTTTTGTCATTCATATCTACAAGAAATAGAAACAAATGCCAAAGATAAAAAATGGATTACACTACTTTCCAATCCAGATATAATCCCCCAGAGACCAAGGAAAACAGCTGTTGCAGCCTTCCGACTATTGACAAATCATGACTGCTTAGCAAGTCATCTCTACAGAATAGGTATCTCAGCCTCACCAATATGTGTCCTGTGTAACGATCCAGCAGAAATGAATGAAGAACACTTGAAGACCTGTGAAGCATTAAGATCAGAAGAAACTACAGTTCAAAAGTATTGGAAAGCACGAATGCTAATGGCTTCATTGCCAGATGCAAGGCACTAGAAAACAACAACTTTCTTGTAGTGAAGTTCTTATAACAGCAAATACAAAAAAAAATTCAAATCTTTCAAAACTAAAGTCTGAGACTAATTACAGGTGCTATCAAAACCGCACCAATACCAGCTATGGAAATACTAACCAACCAATACCTCACTGAATATGAAATAGAAAAAGCAGCTCTTACTCAACACAAAAAGTTGATCAGACTCTCATTCAGTACAATGAACAAGAGAAATTTTACACATACACTAAAGACCCAGGAGAGCTTGCTTTTCAAAATTCAAGACATCAAGAAGAATATCTACCTTCCTAATTCAAAGGAAAACTTCATATCTAAAGTCAATCCGACACAAACATTAGACATCACATATTACTTAGACCTGACAGAAGAAGTTAAGAAAAGTGATACTTCAACTATTGTTCTAAAATTATTGGCATTAGAGACAATCCATACTAGATTTCCAGAACACGAATGGCTCCATATTTGTACTGATGGATCATTGATAACAAACCAAGATGGAGCAGGGGCTGGAGTCACATGTCACCTCTTTTCCTATTACAAATCTTTAAGTTATGGAACTACAAACTTTGATGGAGAAATAGAAGCAATTCGAATGGCCCTACAAAATCTTTTGTACAGAATTTCACATTTTCAGCAAGCGGTTATTCTCTCAGACTGCAGGGCAGCAATTATAGCAATTACTTCCAAGTTATCACCAAAAAACCAAACAATTGTAGAATGTTGGAAGATCCTTACCCATCTAACAGCACTTCAAAAACACCTAGTCTTCCAATGGATACCAGCTCACTGTGGACTGAGTGGTAATGAGAAAGCTGATTTTCTTGCAAAAAAGGGTACCAGTAGTGTACAGAAATCTATAGTTAATCTACCATTTTATGCAGCTAAAAGATTAGTCAACTCTGAATACAAAAAAATTATTGAACAATATTACTATGAAAAATCAAAGAATAAACGATGGGAACTATCAAACATTCAAACTGTAATTCCTGAGTATCCTCGAAAAACAGCAGTTGCAACCTTCAGGTTGACTACAGGACATGATTGTCTGGCAAAACATTTAAACAGAATTGGGATATATTCTTCACCACTCTGTCCTCTATGTGATCTGCAAGAGGAAATGGATCGAGACCACCTTCAAATATGCCCAGCCACTTCTAGTGCCCCATCCATCAGTGAAAAATATTGGAGAGCAAGAGGATTAATGACTTCATTGTCAGAAATCCAGCATTAGCTAACAACAACTTTGACACTGAAGATACAGAATCTCATTTCCTTAAGTTGTATTTTAATATCATTGATACAGCAACACAAATGAAAGGAGGATTTGAAGATTTAAAGTAACTATCATTTCTTAAATTGCAAGATACCACACAATTTCAATCTTTCTCCAAAACCTTTTGTGCTGCTGCATTTTCATCACTATTGAATAGTTTCCCTGACAGCAAGAGCCTTAAAATGAACTAATAGTACCTACTTGACTTTACAACTGTTATGATTTAAAGTAGAACTATTCAACACTTCAAGAGCAACTGATTTATTTTGTTAGTGAAAATATTTACAATGCACTCACCAATATTAGCTTTCTTATTTGCCATAATACTTAAATTGACCACAAGTGTTGAAAGAAGAGTCTTGGCACTGAAACACTATGGGTCAAGATAGACTAGCTTCCCTTGCACTCACAGTCAATTGAAAAAAGCTACTGCTACAACTGGAAGAGATTCCAAAATAGTATTTTGGTTTTTTATATGCGGTTTATTGAATAACCTTTTATGATGTGTGTTACCAATGCATTTTATTGATTTATAAAACAAACGAAAAACAAAAGATAGCAACATAGAATATCAACTTCACTAGAATGTTTCTGGAATTTTCCACTAGTGACCGCCACACACTCCCTCCGCAGTGACAGCGTCCATGTATTTTCGAGGGAAGGTGACTTGTCGACCTGATCTGGTAGTTTGTGGTAAAGGTGCACAGGGTTGATTGTTAGATGGAGAAGGTGAGGGAATATCCAATGTTGATCCTTCTGATGTGTTTTCCATGTTGTGAGAAGAATATTCTTTTAGAATGAAAGCAGGTTTTAATCTATCGATGCTAATTGTTTGTCTTCCACTTGATGTCTCTATTTCGAAGTGTTTGTAATTGCAAGATAGAACTTGATATGGTCCATCATATGTCGGCTGAAGCGGGGTTCTAACTGCATCATGTCGAACGAAAACGAATTTGCTTGTCATGAGTTTTGGGTGAATGAATATCTTTTTGCTGTCATGATGTTCAATGGGAACTGGCTTTACTTTCCTCATCTGTTCTTTCAGTTTGAATACGAAGGCTGGAATGTCAATTACTAATTTTTGTTCATTGAGGAATTCTCCTGGTAATTGGATTACTGAACCATAGGTCATTTCCGCTGGTGTGGTATCATCTTATGGAATGACGTAAGAGCAAAGACCTAACAAGACTAAAGGCAGCTTCAAAACCCAATCGTCAGACATGTGTGCTTTTAAAGCAGTCTTTAACTGACGATGCCAGTGCTCAATTTTCCCACTTGCTTGAGGATGATATGCTGTAGTTTTGATATGGACAATGCCCAGGGCGTTGGTTAGACATTTGAACAACTGAGATTCAAACTGTCTTCTTCGGTTGGTGGTTATTATTTGTGGCACTCCAAAACGAGATATCCATGTTGAAATTATGGCAAACGAAAATGTTTCTGCTGTAATATCTGTTAGTGGAAGTGCTTCCGGCCATCTTGAGAAACAATCAATAATTGGTAGTAAATAGCGATATCCTTGTGATGGAGGTAAGGGTCCCACGATGTCAACATTAATATGATTGAATCTAGAGGTAATTTCTGGATATTGTCCTACTGCACTGTTGGTGTGCTTCCAGACTTAGCGTCGTTGGCACGGTATACATGCTGATGTCCAGTTCCTCAGGTCCTTCTTTAGTGATGGCCAAATGAAGCGATTTCTGACTAAATTGATAGCAGCTTGAATACCAGGATGTGCCAGATTGTGCATTGTGTTGAAAATTGTTTGTCGGAGTTGGTGAGGTATATATGGTCGAACCATACCTTCGGACACATCACAAACAAGTTCTTTACCATTTGGTAATATTATTGTCTGAAGTGTCAGTGAAGTTGAATCCTTGAGATGTGTAAGCTCTTCGTCACCTTGTTGATTCTCTGCAATTTGTTCCATTGCAATAGTTGCAGGAATAGTGATTAAAGCAATTCGTGAACAAGCATCGGCTGCGATATTTTCTTTTCCAGCAGTGTAAGGTATGTCCGTAGTGAATTGTCCAATGAGACTAATTTGCCGGATCTGACGTAGAGACGATTTCTCTGGACGTTGTTTGAACATGAAGGTGAGTGGTTTGTGATCAGTATAGATAGGAAAGTTACGTCCTTCTAGCATATACTGAAAGTGCTTCACAGCAGAATAGGCTGCTAGGAGTTCTCTGTCATAGGCTGAGTAATTCTTCTTTGCACTTGTAAGTTTCCTGGAGAAGAAAGCTAATGGTTGTAAGTTATCGTCTTTTATTTGTTGTAGAGATGCACCGATAGCAAAATCTGATGCATCAACCATCAAAATTAAGGGTAAATTTGAGGATGGATGAGCCACAAGTGCTGATTTTGCTAGGCTGACTTTTAGGCGATCAAAAGCTTGTCGGAGACTTTGGGTCCACTCAACCTTTCTGTTATCATTCTTCTTGGCACCATGAAGAAGGTTACAAAGCTCGGGTTGTTTGCTCGCTGAGTCTGGGAGTGCTCTTCTATAAAAATTAATGAGGCCAAGAAATCTACGCAGTTCCTTAATTGTAGCAGGTAGCGGATAGTTGACAATAATTTGCACTCGTTCAGGTAGTGGAGTAAGTCCTTTTTCAGATATCACATATCCCAGGAATGGTACTTCTGTGGAACTGAAAATACATTTGCTCAAGTTAATTCTAATGTTGAATTTACTCAAGTGCTCAAATAGCAAATGAAGGTGTTTCTTGTGCTCTGCTTCATCTTGTGATGCTACTAGGATGTCATCTATGTAGCAGTAGACGAACTCGAAGTCTCTCAGTATAGTGTCCATGCATTGTTGGAAAGACTGGGCTGCATTTCTAAGTCTGAATGGAAGACGTAAGAATTCGAACAACCCAAATGGAATTATCACTGCTGTTTTGGCTATATCATCTGGATGTACAGGTATGTGGTGATAGGCTCTGACTAGATCTATCTTTGAAAATATTTGTTTCCCATCCAATTGGCTGTTGAAATCTTGAAGATTAGGTATAGGGTATCTATCTGGCTTGGTGATGTTGTTGAGAGCTCGGTAGTCTCCACAAGGCCTTCAGGAACCATCTTTCTTTGGTACTAAATGAAGGGGACTCGCCCAAACACTCTTTGACGGTTGGCAGATTCCCATGTTAATCATCTGCTGGAACTCTGCTTTGGCTGTCCTCAGTTTGTCTGGAGGTAATCGTCGTGCTCGTGTGCTACCGGATGTCCCTCAGTGATAATGGTATGATAAACGGTTGTATCTGGAATGTTGAAATGAATGTTTTCATGAAGTAAAGTTGCAAAATCTTTTTAGAATGTCGGCATGTTTATGGTCTGGTGGGATAACTCGAACTGATTCTATGCCTGATACCTGAATCATTGGGCCAAATGTTGTTGCTGAGGTCATGGAATCAATGCCTGTTCTTTAGATCTACTAAAAGATTGTAATGGTAAATAAAATCTGCTCCAATTATTGGGGATTGTACGTCTGCAATCACGAAGTTCAATGTAAAATTTCGCCGTAGCCTAAGGTTGAGTCCTAATAAGCGCTCTCCATAAGTACTTATACAGGTGCTGTTTGCTGCGTAAACTTTACATTGTACTTTCTTGCGACGATCACTATCTGAAGGGGGAATTACTGATATGTCAGCTCCGGTGTCGACTAAGTATCTGCACCCACTGTTTCTGTCTGTAAAAAATAGGCGGCGAGAAATATGGCTTCCATCACCTGCTGCTGCTAGTGTGGAGCGTTTTGAGTTTGACTGCTTTGTAGAATGCTGGGAGGTTCGTGGTTGGTATGAGCATGGGCGCTGACATTTCTTTGCTCTATGGTGATATTTAAAGTGATACCAACATAGTGTTCCATGAGGGTTAAAACGCTGGCCTGACCTCAACCTATCTCGTGATCTACTTCGTGAGGATCGCGATGAAAGTGAGCTACTCTTTGAAGAGTGTGACAATGTTTTTAACTAATTGATGGTCAACGCCAATTCCGCGATCTGTGCTTCCAGTCTTGAAATATGATCGTTACCGGTATCGTTCATTTTACTGATAACGACGGATGATGGTGACTGCATGTTTTGAGCACACATATTCGATCCTGGTGGGGAAAATTCAATAATTTTATCAGCCATAGTGGCTATGGTGTCAAGATCATCTTTGCTCGTTGCTAATATGGATCGTGTGGTAACAGGAAGACGCTGCATTAATATAGTTTTCAAGAAGTCGTCTTTAACCTGCATACCAGCTAAACTTCGCATCTCTCGCAAGAGTTGAGTCGGCCTTTTGTCGCCTAATTTTACCTCTGTTAACAGTTTCATCACTTTCCTATTTTCTGACTCTTCAAATTCCTGAATAAGTCTAGTTTTAAAATCTGTGAACGGCGTGGTAGATAATGGTCGAGTCAAAAAGTCGGAAATTAATTCCACGACATCCGCTTCTAACGAGGCAATCTCATGGTTAAATTTTGTTGTTTCACTTTTTATATTTAATTATGCTAATGGCTTCATTGCCAGATGCAAGGCACTAGAAAACAACAACAACAACAACTTTTTATATTTAACGTGGTAAATTGAGCTTCAACTTGAAGGAACCATACCTTAATATTTCTTTTCCAGATCAGCGGAATCTTCACTGAAACACGTGCAAGTTCCGTTTCATTTGGTATTGTGGTTAGTGGTCCTTCAGTGCTGTCGTGGTTGTTGTCCATGTTTTTATTAGGAAATTCACTTCTCATTCAGTAACCTATCACGTTGGAGGTAACCAGTTTGGTTTTTAAAATGCAGTTTACTGTGTAACCTTTTAATGATGCGTGTTACCCATGCATTTTATTGATTTATAAAACAAAAGAAAAACAAAAGATAGCAACATAGAATATCAACTTCACTAGAATGTTTCTGGAATTTTCCACTAGTGACTGCCACAGTATAATGAAGTTATGGAACCTTAGCAACAATAAAGCAGCAGTGAGTGGATTTCTACCAATAATCACATCTGTAGGTAAATAATTTTGGTGTTACATTTGCATGCAGCCCAATTTATAACATGTGTGCAGGGTAGTATAATTTTACTATGTACTACTGATTTATCATCATGATCATGATATTATTATTGTTATTGTTGTTGGTGTTATTATTATTATTATTATTATTATTATTATTATTATTATTATTATTATTATTATTATTATTATTATTATTATTATTATTATTTTATTTATTTATTTATTTATTTATTTATTTATTTATTTATTTATTTATTTATTTATTTATTTATTTATTTATTTATTTATTTATTTATGCCATCAAACTTGTGTGGGCAATGTTTGAGAGGTAGAACTGGAACTTAAAAATTCAATGCCAGAACAGGGAGGGTCTGTTGTTCAAACCCCAGCTGTGGCAATGAATTTTTAAGTTCCAGTTCTACCTCTCAAATTATATATACATTTACTGAAAACAACTTGCTATTTAGTGATCATTATTTCATATGTGCAGATAGTGTTCAGTCAATAAATTAAATCATTTTGTTGTTTAATAATGCTGTCAATTGCCAGAATCACACCAGCGTTGCTGGTGTGCCAAAATTTCATCCCGCAGGAGTTCTTTTACATGCCAGTAAATCTACTGACATGGAGTCGTGTTTTTAAGCACACTTAAAAACGATCAGTCTGGGCTGGATTTGAACCTGTGACCTTGTGATCAGTAGGCAAGCATTTAACCACACGAGTCACCCAAACAGACTGTGAATGAGTTGTGCATTAGTGATAGAAAGTTTCTGTATTGCTTGTTGATACAACAAATGCAGCTCCAGACTGTAACACAGTATGCAAGTAACATTTCAAAACAAACTTTATCAGTGTAGATTAACACATGACCGAGGGCCATATGAAATGTTCCATATCATGAAACACGATGCCATCCTCCATGACTTTCCTTAGTGTCATGCATTTATTTCTTGATTCCCTTCATTATTTTTTGACCTCTTAACATAAAACTTCAATACTATACTATGAGGTTCATACTGAAGTCGTGAGCAACTTTTAAAGATTTTAATCTTTAGTTTTTAGTCAAATCAAGTACATCATCTTAATCTACAGTCTTTTCTGCCAAACGTAGTTTTCATTTCTTTGCACACATTTTTCCCATCATTCTGTACCTAAGTGTGAACTCCATTCCAAGTGGTGCCAGTCCCTTACCCTAGCATTTTATTTCAGACTTGTAACAAGCTTTCATTGCCTGTCACAATACCTGTAAAAAAATTATTACCATTTTGAAATCTTTGGGTGATGGTTCTTTCCTGAAGTTTGTGGTTTGAGCTCATCAACTCTTTCCATGTTGCACTCTGTAGAGGAGTTGGAGGGTGCCTGCTGCGAGGCTCACCTTGGATCATGTTCCCATCTTTGAAATGTTTCACTGCAGACATCTCTATGGGCATGTTGAAGTCTGCAGTAAGTTTCAGCAGCAGATTTTTCCTCTTTAATGACAACACACTGTCAAAATGAAACAGTGATGTCTACTATTTTCGAAATACTGCCTGTGGTAAGGTGACAGAAGTAATGTCAGTCCTGATTTCACCTCTTAAACATTGCCCACATACGGCTTGTGTCTTTAAAAACACCAACAGCAAGCTTGTTGGCAGAAATAAATAATAATTACCATCTAAAGGTTACTAAAACCCAGGACATAAAGTGCTTACAATTGTAAGACACCCTTGGGGTATTTATCTCTGATGTGAGATTCCCTTGTGGTCTAACCAGGAAAAGTACGAATCAGTTGGGGAATTTAATGTTGTACTGGCAAGTTGGTCATGGTAGCTTAGTGGCTGCAGCATTGAATTTTTCAGTGCTGATTCCACCTCTTAAACATTGCCCACACACAGCTTGTGTGTTTAAAAACACCTCCAGTAAGCTTGTTGGCAGAAATAAATGTCACAGTTTAGCAACATGTGCAGTAAAGTCTGCAGATTATGATTCTGTAGCCATTTTCTACACAGCTGGAATTTTAATTTTAATGATGGGCCGCTCACAACTTTAAGTATGACCCTTGTGCTTGAATTTTTAATGACCTCAGGTACCAGATTGCTTACCTTTTGCCATCTATTGTTCCTGTATTAAGCCCAGCTTTGTTGAAAATTGCATTCCAAGCAGTTGTACCTGCATAAGGTATGCTTGCTGCTATTTCAAAGCCAACTGCTTTAGGCTTCCTTGCAATTCTACTCTCACTGACAACAATGTATTCTGCCATGGTTCCTGATGACCAGTATGGGACTGCCAGCCAAACTTCATCACCGATCTCAAATTTGCTTACTTTTTGTCCAATCTCAACTACAATTCCAGCACAGTCTCTTCCCAATATAACTGGAAACTCTCCTAAAGCATTCTAGAACAAAAGATATTGCACTTTCACCAAACAGTAATTAAAATGCTGATTACAGGAGGGTGACATTAAACATTTTTAAAATGCCATGTTTCTAAACACAAATGGAATTTGTTTATATTTCACAGGTACTTTCTAATGTTTTGCAGGTTGATCGCCATGTAGTTTGATTTGCTCTAATAGTTTGTTAATTATCATCATCATTAAAGATTTTGTGTTCACCCAAAAATGAATTTGACTGAAGAACATTTCTGGGCTATAATTGTTTATGGTTTTGCATAATCATTAATGCCTAAACAATGCAAAGGTTAGCTTAGAAATGCAAGGCAAAGGATCCCCATCCATTTATTATAAGTACTGCATATTCAAAAGAGATCATTTTTTTCCAAGTGGTGAATTTCATGAAGGTCATCCAAGAACTGCTGTTGCTGATGAAAATATTGCAACTGTTTCAGCAATACTTAGAGATCAATGGATATCTTATGAATTTGGACTACACTGGTCATTAGTATGATTCAAACCAAAAACATTTTACATCAACAGTTAGATGGGAGAATTTATTATTGATGGATTCTGCATAATTGACTCCCAATTAAAAAGAAAAAAGCATTGTATTGATTGTGCAGAAAAACTTCAGAAAAATTCCAAAGTGGTATTTCAAATTTGGTTTGGAATATTGTTATTGGTGATGAATCTTGGACTTATTGTTATGATCTTGAAAAGAAAAGTCAACTGGCCCAATTTGGTACAGAACCTAAGCCTCCAAGAGTTCCAATGAATTCGCAGTGTTGGTAAGATGTTGCTAATATATATTTCTTTATCTAAAGAGGGCCATATTGCAACTATAGCATTAGGAGATTGAGTTACTGCCCATCAGTACACAAATTTCTGTTTACTGCTAAGTTTGTGAAAAACGTCTGAAAGGAAAAGTAATTTTAAATCATGACAACGCACAACACTTATAGCAAAACTAACAACTGAGGAAGCCCTAAAGGTCAGCACCATTAACCCTCCACCATACAGCCCTGACCTGGCACGTTGTGATTTGCTTGTTTCCTTCTTCTTTCCCTGATTACCCTCCCCTTGTTTTCAAAAATTAAAAATAAAATATATGGAATCATCTTTTTATCATCAGATGAAGCAGTGGAACATTATAAAAACACGTTTCTTAAGTGCCTCGGGATGAACAACATCACAGCTTTATGGATTGGTTTCATTGAATACAAAAGTGTATTGGTATTAAATGGGAATATTTTGAAAACTATAAAATTGATTTAACTTTTTAACACTAAATCTTGTTTTGATTTTCCAAAAATTGTCAAATGTCACTCTCATATGCTATATCAAGACAAATAAAACACTTTGAGAGAATAGTTGCAATGATAACTTATTAATCCTTTCATGGGACACCTCTCACTCTCTAAAACGAGAAAATAAAAAGAGAAATAAAGGATAGCTTCAGCTAAAGGTAAAACTATGTGAAGATGATTTCCCCAAGTAATCACAATAGTTTAAAGATTTAAGGTTCCTACAGATATACATGAGGTATAGACAGAATGTGATACATTTATCATAACGTTACATATGTTCTCTTGCAATATTGGTGTGCAATTATAATATGATAAACTTTAACTGAAAATGAAGTGAGCCTCCACTTTTTGCAAATAGTGGGGTTAGTGGAGGTCAGTAAGACATGTTCACAAATTTTGCTGATCACAGAGCATATTCTAGACTGAGATTACCATTTGTGCAGTAGTGGCATGTGTGATATTTCTCATAGTGAGACCAGCAGTAATAGAACTGTCATGACGTTATTTAAATATGTTACATTCACATTATTTTCACATAAACTTTTCTTCTAATTTGTATTAATAGAGATAAACATCTGTAGATATGGCTTTATTGATGAGAGCAATAGCAGTAATAGTAACTGCTTTTTAGAGAGCACCATATTTTTATGTTTTGGCGGTCACATAGCTCTCTCACAACACCCAGAATGTCTGGAGGACCACACCTGTCGTTGATTTACAGGTCTCACTGACCTGACTGGGAGAGTTATCAAAATAAATTTACCACCATATCCTCTGATTACCAATTAGAGGATGTATTACATCCCATTCAATACATGGAAAAAGAAAAATTTTACACATACACTAAACACTCAGGAGAGCTTTCTTTCCAAAATTCAAGACATCAAGAAGAATATATACCTTCCTAATTCAAAGGAAAACTTCCTATCTAAAGTCAATCTGACACAAACATTAGACATCATATCTTATTTACACCTGACAGATGAAGTTAAGAAAAGTGATACTCCAACTGGTGTTCTAAAATTATTGGCATATCCATATTGGCACATCCATACTAGATTTCCAGAACACCAATGGCTCCATATTTATACTGATGGATCATAGATATCAAACCAAGATGGAGCAGGGGCTGGAGTCAAGTGTCACCTCTTTTCCTATTACAAATCTTTAAGTCATGGAACTACACACTTTGATGGAGAAATTGAAGCAATTTGAATGGCCCTACAAAGTCTGTTGTACAGAATTTCACATTTTCAGCAAGTAGTTATTCTCTCAGATTCCAGGGCAGCAATTACAGCAATTACTTCCAAGTTATCACCAAAAAACCAAACAATTATAGAATGTTGGAAAATCCTTACCCACCTAACAGCACTTCAAAAACACCTAGTCTTCCCATGGATACCAGCTCACTGTGTACTGAATGGTAATGAGAAAGCTGATTTTCTTGCAAAAAAGGGTACCAGTGGTGTACAAAATTCTATAGTCACTCTACCATTTTATGCAGCTAAAAGATTAGTCAACTCTGAATTCAAAAAAGTTATTGCAAAATATTACTATGAAAAATCAAAGAACAAAAGCTGGGAACTACCAAACATTCAAACAGTAATTCCTGAGTATCCTGGAAAAGCAGCAGTTGCAACATTCAGGTTGATTGCAGGACATGATTGTCTGGCAAAACATTTAAACAGAATTGGGATATATTCTTCACCACTCTGTCCTCTATGTAATCTGCAAGAGGAAATGGATCGAGACCACCTTCAAATATGCCCGGCCACTTCTAGTGCCCCATCCATCAGTGAAAAATATTGGAGTGCAAGAGGATTAATGACTTCATTGTAGAAATCCAGCATTAGCTAACAACAGATATGGCTTTATTACATATTTCCTTGTAGGTACAACCCCTCATAAAAGAAACTAGGGTCTTAATTCAAAAGCAAAAATATGATGTGTTGCACTCAGATGACTTTCTCTACTCTTGTACTAACCATTGTTACAAACTCTTATACCTATATCTTCTTCGTGTTAGTTGAGATAAGCATTTGTACAAATTGTCTTATTGCTTATTTCCTTGTGGGTGAAAGGGGAATATTAGAATACAGTAGGCTGTGAGCGATAGTCAAATCTTTTAAACCTTTGAGATCCCGTTTTCTTTGCAAGCTTCACATATAAAAAAATGAACGAAGATCCATTTCACGAAAGTTTTAATTTTCAGAAATTGACACAAATAACATGGAATATCTCCTAAATGGTTCACTCTACCAAAAAATTTATTTAGACATAAATTGTGTCTTTTAGTGAGATTTACATTTTTTGTATATTAAGAATTTGTCTATCTCTTATTACAAGTTATTCAAAAGTCATCCAGAGTAAACAGGACTACATAGGCTATAGCCTGAAAATTCAAAATATACATTTCATTTGTCATACAAATATCTTAAACATATGACATTTTAATCAAAATTGTTAAGAGCCATTTTCAAGAAAATCAAAATTTTCCATGTAAAGGGTAGTTTAGGGTGGGGCTATTTTCTTCAAAATCTTCTTGTCGCATCCTTGAAAGACATTAAATACTAACTTTGTATTTTAACCGACCTCACGTTTTTTAGTTATGCTGTCCACAGACTGACAGACACACTGACTGACTGACTGACTGACTGACAGACAGACAGACAGACAGACAGACAGACAGACAGACAGACAGACAGACAGACAGACAGACAGACAGACACACACACACACACACAGCGCGCGCACACATGGACCTTTTTCTAAAACTGCTTTTTTTGGATTCAAGGGATCTCAAAACATATATTTCTGATGAAATTTAGACATCAAATTTTTGGGTGGAATACAATACTTCCTTCTACTACCAGTAGAGAAAGTAAAAGTTGCGTATACCTTGTTTGTTCATTCCTAGCCAGTGGAGGGAAGAACCACCAGGTTGTGCATGGTCAGAATGCATATGTACCAAAGCAGCAGGCAACTGACCAGTTTTTGACTTCTATGTTCTACATGCTATTTTAACATATTATTCTATAGGACAGTAGTCTGCACTGATAGAAACTTAAACTAGGAAACAATATTTTACTATGAATAAACACTTACTGATGTATTATAATTTGAAGGAGGGTCAAGGAAAGAAAATTTAATATAGGATAACTATTGCTGCTAGAATGCCTTTTTTATTTTTTTTAGCAATTATTACAATAGGTATAAGATTAAATTACATAATGGTCATGTTGACCTTTTGCTCTTGACAAATGGTCGGTCTGGGTGACTCGATTAGATGCTGGTCTCCTCAACCCAAGGTCACGGGTTTAAATCTGGTCCAGACCGATGGTTTTTAAGTGTGCTTAAAACCGACAGCTCCATGTCAGTAGATTTACTGGCATGTAAAAGAACTCCTGTGGAACAAAATTATGGCACACCAGCGATGTTATCTGATCCTGGTAATTGACAGCGTTGATAAATGACAAAATATTTATTTGCTCTTGACAAACGAATGTTATGAAGAAAACCTATGATACAAATGGAAGTAGTTTAAGAGCACACTACTCTAGTGTTAAATAGCATCCTAACAGATTAAAAGCATTTTAACTTTCTAAGCTTGCATCAATGGTAATAATATGAAGTGTACGACACATGTAAAAGCAATGTTTTGTTTACATTTGGTTAGAATAAGCTATTCAATTAGAAATGAATATTAATTGGTTTATACCTGTAAAATGAAATAACTTCAGTTTACCAAACAATTCTATTGTGTACTTTTTGAATGTTGTAAAACAATGAAGATCTGGACCAAACTTGTTCGTGCTAGAATATGGAAGGAATGAAAGAAAAACCAAATATCTACCAGTATTTGAACCTCTGTACTTCAGTTTTAGAAACTGACACAATACCAAAGAGCTATTGTGGTACTGAGCTCTGGTTTTTCACATTAATACATTTGATATCTCAGGTGTTTGAAATTCATGTGCTAGAAATATCCGAGTGTCTCCTTTCCAGAACTAAATCCATCTACTAGGAACACCAGGGATCCTTAATGGAATATTTAAGATGTTCCCCAGTTTTTCCCCTTCTTTACTTCTTGTGCAGTAGGAGTTCAGAAGCAACATAATCAAAGTACTCCCTATACTGCTTGTTCAGTCAAATTAAGGAAACATCTTTACTTTCAAACAGAAGTCATTTATGTTTGCTTTAAATTCTTCTTCACTCTTTGGAGAATATGACATAAACTTAATTAAAGGTTATAAAAAGTTCCCCAATCGAGAACTGAATCTGAAACCCTGATTTCGTAGGCCAAAACACTAAAGATTACTCCAAAGTAGTAATCACACTAACTTTGCTAAATGCTTTATGGTTTATTTTAATCTGGAGAGGTGAAGTCACAGAGCCTTGGTACCATGTGTCATTTGTCATTCCTCTGTATTAGCAGGGAGACTAGCTATCACCTACTGAGGAATGGGGCATGAAAAGCGATATGAATGGACAGTGTTGGAAGCCCACACTCTACTAAAACCCCTTAGACCATGCCATACACAAGTGAGGTAATGAGGGGCCACATTGTGGGAATGTGGTCATATAGTGGCCTGAATATGCCAAGCAATAGGGCATGCTATTCATTTCAGGATGAGGGTGAAGAGGTCCTTAACACAAAGCAACAGCACAGAAGGTCGAAGAAGACTATGGTAAAGGATGACAGGTCTCCAATGAGAATCCCTTCCTTCCAGCAACAAGAATACCAAGATGAGTATATCTCCAAAGGGTGCTGAGATGGTCCATTGATAACTGCATACTGTTAGCATCTTAGATCACAGGTCTGCGAGACAGGGTGCCCTCAAGCAAGAACACAGAGTAGCTAATATGATCTTCTACCTCGAGCACCTGCCACCAAGTCAAGACCTCTGGGAGATGATAATATTGTCTGATGAAACAGAATTCAACCCTGAACACATTGTTGCCACTGCATGGAGTGGCAGGATCAGCTTAGCTGTATGGGGGCTGGATGAGTATCTGTGGAGTTAGGGAGCATATTGAAGTTTCCTATTACACTGACTCCCAGGAATACATTGTAGCTCTGGAAGAACTAGAGGTCTGCACGGGCTCAGGCCAAATTTGAAAAATGCTTGTCTGGCTCTGGCTGGACTAGGGCTGGGCTTGGGCCGGGCCCGGGCTTGAAAATTAAGGGAATAAACAACTGAAAATGGATTTTTAAAATTTTTCGGCCAAGTTAGCTGAACATTTATTTTCAATTCTGTCTTATACCAGCATTAGAGGGTTTTGAATTTTAGTGTGATATATCCTTGAGTTTCCTATTTACGAAATGTGGAATACGGATTTTATTATGATATGCCAAATGCTCTACAGGACGAAATTAAAAAAATGCCTATTTTTAAGGTTCTATTATATTTATCTGCTTATAATGTACAAATCTGCCATAAAAATTTGTTTTATTAGCCTCAGCTCAAAAGACAATAGTTTTTAAATTTAGTCGCTTTAAATTTCTAGTATAAAATTTTATAAGCTGCAAGTTTCTTTGGTAACTCAAAAGTGTTCAAAAGAAAAAAAAAGTATATGGCAGGTTTAGTTGTTTTTGTTTTGGGAATGATACGAAGAATTGCATGAAAACTGCATCATGTGACATTTTCAAAAAGTGAATATGGTGAAAACATAATTTTCAAAAACCTTAAATTTTAAAATAAAAAACATTGTAATTAAGCATTTTTAGGGTACATTATGCAACTACAAGTATTTGTAATTATAAAAACTCAAAACACATTTAGTATTTTTAAAGCCATGGAATACAAATATAATATTTTGCCAGATTTGTACTCAATTTCAGTGGTACTTAGGAGGCAAAAAATAATGTATCATATTTCTTGGTCACCAATGTTGAAATGCCGAGAATAGCACAATTACCGCAGCATTTCTTTACTAGGAATTCTAAATGATTATTCTGCTGACACGTTTCAAATGCTGCTACTGATGCTAGTCAAAGCACAGAATGAGAGGATTTGCAACTATATTATTTCTCACTACTCGGCTGCAATTCAATCCATTCCAAGTATAAACTCTTACACTCTTATCTCGAACCCAAGGCGTATTTGATTCTTTTATACTGCTAGTAACGCATGTTTCTTCCTGCTTTGTAAAGTGTAAACACAGCATCAATGTTTATACTGATACAATTACAGTTTGTTTTGGCTGACGCTGTAGTAATGTTACTGCATCATTATTGTTCAGCATTTCTCCAAATTGAAACGT
The DNA here is from genome assembly GCA_030765045.1 of Tenodera sinensis. Taxonomy (NCBI): domain Eukaryota; kingdom Metazoa; phylum Arthropoda; class Insecta; order Mantodea; family Mantidae; genus Tenodera; species Tenodera sinensis. The sequence goes on from CM060966.1 coordinate 55,698,863, forward strand.
TCATTTTAATATCATGGCATGAATCACTAAATATATCATATATCAGACATCAGGGCCATTGCCCATTAGTCAGCATCACCAAGTTACAACATACAAGTTGTGACACTTATTTTTCATAGCCCTTCTGTCTAACAACCAAGTTATATGTAGAAAAAAAAATATCTCGTCAGCATTTGATACTGGTAACCAAAGGCATTGAAGGGACTTTTCGTAGAAAATGTGATAGCATTCATCAAGTGCGAGTGGTACTGAAAGACATTTTAGTGCAGCAGGATTAGTTATTCAAGAACGTCGAACCAACCTGAGCAGCCAGAGTGTATATTCCATTCTCTTTCTGCACGACAATTTGGGTCATTAAACATGGTGAGTCCTTAGTCCAATAACTTGTAATTAATGTTTACTTTGATTTAAAACATGCACAGGCATGCACATATTCATCGTAGAAACAATTATAACCAGAGACCGGAACTTAGGCGGAATGCCTTTTTAAATGCGTCAAATTTATCTTCAATTTGAAAGTGAATCTGTACGAATTATACCTTTGTGATTGAAATGCTACAGTTTTATATTGCCTTTTTCTGCCTTTTTGATATGTCTATTTTACAAAATATATGCTTTTTGTTGCCTTTATTTCATTATTTATGCATTAATTATTTATTATTAAATATTTTCTTCAGGTACATTTTATTTCAACAACCGTTAGACCGTGGCAATGAAAGTTACTTCGCCGAATGAATACTATTGTCTTTTAGTTGCAGACGACATAAGCGTCCCTCATTCAATTCATTATTTTCTTTGCAACAATGAGTGCTGCCGCGCAAATAAATGTACAGATAAAGAAAGCATTTGGATTACCACGTGTGTTTATTTTAAAATGCAATAATGAGCAGGTACTGATCTAACTTTGATTTTCTTTTAGTTTTCATTGCGACGTTGTAGCTAGCAGCAAGGTGCCAAAATTCAATGATCCTATACGCACTAAATTACACAGTTATGTTAATACTTTTGGATCTGGCATATTTTGTACCGACGGTAAAGTACTGACATTCAAAATACGCGAGCAGTCAGTGAACTACGAAAAGAAGTATTTTATATCACAACATATCGGCACAATCAAACAGGGCTACAGGCAGAAGATTCCTTTGCTTCCAACAGTAATTGCAACATCGAGTCAAAAATCCCAGTTTGCATTCGACTTATGTAGCTTTCTTCAGCACCAGAATCCCTTTCTGGAAATTACAGAATCCTACATTAACACAGTTTTTGGAGAAGTATACTAACCAATCTGTACCTAGCGAGTCAAGTTTGCTAAAATATTACTTGAACGAATGTTACGATGACACAATGAAAATAACTAAAGATAAAATGAAAAATAAGATGATCTGGGATATCGACGAATATCGACGAGTCAACCGATACCATAGGTCGTTTCATTGCCAGTTTGTTAATGGACGATTAGATCCTACAGAAGATGAATCAATGAAATCATTCTTGCTTACTACAGAGTGTCTTGAGAAAGTTAACAATCGAGCTATTGCGCAGTTATTCAACAGTTCATTAAATTTGCTGCGGCCTTAAGAGGTTCAATACGACGCCTTACTTTTCATCAGTGACGCTGCATCATATATGAAAAAGGTTGGAACAGCGTTACAAGTGTTATTTCCAAACATGTCTCACGTGACCTGCGTAGCACATGGCTTTCACAGAGTGTCAGAAGAGATACTATGCTTGTTTCTGGATGTTGGCAAATGGATTTCCAGTATTAAGAAGATCTTTGTGAAAGCCTCATCAAGAATCCTGACATTTAAGTACATTGTACCAGATGTAACTCTGCATGCCCGCCCCCCCTCCCCCAACCTATCATAACGAGATGGGGGACATGTATCGCGGCAGTACTTCGTTTAAAACTTTGAAGTTCTTTAAAATATGATGATCAGTTATTAAACAGTGTAATGTATTATTGGGTTTCTCTTATTGCCTGTTTTAATATTTATACGAAATTCCTTTTTTCTGCCTATTTTAACTATTTATTGTGAAGGTTTTTAGTTGCTTTTATATATTCAGGTAGACAATCACTTACTTGTAGTTGTAGATAAACAGGAGCGCTTTCGTGGAGGTTACGTCCACATCCTCATCCAGTAGCAACTGTTGAGGATGTGGCTGAGGATGTGGACGTAACCTCCACGAAAGCGCTCCTGTTTATCTACAACTACAAGTAAGTGATTGTCTACCTGAATATATAAAAGCAACTAAAAACCTTCACAAAGATCAGGACATCACTATATATAATGCTTCTCCTTTTAATATTAATATTAACTATTTATGTCTTTTTGTCTGCCTATTTTAATGATTTATAATGCCTAAACTTCCCACCTCCTAATTTCTGCTATGGCCAATAGCTTACAACAGATTGGGTACATTAATATTGTTTTATGATCGTATATTGCCCCGATAAACTCTTAGAAACACACCAATAACCTTTTCTTCAGACTTGGAAAAAAAGGTTATTTCTAAGGCTTTAACGAGACAATATCATGATCTCAAAACAATATTAATGTGCTAACGTTATTTATGCAGGTACCCAACATTCGCTAACCTAAGTATTTAGACCAAAATTGGATTTTAGGAAATAAATAAATAAATAAATATTATTATTATTATTATTATTATTATTATTATTATTATTATTATTATTATTATTATTATTATTATTATTATGCTAGCGTGCCTGCCTGTGGCGCGGAGGACCCGGGTACGATTCCCGGTACTTGAATGGGATTTTTCCCCCGCTGGGAGGTCTGGTACGGGGTGCACTCAGCCTCGTTAGGTCCCTGGGGGCCAATTGAGAAGCAATCCTAATAGAAAGGTAGCGTCCCTAAAGGTCAAAGTAGTCGCCTTATGGTCGGGGGAGTCGGCGTGTTGACCCCCGCCACCCCAACCTGCACTCCCCCGTGGCCTTGGCTGCGGCTGGAGGACGCAGCGGCCGGGCGATGAGGGTAACCTCTGAATAAGGGGAAGACGCCCTAGGGAAAATTATTATTATTATTATTATTATTATTATTATTATTATTATTATTATTATTATTATTATTATTAATATTATTATTAATCATCATCATCATCATAGTAATAATATTGTCAATAACTGAAGGATAATTTTGTTTAAAAGAAAATTGCACAATCGGGCTCGGGCCGGGCCCGGGCCATGGTCTATAGACTATTCTCTAGCTCGGGCCGGGCCTGGGCCATGGCCTATAGATTATTCTCGGGCTCGGGCCGGGCCTGGGCTTGGTTGGTACTGGGCCGGGCCTAAAAAAGTCGGCCCGTACAGACCTCTAGGAAGAACGCATGCTTCCAATGGTGTGATCTATCTATTTGGAAGAGGAGATTCCTGTAATACTTTTTATGCACAACAAAACAGTGTGCACATATTCTGGACCACATAGGCTTGGTTTTAGCAGCACCCAAACATTTTGGTTTTGGGATGGCCTGCAAAGTCTCCAGACCTTAATCAAATTGAAAATGCTTGTGCATTAATGTTTTGGGATTGGGAACAACGTCACGAATGCACCAAAAAGGCAGTGAGAGAACATGTCTTGAGAGTCTGTGAGAGTATGATGAGACAGCCTCAAATCTGCAGTTCTTCAGTTTCGTCAATGCCTCAGAGACTGAGGTCATTGAACATAAAGGCTGGTGGTTTTCCCATTAAAGAAATAAAAAATGAAGTTACCCAAATTGTTTTGTATATTATCACAAGTTGAAATACTTGGCGTTGCCCGTGGTTTGGTAACTTTTAGACTTTAGTTGCACTTGCCCTATAGCCAATAGTCACTTGTTTACAGACATTCAAAAACATATAAGTTAATAGAAGCTGATGAAAGTTGTTTAAAGAAACTTATGGAAGACCATGGCTTAGTTCCTGATTTACGCTATAAAACTGCTGTTGCTGTTTCAGCTAATTACTGGACATGACTGCTTGGGTAAACATCTTCATAAGATTGGAATACTGCCATCACCAAATTGTTCATTGTGTTCTGAACACACATATGCATGCACAAAATATTATAAAAAAGGACCTGTATCTGTTTCTTACAAAGTTACTGTGGTACATGCATTAAAAGTCTAAATGATCCTGCACCTGTTGAGTTCTGTCAGTTCTTTCTGGGTGAAGTAGAATCAGAGCATTTGGATTCTCAGCTGTTCATTTTTTCAGATCAGACCTGCTTCAACCTTCAAACCTCACAGAACATGCGCTATTACGCATCAGAAAATTGCCATCAGTACTTTGAAAGGCTATTGATTGGTGTGCAATATTCTGATGCATTAATCCCCGTCTGGTATGTCCAGGATCTGTTTGGTCCATATGTGGATCAACTCACAGAAGATGAAACACTTTATGCATATTTTCAGCACACATGGTCTTGACAACCTTAGTGCATGAAGTATTTCATGAGAAGAGGTTAATCAGCAGAGGCAGTGCTTAACCTCTCTTCTTGTGATTCCTATCTATGGGGCAAACTGAAGGTCAGGTGTACTCAAATAATCTACACACACTGGAAGAGCTACAGCAGAACACTGAAAACACTATTGTTGCTACTCCTTAGGCAGAGGTGCTATGCATATCTCACAGTTTGCTGAATAAAGCACAGCACTGCATCAAAGGGCTGTTCTGTGATATTAATGAAACAAAAGTATTATATGAGGTCATTTCCACGTCTGTCTTAAACATACTGTATTTTCAGGGCCAGTTTTATTTTGCTCACCCTAACTAAACCTATCCTAACCTTCCATTAATCAGAAAACTAAGCTTATATAAATAGTAAATCATAAGCACAGTTAAAACTTGTGTGTTATGGTATAACCACTAGTTGCTAATTAACCTAAGTTTAGTGTGCTTTGGTATGACATTTATCATTTGTTGGTCACTGGTATAAAATAAATATTTTGTTGTTTAATGGTGCTATCAATTGTCACGATCATATCAGCGTTGCTGGTGAGCTGGAATTCGTCCTGCAGGAGTACTTTTACATCAGCAAACCTATAAATCTATTGACATGAAGCTGTCGTTCTTCAGCACGTTTAAGAACCATCAGTCTGAGCTGGGTTTGAGCCCATGACCTTGGAATCAGAAGGCCAGTGTCTAACCGAGCCAACCAGACTGACAGTCACTGGCGGTATTTATTATTACTATCATGGCAGTATTTTGTTTTTGCATGTATTTTAATACAGCTCAAGATTGGAAGTGCTATCTACCAACAAGTTAGAAAATAAGGGCTTCTTGAGCATCCAATAGCAAAAAATGTAAAAATCTCTAGTTTCTTCACTGAATTATTATGGCATTATTTTCACTTTTCAGTGCACCACAACCGCCACCACCATTGTTATTATTATTTTACTTTCTTTATTTACCTTCACATGTAATTACATTCTGGACTGAATGAGAATACCTTTTATTTTACCATATGTGACTGATGTACATAGTCAAGACAGTAAACATTAACTAGTTCCCACTAGTGAAGTGACAGTGTGAGCTAAGTAAAATCTCACAGGAAAGTGAACTGGGTTATTAAATGACAGTGAAAACTAAGTGAAATTACAGTAGAAAAACTGGATAAAATCACAATAATGTAAGCAATAAGAGTTATGTATCACTTAAGGTTGCATTAGGTGCATTTAAATCAATACCCTATTTTTATTTACTACTTACTTTGAGAGCATAGTTGTAATTTTTAACCTGCTCACTCTATTTTCCTTTGGAGAGTGTTGAATAAGCAGCAGAAGGGAACGGACGTGTTTGGTGTAAGCTCCCGGAAGTGAGAGGAAGAGTGATGCAAGTAGCTATGGGAGTGGATCTGGCAATGTATAGAGCAAGGATTGGACTTTAGTGGCAGGTGAAACTTAAAAAAAGGAACCCTGGAGGAGGCATGGAGATAAGTTATTTACTAGCAGTGAGTGTCATTATGATACTTTTAATGATAGGAGGAGTGAAATTGAACCCGGGACCAGACGACATCCAGGTATTGTTGGAAAAGCTCACAGAAAAAAATAGAATCAATGGACGGAATGGAACAACGGATAAGCGATAGCTTAAACAAGAAAGGCCAGAGAAATAAAAGAGGACCTGAGAGAAGAAATCAGAGGAATAAGAAGAGAGGTGAATGCAGTCAAATTTGAAATGGGAAGATTGGACGAGAGGAGGCGAAAGTTAAACTTTATCTTTATAGGGATACAAGAGAGGAAAGGAGTTTGGCCAGCAGAAGAGGTTAAACAAGCTCTTATCCGAAATCTGGGAATGGAGATGAAAGGTTGGGAGATAGTGGAGGCATACCGAGTAGGAAGGAATATCGGAAAAAGACCAATTGTGGCTCAGTTCACATCACAGCTAATTATGAGATTTTGGGGAAAGCGAAGATGCTGAAAGGCTCCAACATCTATATTAACAAGGATTTGATACCAGCTCAAAGAGAGATAAGGAGAAATTTATAACAAAAAACGATGGAAGCAGAGCAGATGGTAAACAAGCTTATATCAGAAATTTACAACTTTGGGTAGAAGGAACAAATGTAACTGCTGAAGGCAAAATGGATATATGGAGAAGCGAACAGACGAGAAAGTAAATAACATTGCAACATGGGCAGAAAATTCAATCAAGGGCTTCTGGAGGTGATACACGCAATACGAGACACGAGGTTGTGTGGAACCATGCTTCAACGTCAGGGGCTGAAGTGACATCACCTAGAGAATCAGCTGCTGCTGCAGCATGTGCCAGTATGGAAGGAGTAGTGTTAACAAGGCCGATGATGGAGACAATGAGTGATGACGCAAGAACAGATGGAAGAAAGATTGTGTCACCGAGGAAGGTGGAGTTAGAAGAGTCCCGCAGATTAGCGAAGGGGAAGAAGGTGTGGTTGCAAAGCTGTGAGGAGAGTGTGTGGGAGGGAGTGGTCATGAGGGAGGGAGAGGAAACATCTGATAGTGTGGTGTCTTCGGAACATGAAAGTATTCTCGTGGTAGATAAAAACAAAATGGCAAGGAAGGGATATGAACTTAGGAGGAGGGATGTTTTTGATAAGTTCAGGTTCAGAGCAGGTTCACAATAGGGTATGGGAAGCACCAGAAGGCTGGGATTCTGGAACTGCGAGGGGCTGAAAAGTAAAATGTACACGGGAAATCTAAATCACTTACTGAGCAAGTTAGACTATTTGGGAGTGGTTGAGACATGGCTAAAGGAAGAGGACCTTGCAGTGAAAGATTTTATATACATGGGTGTAAAGGGACAAAAGACAGCGGTCAAAGGGAGAATGTCTGGCAGTATAGGGTGTTTTATAAGGAAATCTCTAAGTAAAGGGATAAAAGAAATGTGGTCCAGACAACAAAGTACTTGTTGGATAATATTTGAAGAAAAATATTTAGAGGATTGTATAATTTGTTTGGGAATATGTACAACCCACCTGTATCCTCGCAGTTTTACAACCCTAACCTATTTAATCAACTGGAAGAAGATTGTGAAAAGTTACAGGAGAAGTACGTAAATTCAGAGATCATATTAATGGGGGACTTTAATATAATTTCTCTATAAAATCTTAACCCCAACATGCTGACCTGTCATGGGATGTAATATGTCCTCTGATTGGTAATCAGAGGATATGGTCGGTGAATTTATTTTGATAACTCTCCCGGTCAGGTCAGCAAGACCCGTAAACCAACGACAGGTGTGGTCCTCCAGACATTCTGGGGGTTGTGAGAGAGCGATGTGACCGCCAAAACATAAAAATATGGTGCTCTCTAAAAAACGGTTACTATTACTGCTATTGCTCCCTTCAATATCATTGTGAAAAATATTGGAGAGCAAGAGGATTAATGACTTCATTGTCAAAAATCCAGCATTAGCTAACAACAATATATTAGATTAGGAGAAAAAGTAGTGGAAATAAAAAATTATTGGATAAGTGATGAAATAATGAGTAAATGAGAAATGGGGAGGAAAAGTAAGGAAAAAGTCACGGACAGTGCTAGTGATAAGTTTGTTGAATTCTGTGAACATAATTCGTTGAGTATCTTAAATGGGAAATACGGTGAGGATATTGATGGAGAATTTACTTTTATAAAAAGAACGGTCAAAGTGTAATTGATTATATTTTATGGCCGATCAATTTGGAATGTGATCTTGGAAGTTTTAAAGTTCTTAACTTAAGTTCGAACAGTGGTCATTTTCCATTGATAGTAGATATCATAGTACAAACAGAGCAGACAAAACAGAACCTGGGAGGCCGGAAAAAGAATTGTAAGCAGTACGTGAGATTTAAGTGGAATGATGTTTATGGTAGGGATTTTAAACAAGTTTTGGATTTGCGCTATGGGGAGATAAGCCAACTTGGGGTTAGTTATATGTCAGAGGTAAATGAAATTGAGAAAGCGGTAAATATTTTCAATGGTGTTTTGCAGGTGGCAGGAAAGGGAATGAGAGTGAGAAAGAAAATACTCAAACAGGGGGAGCACTGGTTTGATGAGGAATGTTGTTTTCTAGTGCCTTGCATCTGGCAATGAAGCCATTAGCATTTGATGAGGAATGTAAAGTAACAAAAAAGTTAGTGAAAAAGATGTTAAAGAAATGGAGAAAAGAAGGAAATTTAGAAGCAAAGGAGGAATACCTACAGGGTAGGACATTTTAAAATCAGATCACACAACAAAAGAAATTAAGATGGAGGGAAAAAAAGGGAATTTAATCAGGGTGTTAGGAGAGGGGAATGCTAATAAGGTATGGAAGGCCATAAAATCGTCATATAGCAAATATGTAGACCAGCCGAATATTTACCTAGAAGAGTGGATAGCGTATTTTAGGTGTACGGGGGAAATAGAATGACAGTAGACCTTGAGGTCAACAATAAACATGTGGAAATTCTGGACAGTTTAATTAGGGATGAGGAAGTAATGAGACAAGTTAGAACAATGAAAAGAAATAAAGATACTGGCCTACATGGCATCCCAACAGAATTTCTCAAAGAATGGTATAATGACATAGAAAGAGTCAAGAAATTAACAGGGCTGTTTAATTCAATAAAAGAAAAGAGATATGTTCCAGCGAATTGGAGAAAGGCAATTATACACCCAGTCTATAAAGGGAAAGGTAGTACATCCAAACCAAATAGTTATCGTGGGATTGCACTGCTGTCTACTGCAGGAAAAATCTTTACTGGAATTTTGGCAAACAGAATACAGAAGTGGGTAGAAGAAAACAATATCTTGTTGGAATTTCAAATGGGTTTCAGCTGTGGGAGGAGAGCTGTGGATAATATATTTGTAATAAAAACACTAGTGGATAAATATCTTAAAGAAAAAAGAGGTAAACTATACATGGCCTTTATAGACTTAGAGGAAGCGTATGATAAGGTGGATCTACAATTACTATGGTACAAATTGCAATGCAAAGAACTGAGTCAACAGATGGTAAAGACCTTGATGGCACTGTACAAGGAAAACCCCTTCTGTGTGAGGGTGGGGGAAGGAGTAGTCTCTCGGGAAATAGCACAAGGGAAAGGGTTAAGGCAAGGGTGTAAATTGAGCCCTACACTATTTATCAATGATATCCTGTTAAGGATAAGCAAGAACAATAGTTGTATGCCTGCAATAAATATCATGATCCCTGGGCTACTATTTGCTGATGATCTGGTAGTAGGATCAATTACAGTAAATGGTCTGAAGCAAGCATTGCAGGAGGTAGAGAAATACTGCAATGAATGGAACCTAACTGTAAATCAGGAGAAAACAAAAATAATGGTATTTAAGAAGAGAGCAAAATTGAATAAATATGAAAAGTGGAAAAAGGGGAATAAGGAGTATAAAGTAGTACGAGAATGTATCTATTTATAGTCGGCACAGCTTATTGAGATACCCCAAAAAACAACCTTGACATTTTTCCCCCATTATGGTGCAGTCTGGTTATATTTGATGATATCCCATTCGTTGGATTGCATTGGTGCTGCCAACTGTTTGTAACATATAACCATGGTAAAGCTATGGCCATAGTTGGTGTCATTGCGTCTGTTATGTTGCCAGTTTATGAACATGTTGCAGAGAGGCCAACCGATAGATTTTAAAACAAAATTCTGTTTAGACGCCATATTAATTAATCAATCAGTGGACATAATGCTCGTTTTTGCATGATTTTGATTTGAATTGTTTCAGAACAGTACATGCAATTATAGTTAGTGTTGTTGTTTTTGTATTTGCTACACTGTAGTACATCTCGTATATATGACAATATTTAGCGCTCGGAAGTAATTTTATCCAAAAGTGTTATTGCAGAACAAGATTTGCTGAAGGTGAGTATGTTCATCATGTGTTATGTGGTAACGATGTTCAAGTATTATTATCGCTTGAAAGCATGTTGCTTTAACACTGTGATATTTGAGGTTAGAAGTGGCTTTATTATGTACATCGGTAGGACTGCTTCTTGTGACACTCCTGCCAGCTGTTTAGTGTAATGTCGGCCATTTTGAACTCCTGGGGACTGCTGATAAACTGCGCCAACTATAGGAGTAAAACTAGATGGGAGTAGGGGGTGGGAAAAACAAAAGAAATTAGCTCTGACAAAGGGGAAAGGAGCTATGTCAGCAATAAGAAGTTGTAAGCACAGAAACCACAGATACAGTTCATAGGAAGTTTTGCAGGGAAGTGTTGGGTCTTCCAAGTGTGGTGGCAAGGGAAGTAGCACAGATGGAGATGGGAAGGGTGTCGAGGAAGGGTATGATTATAGAATTTTGTTACAGGATTTTGAATTTGGATAAAAATAATTTATTAAGGCAGTGTGTAGAATACCAGGAAAAGATTCTAAAGTAACAACAAATTAGAAACTAAAAACTTCACTGTGCAAAAAGAACGTGCAACATTACTAAGATAAGTGAAGTTTTTAGTTTCTAATTTGTTCTTACTTTAGAATCTTGTTGCTTCACTATTAATAGCTTCAATTTTCCTTATCTAACCAGGAAAAGAGTCTTAGGGAATCTGGATGGATGAGTAGTATTCGAAAGATCCTAGAACTAAATGGGATGGGGGACTACTGGAGGAGAGGGAAGAGTAATCATAACAAATTCTGGAAAATGATAAGAAATAAGAAAGAAATAATAAATAATATAAGAAAGAATAAATAAGAAAGAAATCCAAAAACTGTTTGGTGGTATAAAGGAAAAAAGGTCCCTGGTACATTACAAATTGAAATTGCAAATCCTGAAAAGGTTAGCTGGTGCTAAATGGGGCTGCTCAAGGAGAGTCCTTAACACAACATACAAAATGTATATTAAACCAAACGTCTTGTACTGTTCTGAAGCTTTAATAACAGCAGCAAATGCTAACATCAATAAACTTGAACAAATACAAAATCAGGCTCTTCGCCTAATCACTGGAGCAGTTAAATCCACACCTATTGATGCCATGCTTGCCTTAACACGGACCCCATCAATAACAACAAAAATAGAAGAACAAGCATTGCTCCAACACGAGAAAATGTTACGACTGCCAAACTCTAAATGGACAGAAGAGAACCTCCCCCCTTCAATCCTTAAAACTCATAGTAGTTTCCTAGAAAAGGTAACACAGATTAAATCCAAATTGAACATTCCTAACACCAGAGAAAATCTACTTATTAGAGAAAATCCATTGGAATTATTGCAACCTACCTTCAATTTGGAATTAATAGAGGAAATAAGTAAATCAGACACACCAAAAGAAATACAAAAACTTCTAGCTCTGGAAACAATCAATATTAGGTATCCCAGAGAAGAATGGCTGCACATATATACTGATGGATCCTCGAAGGAAAACCTTACTGGAGCTGGAGTTACATGTTCACATTTTTCCTTTTATCATTCTGTTGGCAGAGACACAACAAATTATGATGGAGAAATAGAGGCTATATACATTGCTCTCCGACAATTATTAAATCTTCCCTTAAATAAATTTAACAAGGCAGTAATTCTTTCGGATTCTAAAGCTGCAATTCAGGGAATATGTTCAAATACTACAAAGAAGTCAACAAAAATTAGAGAATGCTACAAAATGTTAACACAACTCCAAAAAGTTAATAAGACTGTTCATCTCCAATGGATTCCAGCACACTGTGGAGTCATGGGGAACGAAGCTGCAGACTCACTTGCAAAGAAAGCCACAACAATAACACAAAAGTCTAAATTCAATTTCTCATATTCCTCAATAAAATGCTTGATCATTAAAAATTTTTGTCATTCATACCTACAAGAAATAGAAACAAATGCCAAAGATAAAAAATGGATTACACTACTTTCCAATCCAGATATAATCCCCCAGAGACCAAGGAAAACAGCTGTTGCAGCCTTCCGACTATTGACAAATCATGACTGCTTGGCAAGTCATCTCTACAGAATAGGTATCTCAGCCTCACCGATATGTGTCCTGTGTAACGATCCAGCAGAAATGAATGAAGAACACTTGAAGACCTGTGAAGCGTTAAGATCGGAAGAAACTACAGTTCAAAAGTATTGGAAGGCACGAATGCTAATGGCTTCATTGCCAGATGCAAGGCACTAGAAAACAACAACATTACAAATCAATGAAGGAAACATGGGAAAGGGAAACATGTTGATAAGGTAAACAATGAACAAAGGGAGGCAATAGCATGGCTAAGAACTGGTGTTTGGAGGTTGAGAGGACTAAGAAAGGGAATCCCTCAGAGTCAGTGTCCTATTTGCAGGGGGAAGGAAGATCTGGAGCACATAGTCTTTGAGTGCCAAGGAACGGAAGTATGGAGGAAAGAATTTCTGGGGCAGAAATGGGAGAAGGGAGGTAGGATAACAGCATTTAAGAGGATTTTTAGAAAGGAGGTCAGGAACTTAAGTCAGTTTTTAAGTAGAGCTACAAAAAAATGGAATTTGTCTGTACAAAGAGAACAGAATTAAAAATTTTGTGTTAATTACAGAGAAGCAAAATGTACATATAAGAAATTATGTTGGGTGGATATGACAGGCTAAGAACCTGGGCTGAATATCTGTCATATTCAAGTATGTATTAATTTAAAGTAAATAAATAAAATATACATAAAATATTTTCCTTGAATTTATTTACCATTTTTCAGGATCGCTAATAATAAGCTATCTAAATGAACACTAAACTTCTCTAATGAGAGTCATATAACCCAATGAATCTTGAAAGCAATTCCAATTATTTACTTTTTTAAGATGACCTACAATCTTGCAAGTACATAAAAGAATGCTAACATTGTCAGCTTAAGAGTGAACACAGTGCAGTACAAAAGTAAAAATTATGGAAAGAGCACACAATGCATAAATAATAACAGTGCACAATTTGTTTTTAGTATTTACTATCATGAATCAAAAATGCTTTATGCAGTAGAGATCTGGGGGGCCACAGATATAAACAAGAAGGTAGATCATATGTATAGAATGTTCTGCAAAGAATTATTGGGACTACCGAGATCGGCGCCAAGAGAAGTGGCCTTGGTAGAGCTTGGGAAAACAAGAAGGAAAGGAATAATAATGGAGAGAATAATAAAATTTTGGTATAAATGTTTGGTTAAAGAAGATGGAGAAATTTTAAAATTGTGTATGAAGCAACAAAAAAATCTAGAGAATGAAAACAGTTGGTGGGCAGGGGTTGGAAAAATTATGGAGAAAATAGGAATGGGAGATATATGGAAACTTGAAGAAAGAAATGAAAGTAATGTAGATAAACTAGTAAAGTGTAGGGTAGAAGACATAGAAAGGCAAGAGATATGGGGAAGTTTAGAAAACAAGAAATCATTACAATTCTACAAGCAAATAAAAAGAGGATGGGGGCGAGAACCATATGTGGATTATTGTAACAGACAGGAAAAAGAAGGACTAGCGTGGATGAGAACAGGAGCAATATTTTTAAGAGGGACAAGAAGCGGTAAAATAGGAATATGTGAAATGTGCGGTGAGAAAGAAAGTATAGAACATTATTTGACAGAATGTAAGGAATTAGCATTATGGAGGAAAAAGGTTTGGGAGAAAAAATGGGAAAAAATAGAGAGGAAAATGGTAGCCATAAAAATGTTAACAGTGAAAGAGGAAAGGAAGGTTAGAAGTATAGGTGAGTTTTTGAAGAAAGTAAGAGAAAAATGGGCAAGAAAAGTAAAGAGTGTAAATGAAGAAGGCAGAGTGGGGGAGAGGGACAATTAATTAATATAAGATGGAATAGATTGATCAGAGCTACCTGGGAGGCAAATGGCCTGGGTGCCATGCAAACCAAGGTAGCAATAAGGTTATGTAAAATTTGTATGTAGTTTAGGTTAGAGTAGGATAATTGTAAAAGTTATGTAAAAGAATTGGTACATACTATCATGAACAATTGATAAATAAGTTTTAACACAACCCGAGCTGGAACATTTATTGAGTTTACTTCTCTCTTGCAAATGAGTTTCCAAGTCATCAAATTCAAACTGTACACAACTGCTCAAACATTAACTACTTACACAATTATACCTGTTCATCTGTTTCCTAAGTACTCGTCCATACCCTGAGCATATTTTTACATCGGTCATATCAACTGATGCAGCTTTGACTTGCACAAGGATGTCATCTGGTTTAGAGATTGTAGGAATGGGCATATCATCCACCATCATTAAAGACTTGAAATAAAAAACAATATGCAATTTTAAAAACTCATATATGTCTATTTTTTATTACAAACAACATTGAAAACACAAACTTACATCCAAACCCCTGTAACTGTTGCATATTACAGCTTTCATTCGTGGCACATGCATAGCCCTTCTCGGCCAAGCAATACCAACTGAAACTCCTATCATACCTCCAAGTACAAATCCAATGCAGCCAAAACACAGGCTTGATCGTGTCACTGCAGAAAAAGATGAACAAAAGGTCAAACACAATAATTAACTTCTATACTTATTACATCCATATTATTCTATATTTCAAAGCCTAACTTACAAAACCTATTTTTTTCCTTTATTCTTTTCTTTATCAGCATGCTCCATTACATTAGTAATATTACATGCATAATATAGCCTAGTTACATGATATTACATAAATTTGTACAATTTAAATAATTTTGCACAGTATTGGTCAACTTGTTTTTCCTGTCCTTAAACCTAGATAAGCCCTGGTTAATGGAAACAGTGGATAAGAAAAATACCCCAAAACAAGATAAAAGAACTGATGCACTGCACTCACATCACTTTTGCTACTCTTGTACGAATGGAATAGATTTGCTCTATACAATGTTTAGTGGATCATGCACATAAATTCTACACCAGGAACATTCCTTAAAACGGTGGAGTATGTTAATGCGCATTCTCACTCACACACTCACAGGCGTGGATACAGAAGGGTGCCAGGGAGCCCAGGCCCCCCCTGTCATATCCTACTTTATTGCTATAAATGCTATATGTGTGTTACCTCATCATCACGCAAAAATGGCCAAACCGATTTCTACGAAAATTGGTATATATACTACATTTGATAGTTGGTCCCACTTAAAGAATAGACCATTGAGGTGGAAGGTTTCTAATGGGGCCAAAATTGAATAAATAAAAATAACTTCCAAAGTAAGAACAAATTAGAATCTTGTTACTTCACTGTTAATAGCTTAAATTTTTCCTTATCAAAATAACTTGCCTTTTTTGGGAGAGTTTTTGCAAAAATGTTCCTTAGCAAATGTTTTTACCCCCGATGTTAAGCAACATTTTGATTAGATGAATATTAAACAGTTATTAGAATTTTTCTTTACCGCTATACAGGTAAGTGTAATATCGCGTTATAAGTAACGACTGTTTAAACAGCCATAAACAATGGGTACAATTAAGTATTAAGATTAAGATTTTTAAAAACTTTGCTCAAGACTTTCAGTATAGCCCTTATTACTATTCTTAAAGAAATTTATTTTTATGTTTTCAAAACATCACTAATAGAATAGAATCTCCATATTTTATATTGCTGTTGGTGACACAGGTTGGTTAAATGCCGAGTTTCTGTACTCAGGTTTTCATATTGCCACAGAGCAGTCACTAGCATTTTAATAAATGTGATGTGTCTAAAATATGACAGGTTCAGGGGGTAGACTTCCTGATATTAAACGAAGTGCACATAACAACTGGCAAACAGGTGACAACTATAGTAGTAATAGAGTGCAATTACGAACTCTAGTAACTAAGCCTCTAAAGAAGTTTAAGAAAGCGCTTCAACTATTTAGGGAACACTCAGAAAACAGCTATCATAAAACAGCCCTGCTTAAAAGCGAGAATTTTAGAAAAGTGTATGAGGGGGGAAGACAATGTTGAACTTCACTTAAACAATGAAATGAAGAAACAATTAATGAAAATCGTATGAAACTGATCTCCATTGTTCTTCTGTGCAGTTGCCAGAACAATCCACGCCGAGCTCACAGAGATGATGGTGGCATAGGTTTAGAGCATGAATTCGAAGGTGAAAATAAGGAGAATTTTAAGGAGCTTCTTAAGTTTGGTGTCTATGCAGGGAATGAAATATTATGCAGTCATCTTGTAAATGCACCTAAAAGTTCTACTCTAACAAGCAAAACCACACAAAATGATTTGATAAATTGCTGTGCTACTATAATTGAAAAAAAAGTTATAGACGATGTTAAAGAGGGGAAAATATTTTTCTATTCTAGTTGAAACTACAGACATCAGTGCAAATGAGCAGTTAACATTATGTGTGCACTTTGTTGACCTACAAATGGGTTGTGTGAGGGAAGAATTCCTAAGATTTGTTGTAACGCACAATTTAAGTGGTGAAGGGCTATATAAGTTAGTACTGAATGAACTGCGAGACTTGGGGCTAGATATTTCGAACCATCGTGGACAAGGCTATGATGGTGGTGCAAATTTTTCAGGACAGTTTCATGGTGTTCAATCCCGAATTTTAGCCGTTCAACCTCTCATGCTCTATATGCACTGTGCCGCGCATTGCCTGAATCTGTCGCTTTCTAAAGATTGTTCTGTCACTTCAATTAGACAAGCTCTAGACACAATTGGTGAAATTGCTAATTTCGTTACGAATCTAATAAGCGGTCCTCACTCTTGAAACAAAAATTTAGTGAAGTGTGCTCTCAGCATAAGAAAACTAAACTGGTATCACTGTGTCAAACTAGGTGGATAGAGCGACATGATGCTACTTTACAGTTTAAGGAAATTTTTCCTGCAATTGTATCATTCCTAGAAGTGGCAGGGTCTTTTAATAAAACTGCACACATTTTACTCAAGTTTTTCCTAAAGTTTGAGTTCATAATTTCGCTAGTTAACGTAGTTGAAGTATTGGGAATGACTCTACCTCTTTCTCGGCATCTCCAAAATCCAACTCTTGATCTAATTCAGTGGTTGAAACAAAGATTCACTAAAAGAGTGTCGTGATAACCAAACCTTTCATTCTGATTTGAGAACGCTATCACGGTAGCTAAAAATGTTGATGTAGAAGTTAGTGTTCCTCGAATAGCATCCAGGCAAGCTCATCGAAGTAATGTTCCTACAGCTTCTCCAGAAAATCATTATCGCATTAACTTTTTCCTTCCATTCTTCGATTACCTATTCAATGAACTATCCACTAGATTCTCTCATGACAAACACAAGTACATCCTTAAACTTCAGAGCTTGATTCCTGATTTTCAAAGTGATCTTACTTCCAATGTTGGCAATATAGTAAAAGCTGCAGGCATTTACGAACAAGGCTTGCCTGGCACCATTACAGAGCATTGAGGGGAATTAAACATATGGCTTAACTTTTGCAAAACTCAACAAAATAAACTGAAAACTGCTATTGAAACACTTATCCACACCAGAAATAACTCCTATCCTAACATCAAGGAACTTTAACAATCATGTGCATCATACCAGCAACAACATGCACAGCCGAAAGATCATTTTCTACTTTAAGGCGTGTGAAGACGTATCTAAGATCCAGTGTGAAACAGGATAGACTGAACGGTTTAGTAGAGCTTAACATCCACTGCGTCGGTCTGGGAGGCTGAGTTGGCTAGACGCTGGCCTACTGATCCCAAGGTCGTGGGTTCAAATCTGGCCAAGACTGATGGTCCAGCACACTGGCGATGCTGACGTGATCCGGTAATTGACAGTGTCGTTAAACAACAAAATAAAAATTAACATCCACCCCAACATCAAGGTGACTCCGGCTGGAGGAGGTAGTTAGCCTTTTCGCAAACAGGATCTCAGGAGACTGCACTTTCATTGACATGTCAGTTACAACACAACATCCTATTCTTTTTTTTGTAGTGGACTTAATTTCTAGTTAAGTAAATCGTAAAAGTCAATTAACCAATCACTAGGTGCAGCAGTCCCATTCTCTGGAATTTCAGGCGAATGTTCGAATGTCGTATCCATAATAAGAGTATTTTTTAGACATTTGATCGGTGGGCATGTGGCGGTTACAGTCTTCTTCCTAGACAGGTGGTAGCTGGTAGTTTAAACATTTCTTTCAGTTAAATATTTAGCTAGCCATGGTTTAGCATGAATTTAATTATTCTGAAGTGGTAGTGGACCGGAACCGGGGCCCCCTATCGAATATTTCTAGATCCACGCCTGCTCACTCACACTCACTCTCTCACTCACACACATGCATTCACTCTCACTCACAAACACTCTTACTCATTCTCACACACACTCACTCACACACTGACTCACTCACGCTCACTCTCTCACACACTCTCACTCACGCTCTCTTACTCCCGCTCTCACTCTCTCGCTCTCTCTCACACTGTCTCCTCCCTAATGTCATCCTCACTGTGAGCACCAATGTTTATACTATCATAATTTAGCAACCACAATGACTTCGAAAGAATAAATCATATATTGCCTCTGTGTTTCAATACCAGGTATTCTGACTTTTTGTATGTTCTGCAATTATCCTGCTTTGAGTATTTATTTTCCATAAATCTGAACTTGTAATGGTCACCCATGCTCCAGGAGTGTTTTACACTCTATGTTCTTCACATTATTGTTATCAGTAGGTCCAGGTGGCTCAATGGTCCCAAGATCAAGAATTCAAACCTGGGCTAGACCAAAGTTTTTTAAGTGCTTAAAAGTGACAGTCCTATCTCAGTAGATTTACTGGCATGTAAAAGAACTCCTGCAGGACAAAATTCCAGCACATTGGCATCACTGATATGATTCTGGCAATTGACAGTGTTATTAACAAACAAAATGTTGATTTTTATTGTGGTTATTCATTTTGTTATTTTATTTATTCTAATATTTGGAGCTGTTATTTATAGAATTTGGAAGTTTTGATTTTAGAAATATCATCTTGGTCGCAGAACAAGAACATTAAACCAACTATTCTGTGGACTACAGAATACCATGTTGCTGGTAACACCAGCAGTGTGATCTAGCCACCCACATGCACAGCAGACTGAGAATACTGACGGACACTAATGAGAAAAAAGAAGATAAAGGTATTTGCCTGCCTAATTTGTTCTCTCTCATTATCCCCCCCCCCCCCTTCCCAACTCAAGCTCTTGAGAACCCTTAAATGGATTTTGTTCCTATTTGTCTTGAAAAAAGTTTAGAAAAACAATAGAGAAAACAGAGTAAACTCCTAATAAGCAGAACACTTTAAACTGAGGTTCCTCACTAGTTTATCTTGATGCCTAGAAATATGACAGCTCTATAGCATCATTCATACAGCAGCATAAGGCCAAGCTGGTGAGAGAACGAAGTTTAATTGTTGGTAATATCTACCAATTGAACCTCAGGTGTGCTTCACTGTATTACCTTAATGTATACAAGTACCCTCCACTCTTCACTGTGTAGGCTTATGCAACTTAACATTAGAATAAGATCATTCATCCCTCATTCTAAAATGTGTTGTTGTGATAATTTTGCACATCACAGTACAACCACAGAGACATTGCTCATTACTGTTATGAGTTGGATACTTTTAGAGTGCCCATATTTGTGTATGGCTGTGGACCATGGTTAAGATCTCCAGTATCTTGTACCTCGTGCAAAGGTTACACAGTAAGCTCCTCAGGATGAAGTATGGTGACAGAAAGATGATATCAAATGCTTTTGTGAGGGCTGTCTTCGATTCTGCCTAGAATTTTTGAGTTTCCCATAGTTCTCAAACCTTGTGATGTGGGTGAAGGGTTCTGAGGACATACCCTGCATATGTTAATGTTTGTGCTGTCTCTTTTCATCATGCTGATATTGCTTTGTTAGCATTCCATTCACCGAGAAATGTGTCACTTATGAGCAATGCTGTGCTATGTAGCATCAGCATGTTATCCGACTTTACTTCATAGAGGCTGGTTATTAGATGGTTTGCGTGTTTCTGTCACCCACTATGTCAGGCATCTAACCGCTCCTCACTCATATTTGTCTATATTCCTTAAACATCTGTTCGCTTGTATTTTGCCTCTCCTGCACTATGTACTATTTATTCCTTTCTTTTCCATTCTGAACTTTTGCTTTTGTGTGGCTTATCCGAGACATCAAAGAAGCTTTCAATAGAAAGGAGGATACCTTGGCAGTATTCATTGATTTTAAATCAGCATATGACTCAGTCTGGAGAAGCAAATTAATTGAGAAGTTGCAATCAATAGGTGTGAAAAGTAACATGCTTAAATGGATAACTCAGTTTATTTCACAAAGATTTTGTGCCACAAAATATAATACATACATTTCCAAATATAAACAAACATACCAAGGACTTCCACAAGGTGCTGTTCTGAGCACAACACTCTTTAACATATATATATGACCTTACATCAATAATAAAAACTTTAGAAACCAAAATTGCTTTATTTGCTGACGATGTAGTCATTTGGCTCTCCAAAAAAACCTGAATTAATTAAAGACAGAATAGAAACAGCCCTAAACAAAGTACATGAATGGAGCTCCAAAAACCTCATGACTATCAATGTGGAAAAAACAAATTATGAATTATTTACACTAAAATACAAACCAGTTAATATTAACATAAATTATAATGGTAAACCACTCAAAGCAGTTGATGATGCCAAATACTTAAGGCATCACTTTCGACAGAAAGCTAAGTTGGAAAAAACATATAACAAACATCTCAGAAAAGGTTGAAAAGAAACTGCAAATCCTGAAAAGGCTAGCTGGTGCTAAATGGGGCTGCTCAAGGAGAGTCCTTAACACAACATACAAAATGTATGTTAAACCAAACCTCTTGTACTGTTCTGAAGCTTTAATAACAGCAGCAAATGCTAACATCAATAAACTTGAACAAATACAAAATCAGGCTCTTCGCCTAATCACTGGAGCAGTTAAATCCACACCTATTGATGCCATGCTTGCCTTAACACGGACCCCATCAATAACAACAAAAATAGAAGAACAAGCATTGCTCCAACACGAGAAAATGTTACGACTGCCAAACTCTAAATGCACAAAAGAGAACCTCCCCCCTTCAATCCTTAAAACTCATAGTAGTTTCCTAGAAAAGGTAACACAGATTAAATCCAAATTGAACATTCCTAACACCAGAGAAAATCTACTTATAAGAGAAAATCCATTGGAATTATTACAACCTACCTCCAGTTTGGAATTAATAGAGGAAATAAGTAAATCAGACACACCAAAAGAAATACAAAAACTTCTAGCTCTGGAAACAATCAATACTAGGTATCCCACAGAAGAATGGCTGCACATATATACTGATGGATCCTCCAAGGAAAACCTTACTGGAGCTGGAGTTACGTGTTCACATTTTTCCTTTCATCATTCTGTTGGCAGAGACACAACAAATTATGATGGAGAAATAGAGGCTATATACATTGCTCTCCGACAATTATTATATCTTCCCTTAAATAAATTTAATAAGGCAGTAATTCTTTCAGATTCTAAAGCTGCAATTCAGGGAATATGTTCAAATACTACAAAGAAGTCAACAAAAATTAGAGAATGCTACAAAATGTTAACACAACTCCAAAAAGTTAATAAGACTGTTCATCTCCAATGGATTCCAGCACACTGTGGAGTCATGGGGAACGAAGCTGCAGACTCACTTTCAAAGAAAGGCACAACAATAAAGCAAAAGTCTAAATTCAATTTCTCATATTCCTCAATAAAACGCTTGATCATTAAAAAATTTTCTCATTCATACCTACAAGAAATAGAAACAAATGCCAAAGATAAAAAATGGATTACACTACTTTCCAACCCAGATATAATCCCCCAGAGACCAAGGAAAACAGCGGTTGCAGCCTTCCGACTATTGACAAATCACGACTGCTTAGCAAGTCATCTCTACAGAATAGGTATCTCATCCTCACCAATATGTGTCCTGTGTAACGATCCAGCAGAAATGAATGAAGACCACTTGAAGACCTGTGAAGCATTAAGATCAGAAGAAACTACAGCTCAAAAGTACTGGAAAGCACGAATGCTAATGGCTTCATTGCCAGATGCAAGGCACTAGAAAACAACAACAACAACTTTTGTGTGGCTTATACACTTCCCACGTGACACTATACTGTTCATGGCGCTATGCATCACATCCACCCCAAGGTTTAAGACAATGTACTTTGATGCCTCCCTTCATTTTTTTTCCTTTGCTTTCTCTGCCACATACATATAGATAGAGAAGGTATTACTTTCCACCCAAAAACTTGACAGTGAAATTTCAGTGGAAATATGCATTTTGTGGTCCCCTGAATTAAAAGAATCGCAAAAAGATATGTGCATGTTTCTATGTGCGTAAATGGCATAACCTAAAAACAAAAAGTTGGTAAAATCTTCAACATCTCCCAAGAATGTGACAGAAAAGATTTTCAAGAACATCCTGCCACTCTAGACTACCCTTTACATGAAATAGTTTTCAAACACTTTGATTTTATAAAAAATGACTGTAACAATTTTTATTAAATATCATACGTTTAAGATATTTTCTTGATAAATGAAATGTTTATCCTGAATTTTATGGGAATGTTCTGAGAAGTCCTCTTCATTCTGGATGACTTTTGCGTAACTGGTAAACTGGCAGACAAAATCTTATTTCACAAAAAACGTACATATCATTAAAACACATTAATGTGTTTTTCTTCTTTTTTTTATGGAATGAATTATTTCAAAGATATTCCTTGTTACGTCTGAATTGTCCGATATTTGTACCTTTCTCAAATGGGAAGTCCTTTACCATGCAAAGAGACGGAACTTCAATGCCATCACATAGCAGCCAGCTTTAAAACATTTGACTATCACTTAAAGCCTACTGTATTCCCATGTTCCCCTTGCACCTACAAGAAGATTAGTAACAATAAAAATTTCTGCAAATATTTATCTAACAGCCTCTGTAGTCTAGTGGTTAGCATGCTAAGCTTCAAATCCAGTGATCCCTGATTCAATTCCTGGCTGAAGGGTGAGAATTTTTCTTTAGCTAGGATTATTTCTCATCCTTCCTAGAGTCTGGAAGTATGAATGTGTGTGTGAATTTAATACAACCACTAAAATAAAGCAACCCAAAGATTAACACTATAAGTGAACATCATTACTGTTGAGCAATTGTCCCTAAGGTAAAAATCTGATGTGTAGCACTCACATGACTTTCCTTACTCTTGTATTAACCATTCTTACAAACTCTTAATCCGATATCTTTTCATGACAGTTGAAATAAACATTTGCAGAAATTATGTTGTTTATTTCCTTGTAGATGCAAGGTTAATATTACACTAGGCTTTCAGCAATAGTCAAATCTTTTAAAGCTTTCAAATTCCATTCTCTTTGCATGGCTAACATAAAAAAAAGGAATAATGATGTTCCATTTGACAGAAGTATAAATTCCCCAAAACTCACACAAATAACAAGACATATCTCTGAAATGGTTCACTTTACAAAAATATTTATTTAGACATAAATTGTGTATTTTAGCAAGATTTACCTTTTCTGTATAGTAAGATTTGGTCTGTCTCTTATGGTTTACCAGTTCTGCAAAAGTCATTCAGAGTAAATACAACTAAGGGGCTGTAGCAAGAAAATTCAAGATACACATTTCATTGTCATAAAAATATCTCATACATATGGCATTTTAATCAAAATTGGTAGCCATTTTCAAGGAAGTCAAAATTTTTGAAAAATTTTCCATATGGTTGCATTCTTGAAAGACATTAAACTTAAATACCAACTTTGGCTTTTAACCAACTTTTCGTTTTTGAGTTATGCTGTCCACAGACAGACATGCATGCATGTACCCACACAGGCCTCACCCACACCCACGCACACACGTGCGTGCACGTATATGTGTGTACAGACCTTTTTCTAAAAATACTCTTTGGATTCAGGGAGCCTCAAAACATATATTTCCGGTGAAATCTCGACATCAAATTTTTGGGTGAAATACAATACTTCCTCTACTTAACTAAACGCAGTAGAGAAAGTAAACAGCCATCCATATGACCTAGATGTTAAAGGTGGATATAATGGAACATAAAAATGTTTATCTGAATTAACATGTGTAAAGGAACAAGCCAGGCCTGTCGAACATTAATCTGAAGACATGGAGAGGATACCCCCTCAACAGTAGTAGCATGTATTAGGTAGAACCGGTTTCATATTGTTTTACCTCAGTTTTCCAGTTTATCATGAAAGGTGGGGAAGTAGGGAAATATCTTCACAGATGGTGAGTCAGGCTGTTTGTCAGGCCTGGAATAAGGGTTTGTAAGAACTGTTTGTATAAGATTACAGAAAGTCATGTTAATGCAACATATCAATTTTTGTATACTTATTGCTTTCTTACATGGTACATAGAGATGGTATTGCATTCCACACAAAAACTTGATATCAGGATTTTAACAAAAATACACATTTTGAGATCCACCAAACCCAAAAAAGCATTTTCAAATGGCACGGCGTGATGTTCTGACAGCAACAGGAAACTCACACATCACTTTTCAACAGAGGTTCTGTAAACTTCACTTGGTGTATGAATGTAACATTTTTCTTAAAATTTGTTGTACTGTATGGCTTACCACTGTGTGAAAGTGTTTTTATGCATATTTTACACACTGCTCTGTTATTACTAATAATGTCTAATTCAAAATAGTTTTACACTTCACTCAAGTTTTATTCAGTATCATTGCTGCACTATAGCAAAACAAAACATTTTTGGAAATTCATTTTGCAGTATACCTGTAAGATATGCTCATGGCCCGAGTTTGGCTTGTGAATCACAAACTAACAAATGGAAGGAGAAAGCAAATATTTCCATGTGCTATAACATTTTATGTCTTAAAAGAGGTGCCAAAAATGTATGGACAACAACGGTGGCCAGTTTCAGCATCTCCTTTCATAAAGTTGCCTTTATATGAGAGCGGCAAATAGCAACGAGCGCCAACAATGTGGATAGGCAAAGCACTACACAGCTCGTTTGGAACTTTTTTTGCTCTCCCTGTATAATTGGTGAGAGTGAGTCATTAAGCCAAGCTACAGCAGAAAGTACACATAAACCAGCTTCGTTTACAATTAACATTGAATGTTACATGAACACTTCTGCTTTTTCCCCAATAATTTGCATTGTTTTCATTTAGACACAAGAAGGTATGGAATGTTGCATTCATTCACTCAAAGGAAACAGTTAAGATCTATCAAGAGTCCAGCAAGTCTTTTGGTACATAGCAGGGCAACTCCTTTCATTCCTTATCCAGCATAAAGTTAAACACAACAAATATCAATAGTACAAAACTTCAAAATTTTGAAATATTGAAGGTTTATCATAAAGATGTGTCAATGGTATTGAGGTCCCAGCTCCATACATCTTCCTTTATTTCATATATTTATGCACAGATAAAGCATATTTATATATGGGTCAATCCGCATCAAATCGAACACCCGTAAAACACGACTTTTTCGTAGGAGGTTCAAAATTTTTTAATGAATAATAGGCATCAAATAAGGAGACCCGTATTTCTTTATTTCCGTATTTTTAAATTAATTGCTTAGTTATGGCTATTAGAAATTAAGCAATTTCTGCACGCATCGTAATATAAAATCTTTTGTTACTCTAAGGCCATATAGAGTTGAGAGTTGGGGTTTGGCGCACTGGAAAGGTTAAATATAACACTTTTAACAACTTTCGATCAATCATCATTACACACAAATTTTGGGCTGTTTTTTTTTTATGGTATATTTTGTAAAACCAAAAATAGAATTTAAATCGATGTGTTAAAAATCTAAAAAAAAAATACAAACTATATTCCCTGACATTTTATCTATAAAATAAGACATTGAAAACTATGGAGCTTCCATTAGTGCATTTGCTACATTTATTTATTTTTTTTTTTCTGGAGGCCTGCAAACGCTCACGGACGACATAAAGTAGCGGTCCGTTTGTACAGCTAGATTCGCTGTTCTTGGACCCTAACAAGCCAGGTGACTGCAGACAGCATGAGAATTGGTGCGTCAGCTATGCTACTCAGATAACTTCTTCTTACTAAGGCAGTACAGTCCATGCAGAAAAATGTCTCCACAATCTACCTTCTTTCTGATACTCCTGTGGCATCTGATACGTGCTTTTCAAGTTTTAAATTTTTTTGAAAAAATCTTCTGATGTAAGCAGTTCTTTGCTTTTAGCTTCTTCCTTCATGTACGTCCATACATTTGAAATAATTTCTCTACTCTGACTGTGTAATGTTTAGAACGTACAGGTGGCATGATTGATTTACGCTATGATCAATGTCTCAAAATTCACTATATTCACTCTTTATCCCAAAGATCTATGTCTTCAACTGCACGCTGCACTAAAAAGCACCTGTGAATTGGCGAGGACTGTCTCAGATCATGCAGACATCACTACCTTCCCCCTCCCTCCCCATGTGCACGGTTTCATTTGCAGAATTATACAATATGAGCTGATGAAACAGACAAAAGCTATGGATTCGCCAACAGGACTTCCAGTCAAGGTCAGGGGCCAAGGACGATGGGTCCAGCTGTGCTTTAAAATTACACTCCTTCATTCCTTTGTCAAAAACTGAAGATTTAGTGAAACAATTTTCTTTCGAAGAAGGAGGTAAAGCTCTGTGTTGTATGGAAACATTAGTTTAAAATGCATATTTTAAAAACAATTTGAAGAAGCTAATAGTGTACATATAATAGTGTCAGCTAGAAGTGTTCTCCTTACTGTACTGAACAGTTACTGTGATGGAAGGTGGCAATTGTGTGAGGTTACTGTAGTCGTCACTGCTGCCACACGAATTTGCTGCACTGATTTGCAAAGCTAGTTACAACTGAACTATTAGACTCCATTCTGATTTTTTCTGAGAATATTGAATAAACTTTATTCTATTTTTAGTTTTTTTTCCAGATTTTTAAATGGTCGAGTTTAGGTTATTATCTAATTTTAAAACTTTAATCGTATAAAATATAATATTAATATTATTAATTTTCTAATAAATACCTCACAAAATACTGCAATTTATCTTTAATTTTAGCTCAAGATCAAGTAATTTGCTTCATTACAATCGGAGATATAATTGATCGAAAAGTGAGGAGCGCATGATTTTTGCAACATTTCAAAAATTAGTATCTGCCAAAATAATTTTTTTTTATAAAACAAAGAAACACGGGTCAAATATATTTTGTTCCAAAACACCAAAAAAAATTTCAAGAAAATCTGAGAGATCAAGGTCATTTTTGCCATATTTTGCTCGATTTGACGTGGAATGACTCATATGTACAAACTATGTACAACATCTTTCTTTCATAGAAGTTTGAAAACAGTGTTGTTGTAATTAATTTAATTTAAAAGGTGAGTTAATTAATAACACTGAACAACACTTACAACATATTTCTCCGGACGCGTTTCGAAGGTAACTTTCCTCCATTATTATTGTCTGGTTGATAATGGAGGAAAGTTACCTTCGAAACGCGTCCGGAGAAATATGTTGTAAGTGTTGTTCAGTGTTATTAATTAACTCACCTTTTAAATTAAATTATGTACAACATTCCTATAAATTCTGGTCATGTGAAGTTATTTTACATTACACAAGATGCATCATTATATTTACATTATGGTTCATTACAAATTTCTCCTACATCCTGTTGAAGATACTTGCACCCCAATTTTTCATTTTAGGATGTTTATTCCTAATAACTTGGATAATTTTTCCAAAAAGGTACCGTTGGAACACTGCCAATCTACATGCAGATAAACTGTTTTGCTATCTCAAACAATAACCCCCAGCTTGCAACATTTTAAAATTATATTTTCATCATAGTAACAAAGAGAAACTAAGTAACAGAAAATGTTCTCAGAATCCCTGATTCCTGTTTGCTTTCAGGTTTTCTAGGCCAAAATTCACATTCCAGGCTAACTGCAGTTTCTGATGTTTTCCAGGTCATTAGTCCCCTACATTAAAATGTGAATAATAATTTCCTTAAGGTGAGTTAGAACTAGTAATGCAGACATCACTTATTTTACTCACGTTGGCATGTTTCAGGAAATGGTTGTACCCATTATCAGTAGGTGTCCGGCTGGCCTGTGTTATTGGTGTTTCTTTGTGGTGGTTATCTATCATGGCAGCATCTTGTGATGATGAAATGCACTTCCAGAGGGGACTTGGTGGCAGCAAATCAAAATTCATTCACTGAAGGCTGTGTTTTAAAATTAAGATCTTCTCCCATGTGTCTAATTCTGCTGCACACCCGACCGGTTTGATTAGTGTAATGTTTCGTATGATGTGCTGTCATCCAGAAATTTTAAGTATCTCATATGCTCCTTTAGCCTAGTTTCTAGATTTCTTTTGTCTTATCTATATATACCTTATTTTTATCAGTACAGTTCAATTTGTAATTTACAGCCTTTTTGTCATCTGGTATGGGCTCTTTCAACCTACTGCAAAGTAATTTCTCTATGCTAAATTTCTTCTGTGGGTTAGGCTGATGTTGTTTCATTAAGATCTTCTGAAGTTTGTAATGGCTTTTGGATACTATGTGAATTTCTTGAATTTGTTTTTCTATCTGAATTAAATTTGTGTTGTCTTTGGTGTGCTTCTTTCATTTGAATTTTGCAATTTTCTTATAAATTATTAGTTTGTACATAGAATTGGAATATACGAGTCCCCAGTTTGTCCACTATGCAGTCTAAATGAAGAAATGTCCATCAGTTCTCAATATACAAAATGATTATGAAAAATATTGGAGTGTGAGAAGAATAATGGCTTCATTGTCAAATGTCAGGTACTAAAGCGCGTTTCACCCTTAGAAGACAGTACACGTTAAATGGAGCACAGTGTTGCAACATGTACTAGTTGCAAATCTTTCTCCAAGAGCGACTCGAGGTGGCCGGAGTCCTGCACTTAGTCCTTCAATTGCTGCTTGACGGACACTTTTAACTTTGGTATCCCTCCATGCCTTTGTTACTGTACGACCTAAATTTACAAATGACTCGTCTGTATAAACAACTGATTTCCCCTGGTTCCTAAACCTTTTTACGTCTTTTAGATATTTATGTCGCCATCTGATGATATCGATATCGTCTCTTTCTATTAATATGCACTTGTTACCTCTTTTTTCATATTTCAAGCCCAAATCATGTAAGAACCGACTAAGAGTGGCCCTTGAGAAATTTGGTAGGGTCTCATCACTGTTGAATCGTGACAAAATTATATTCAGCATGGGTGGAATATTTGCAAACTGTAAAGAATGAACAATTCGCCGCACTCCACCTTGCACTATTCAATCATATTGCGTTAACCTATCGTTTTGTGTAGTCCCGCCCTTTTTGCTTTCTTTTTCGATGGCGTTCTTAGAGGTCCTTTCATTAGTTCCTTTTTAATCATACACACTACTGTTTCTGAACACCCGATAGCCTTAGCTGTTTCTTTTACTGCCTTACACGCATTTTGCTTCAAAAATAATATAACACATTCATAATTATTTGGCGTTCCTTACTTCTTAATTTACCAACATATCATCTCTTCCTAGCTTCCCCCTCCATAACTACAAATATTTACAAAAATATTAAACAAATAATGCAATAACAGCTCACAGTTACACACACGGCATCTTTCGAACTAATGCTAGTGCTGCTCCTTATACTATCTTCTGAGTCAGGCCTGACGCTGAATAGATGAATACCTTTTGTTTGCCTTACTGGATAAAAGAAAGAGGTTACTGCCTTTTGGTTTATTTTAAAAACTTTCTCCAACCTTCCTCAACATTTGTTCTCGCTGGTTCCCTGATGTAAACTCAATAACAAAAAAGTTTCACACTGCGCAACTTTGGCAGTGCACAGATATAAAATTTTCCGACAACATTTCATTTTAAAAATTATAACACTTAACTGGGTAAACATAGAGAATTCAAAGTGGGCAGGTAGTAGCACTATGGCATACTCTACCTAAGAAAAAAATATAGATGCATTCTAGCAGTTAGTTTGTTAGTTAGTGCTTGATGAGTATAGAAACAGCAAATATCGGACTTCTATTGAAAAAAACGTTTTCTGAAGAAATTTGGGCCTATAGAAATGTATAATGACTCTAAAAAGGATATAACCTGATAGAGAAAAAAATTCTTCATAGGATAATGTATTCAAATCTGAAATTTATAACAAATGAATATTTATACCATGCTATTAGGAATCTGGCAACACCGCGAGGGTAGAAAAGGACGCGGCTAATGGCAACTTGTATGCGCTAGATAGAGACAGAGATGTCCCATTTAACTCCATACTGTCTTCTAAGAGTGGAACGCTATATAGAAAGCAACAATATTTAGTTTATTAAACCAGCTGTTTTTGGCTGCGTTTACTACATGTTAATATTCCAGTTGATATTCTTGTTTATTCAGGGCAAAGCAGACCAGCCTGTGTGTTAAGCTGTTTGATACTGCATGTTTATGTGTTATGTGATTGGAACTATCAGAAAGTTAGCTATTGCTTCCTTCCTCAACATGGATACCAAATATATTCTGCTTTTCAATTTAAGTGAAGCTAGTATCACAAATCCAGCTAAATAATGTTACAAGTATTCAAAGAAAAACCAAAGCTATTAAGAGTGAAGAAAATTAAATCTATAAGTATAACAAATATTTAGAAACTATAGGCTTCACTTATCTTTTATGTATGTGCAAACTGTTGAAATTAATCACTAACTTGAGTTTCACAAGTCTTTCCTTCCATTTTCAATGCTCACTAAAGTTTATTTGGCTCGCCATTGTTGCAGACACTCTGTGACATATCTATTTATTGCATTACCAACCACTGAAAGTAAAACACATTTTTTAACATAATCAATCGGCAGTATTTCAAAATTCATAATGCAGTTCTTATTTTTCAAAACGAATATCTTTTCCCAAACCATTAAATTTGTGGGTCCATTTAATTGTTTTAATAATTTCCTGAATAAATGACCAAAAATAATCTGGCATAGCTGATTTATCCTTTGTTTATACTTAATATTTCTAAAATGTTCCTTTATTTAATTTTACTAATGTAAACCCTTTCACAATCCAAACAGCTAAACTAGATGGTTCTTATAATTTTGAATTTTATCCTTTTTAGAAAAAATTAACAAAACTTTTATACCAAATTTATTTGGAAGAACCAAAGTTATTCTATGCTCTTTAAAAACGTTTGTAATTTTCTTATTAGCCTCAGGATGGTAAGTAAATCTTTTAAAATTACAATCATCTTTTATTTTTTTGAGAGCAGAAACTTCTTTTACAGCCTTTTGATATTTAAATTTCTCTGTTTTTATATATAAAATCTGCATTAAAACCTGTGGTGGCTGGTGATCAGGGGCTGCAGTGCTGCAGCACCCCCAGGTGTTTCTGACTCAATGCCTCACCTTATGTTTTGTAATACAGATTCAAATTCTGCTTTTAAAATAGTTTTAAATGTTGCGCCCATCGAATTAAATGCAGTCGATTAGTATCGAAGTACTGCTTACAGCAGCTACTTCCTCCCGTGCAACTGGCAAAACCATTTCCTCCCCTGGTGCTGCCAGTCTAAAAGAGATGACTCTCCGCCCACATTCCTTCAGTTTCCTCCCCCTCCAGAACCCCTGCGTTACCTTTGAAACGAGCTGCAATCCATGCAGCTCTCAATGTTTGGAGATGTCGGGAGCGGGTAATTAGAGCGCTGTTTCATGTGTTCTAAGTGCGTGTAGTAACTACAATAGTGTCGCCAACGATGATTAATTCTGTACAATATTTGCAGTCTATTCACTTCAGAACATTAACATTACAGGAGAAATGTGAATTTAAGCATCACGGAAGGCCTACACCCATGCTAGACATTAAACAATCATCTACAAGCCGGCAAAAAGAATATACAAAGAGTTTTAATAGCGAAGTGTACAAAAAGTTTGAATTGTTGTCCGGCTGTGATATTAAAAATGCATTATTGTGTTTTCCAGCTAATTTGTTTGGTGGATACTTTAGTTGGACTCGGAAAGGTATAACTGATCTTAGAAAACTGCTTGAAAAGATAAAAAAATATGTAAAATCTGAGAAACATTTAAAAAACACTGTGAACTTGACTATGATGGGAAGAGAGTTTTAGTTCAGCTCATACAGAAGCCATTGAACGCCATAATAACGAGGTAAGGAAAAACAGAGAGGTGTTGTCAAGAATTATCGATTGTATTAAGTTTTGTGGAATCAAGAGCTGGCATTAAGAGGGCATAATGAAAATGCAGATTCCGACAATCAAGGTATATTTCTCAATTTGATCAAATATACGGGTGAAATTGATTCGTTGTTTAAGTCACATATTCACATATGGAGAGTTCTTCGCCTTTTAAAGGCTTATCAAAGACAATTCAAAATGAGCTCCTTGAATGTATGCCGGAAGTATACAGATAGGAAATTTTATCTGAGATTGAAGAAACTGAATTTGTCTCTATTCTTGCCAATGAAACCACAGACATCTCAGAAATATTTCAGCTTGTAATTGTTCTTCATTATTGTTACAAAGAAGGAAAAGCCGTCGAGAGATGCTACGGTTTCTTCAACCGGCCAAGATGCCAATTCAATATCCGAGTGCATACTTTCGTAGTTAGAAGTAATTCTTAAAAGCAAGAAAGATAAGCTGATTGGATAGAGTTACAATGGAGCAGCTGTGATAAGTAGTGTATTGAATGGGCTACACACAAAAATCAGGGACTGCTACAAATATGCATATTTTGTACATTGCTACGCCCATCAATTCAATTTGATAATAAAAAAAGCAGCTAAACAAAATACAAGGGCACGGATATTTTTTGCTAATTTGTCAAGTATTCCTGCTTTCTTCTCACGATCTCCATACAGGCAGTCTGTATTAGATGCATGTGTTTCAAAGAGAATTCCATCAGCTGGGGCTACAAGATGGAATTTTAAAACAAGAATAGTAGGTGTAGTCTATGAGAAGAAAGTCATTATGGAATATTTTCAGACCATAATGGAATCTGAAACATCAAACAACATTACAATAAATGAGGCAACTGCCCTGATATGTTTTCTTGAAGATTCTGAATTCAACTTCTGGCTCGCCTTTTTTCCATGTACTCATGCTCATGTAGACAATTTATATAACCAACTGCAACATTGCCAGTTAGATGTTTCTAAAGCACAAGACTGTATATCAAGGTTTCGGCATGCCGTACAGAGTGTACGGAACAATGTAGAGGTGAGTAGAGAGGAATGCGAAGACGAAAACTCCAGCAAACGCCGCAAGGTTGATGGTATCAGACACGGGTTGCGGCTGCGAAAGAAGTGTGCAATCTCATTATATCACAAACCAACACCCATTTGACACAGTGAATTACATAATGGATCACTTTGTTCCAACTGATGAGGAAGGAACTGACAATGTGCAACATAGGGAAATAAGGAGTAATATACTACAACCCCCAACCACAGAGGATGACAGACCATTCACTATCAATGAAATCAGAGACGTTATAGAAAACATGAACAGCCAAAAAGCCCCAGGAGATGATGGTATAACTAGCAATATACTCAATCTAGCATTTGATTCAACGCCACTGTATATAAAAGCATTATATAACAAATGTCTAGAAGGAGGAAACTTTCCAAAAGTCTGGAAAACAGCTAAAATGATACCTATTATAAAGCCTGGTAAAGAAAGTACTGAAGAAGTCACCAAATACAGACCAATAAGTCTATTGAAGGTTGCTGCCAAAGTACTAGAGAAACTTTTTATAAACCGAATTATGTACTATTTATATTCGAATGGTAAATTAAGTAAAAATCAATACGGTTTCACACCACAAACAAGTACACTAGATGCAATCATGTCGGCCAAGGATTTCATTGAAGAAAGTTTACAAAACAACAGCAGTGTAGCGGCAATCAGCTTAGACGTTAAAGGGGCATTTGATAGCGCCTGGTGGCCTGGTATACTCAATGCCTTAAAAAACTTCCAATGTCCGAAGAATTTGTACAGGTTAACACAAAGCTACTTAAGTGAGAGACGATGCACACTCACAACAAACAGTATCTCGGTAGAAAGGAAATCAACTAAGGGATGCCCACAGGGATCCTGCTGTGGGCCTGGGCTATGGAACATCTATTATGACTCCTTACTGAAACTAAACTTCAAACCATGTACTAAACTTATCGTCTTTGCCGATGATGTTCTGGTTCTTATCAAAGGAAAAAGCACATTGGAATTAGAGAATCAAGCAAATATAGAAATCCAAAAAATTACAACATGGGCCGCAACAAACAAGATAACATTCAATAGAAGCAAAAGTCAAGTAATGCTGATATCTCGAAGGAAACCAAAAACTAAACAACGGTTAAGCGTATACCTTGACAATGGCAAAATAGAACAGACAGAGACTATAAAATATCTAGGAATAATAGTAGACAACAGATTCAGATTCCGTCAGCACATTGATCATATAGTGGAAAAGTCAAAGAAACTAACATATGCATTAGGAAAATCGGCAAAAATCAACTGGGGACTGCGTTCTGAAGTAATGAGCATAATCTACAAAGGAGCAATCTTGCCACTGATCTCCTATGGAGTGCCTGTTTGGATAGATGCTTTAAAAACACAATATAATGCCCAGAAAATAAGACAGGTACAAAGATTAGTAAATATTAAAATTACAAAAGCATTCAGGACCACTTCACACGAAGCCCTATGTACTCTGGCCGGAACAACTCCAATCATCATTAAACTAACGGAAATAGCCAATTACCACAATATTATAAAGGGAAGAGCAAAAACAACAGCCCAACTTGACATCCCAATAAGCTACGAAAGATGGCCCCATCCTGCTGATAATATAATCATTGAACAAAAGAACGAAACAGAGGCATATGCAATTCAAATATACACCGATGGTAGCAAAACTCACACGGGTGTAGGATCTGGAGTTGTTATAATCTATCTAGATCAATCAATACAAAAATATCATTTTAAATTACACAACAGGTGCTCCAACAACCAAGCGGAACAAATCGCTATATTACAAGCTCTTAAAATTCTTAATGCCATAGAAATTAAAGATAAATCTGCAGCAGTGCACACTGATAGCCAGATAACATTAGATCTTCTACGGAATAACCGAAAACATTATCCTCTGATAGAGGAAATAAGAATCAACCTATCAATCCTAAAATCCAAAGAATGGAAGATAAACTTTACATGGGTTAAAGGGCATATAGGAATTCAAGGAAATGAGCTTGCTGATACACTAGCTAAAGAAGCAGCAAACAACACAGCTACAGCAATAGTGTACGATTTAAAGCCCATTAGCACCATGAAAAGTGAACTGAAACAAGAGAGTCTGAAACGATGGGAAAACGAGTGGAAAACCACACAAAATGCTGCACTTACAAAGACCTATTTCCCCAGCGTTGAAAAAAGACTAAAAATGAATTTTAAGCTTACCCACAACTTCACAGCAGTAACCACTGGTCATGGGAAGTTTGGTGAATACTTCCATCGATTCAAATTAACGAATGATCCAACATGTGTGTGTAAAAAGGAAACACAAACGGTGCACCACATCCTATGGGAGTGTGAACTACTTAACCGTGAAAGAAACAATTTCAAGAAAGCCGTGACACTTAAAGGTGCGAAGTGGCCTATCACAAATCAAGAATTAGTGGAAAAACATATGAAACTATTCCACAAGTATGTGAACAATATAGACTTTGAACTTTTAAAAATAACTACCATTTCATAATTGTACGAAACCAATAACGATTCCACTGTAATCTCATATGTTCAATTATGTAAAACCATATGCATGTAGTATTACATTTCTGTAATGGAACATGCAGGAATAAAATGTTGTTGTAAAAAAAAAAAAAAAAAAAAAAAAACCAACACCCAATTCCAGTTCACAGACCATCTGATAGTATCTTCCATTCTATGCTAAGACAAATTTGGAAATTATCAAACTTTTCCTGAAAGACACCTACATATGTGTGTCAAGCTTTCCCCATGCTCGAGAAAGACAGACTGAAAACGGAACTGGCCATGCACTCAAAGCCTGAGGTCGCGAGTTTGAGTCTCGGCAACCGCAGTCAAATGTGCCTGTGGTAAAAGGCGGGGAGGGCCCATGTAAAATAATCGGTGTGATGGCACGCGTGGATGACGACGGGGTATCATTTGACTGCGGTTGCATGGATTTTGCTTCTTTTCTTATAAAAAACACTACAATGTAAATTGTAAAAAAAAATAATTTTCTACAATTCAGAACATCTCAAATACATATGTTTAATTGGTGACGAACAATATAACAAGAATATAGTAGAAAAAACTGTTAAAAGTATTACAAATAGGCAAAAAAGCCTATGTTTCTTATAATACACACCGGGACTGAAAGGGTTAATAGTTCTTATACTTTTTGTATGCAGCACCCCTATATTCAAAGTCCACGAGCGGCCACTGATTAAAACCATTAATTAATGCAGTGTTGATAGTGCATTTATGTTAAATTCTTTCTTGTTAAGAGGTATATTTATTAACCCATAAATTGAACTATTAAAACAGCAAAGTTATGTGAAGAAACTTATTTTTATGTAATTGCTCTAGGATATGTGTTGACTTTCATTAAATGTCAGAACTCAATTTATTGTTATGTTTTATGATCTTTAAATATAAGAATGGAAGACAACCATTATTTTCAGTTTCAGAAGTGAATTTTATGGCTTTATCTTATAAATTTAAAACTCTTAAAGCATTAATTATGTTTCTCAGGAACAATAGCACAAATATCATTCACATGTATACACCAATGTTTTAAAATTAAACTCCCCAGGGGCCTACTATGGTAGATACGGTTTTGGCGCACCCCGTGTCCTGAGCCATACTCACGACTGAATTCCTCTAAAGGATGAGAGAGCATCTGCTACACACCCAATCAACTTTGGTCCACTTTTGTGTTTGACCTCCCACCTAATACCTCCCTGAAAACAGTCTGATAGATAACCTATATGCCGGTTGTAGGTGGATGGGGTGATGCAAGGGGTGACTTGGCAACTGTGTAATTCCCAACCCCTGGTTATCATGTAGGATCTGTGTTGGTAACCGCTGATAAAGTTCAGTCCCAGGGAGGGGCCATTGCATGAGCTGATGCACTCCTGAAGGCAATTGGGTCCCTCTGTCTATACACTGGGAGGTTTGACCCTAGGTTGAGCAAGGTCCAAGCCAGGACACTCACCTAAGCAAGGGTAGCACCCAAGAGGTGAGCATGCCATTGGAGACATTTACAATGGTGGAGGATTAAGGCACCATGGCACAAAAATCCATTAAAAAACACATGAAGACAAATGTAAAAGATGTAACTGGGTCGAGTGGTCCTCGCTACTTGGTAATTGCTAGAACAGAGAAAGAACGGAAATTTACTACGGTGAATCCATTTCTAATCCAGAAGGGTCTTGAAAAAATAGCTGGTCCAGTGAAAAACTGAGCTCGAGCACAAAATGGCATGCTCCTGGTCGAAGCTAATTCAGCGTCCCAGGCAGCCAAGATATTGAAAGCCAATTTGTTAGCCAGCTATCTGTTTCGAGTAGAGATCCACAGGACTCTGAACTCCTTGCGCGGTGTGATAAACACTCATGCTTTGGATGGTATGTCCAATGAGGAGATTCAGGAGAATTTACAACGAGGTGTGACGTCAGTGTATCAAGTTCAGCAGACCAACCCACAGGGACCTTGTTCCTTACTTTAATAGGGTAGATCTCCTGTGAAGGATTAAGGCAGGGTATGAGGTCACTAAAGTTAGGCCATATATATTGAACCTGCTCCGATGCTACAAGTATCAACACTTTGGACACACAAGCAGTTTTTGTAATGGTCAAGCTACCTGCACTGACTGCAGAGGCACTGCATATGATGATGCATGTACAACACCCATTTATGTAAACTGCAGGGGGAAACATCCATCTAGTTCCTGAGAATGCTCCCAGGGAGAAGGTGTCCTTCTCGGTCCTCTATCCTGAAGACTGGTACCTATAGCTCGGTTGCAACTAAACTGGTACCAGGGCAGGAAGTCGCAACTCAAACTAGCAATACAGATGGGGCCACAACTTCAGACAAAAGTGTCGTAGCTAGTCCAAAGCCAAAGCTTTCAACATCATTGCCTAAGTCTGTATTAACCTCTTCAAGAACTGCAGATGAACCGAGAACTTCAGATAGTTTGCCAACAAAAGCATCGACCTCTACAAATAAGACTATCAAGGCTGTGGTACATGATATACAAAATTTAAGACCAATTACAACAAATCTGACTTCCTGAAAGATAGTGATGAGAATGTTCCCAGTAAAACTAAGGGAAAAAAGAGTCAAAGAACATCTCAAAGATCCTCTTCTGAGGAATCTACTGGATTGGACTATGATCGGCGACTTTCATCTTCGCCGATCACTGTTTCAAGTCAGTTTGATGTAATTGAACCAAGGTTTGCAATGGGGAAACAGTTGTCCTTAGTAGGGGACATGAAGCTGGAGGATCCTGCCCAAACTGGCAGAACCCCAGTAAAAAAGAGGCACAATTAAGGCTCTGAAAAGAGTGTAAGCCCAAGAAATAAGAAAAGGGCTAAATTGAATCGACTACCACCTACTACAAGGCAATGCAGATTAGCTTCGCATTCTTATCCCATACAGTACTTAACATGGCTATCCTACAATGGAATATATGTGGCATTAGAACACAATGACCACACTTGAGCTTTTTCTCAATACAAACACTTAGTCGCATGTTTGCAAGAGACTAAGTTGCTCCACAAGATGCTATCCATCTAAGATGGTACACCCCAGTACGGTGTGATGTTACACCATAACATGGTGTTCTGGCGAATGGCAGTGCTACAATGTTTGTCAAAGATGATGTCTATATGAAATCTATACCCTTGTGGTCTGACATACAATCAGTCACCGCAAGGATTCCACTGCCAACCATTCAGTTTACCATTTGTAAAATTTATTTGACTCCATCCCTTGTCTTCTTGCCTACTCCATGGCCGAGTGGTTAGTGCACTCGCCTACCACCTA
Organism: Tenodera sinensis; assembly: GCA_030765045.1. NCBI lineage: Eukaryota > Metazoa > Arthropoda > Insecta > Mantodea > Mantidae > Tenodera > Tenodera sinensis. Next base: position 55,738,342 of record CM060966.1, read on the forward strand.
GGCGGCCCGGGTTTGATCCCAGGTACCCGCATGTGGTATTCGTGGTGGACGAAGCGGCATCAGGGCGGGTTTTCTCTGGGTGCTCTGGTTTCCCCCGCCATCTCATTCCACCGGTGCTCCATCTTCATTCCATGTGTCATCAGTGTCACTGCCTGCGGTGCCGTAGTAGTAAAAGCAGGCGTTAAACACTACAACAACACTCTTCTTGCCTACTGATTTAAAAGATCTAGTTTTCCAGTTACCAACACCATTTGTGTTGGTGGGAGACTTCAATGCACACCACCCACTTTGGGGTTCAAGTCGCACTTGTGCAAGAGGCAAGCTCATCGCCAATTCCTTAAACAGTTATAACCTAGCTCTCCTCAACACTGGAGAGCCCACATTTCTTTCTGACTCTTTCAATAGTCTGTCACACCTTGATCTTGCAGTTTGTTCACCTCAGTTAGCAGTCCCCTTATAATGAATGTCATCTCTGATTTACACTCTAGTGATCACTTTCCAGGTCTTATTAATCTCTTAAGACAAAATACATGTCCTATGCATATGCCTAGATGGGGTATGGACCACGCTAACTGGAACCTTTACACCCAGTTGGCCATGTTTACTTACAAGCATGACTCAGTGAATGATTTGACGCAGCATCTCACTGAGAGGATTCTCTCTGCTCCTGAAGAATCTATTCTGCTGTCAACTTCCCACCTCCATTGATTTTCTGTCCCCTGGTGGACAGAAGAATGTGGGAATGTCATTCACCCTGCATTGGATACCCTAATATCGCTCCACCCTTAGATTCGCACTTGATGTAAACACAAGCCATCAGCAACTAACCCGTGATATGCTCAAACCAAAGCACACCATAAAATATAGTATCTTTAAATACCGGCAATTATCTGTGAGTTTTCAAGATGTTTGATAGCACTGGTAAAGACCACTTGAATGTAATGATTCCTAAAACTCCCAAGTAAATCTCTTTCTGTTGCGTCATAAACACGAGGCATGAATCCAGGTGGCGTTAGTTTGTGTTGGTCGCAGCTGATACAAACATCACGTTATCGCGGAGGGATATAAGGTATGGATCTAAGGCTGGATGGAGTATAATCCAATGCAAGAAAAAGTGTGCCAGGTCCAGACAAGTCATTAAGCATAGCAAAACGACATCACAGAGCAAATTTGTAGCTTCATTTATCTGATATACACCTTCCTCGGTTGTATGGAATAAGTTATGGTGCGTAGCCACTAAAACAACCTATATACCAATTGTAGGTTTGAATACAGCTACAGGAGCTGTTATTGATCCAGTTGAAGTGGCCAACACATTTGGCGGGGCCTTCGCTTAAGTGTTTAGCTCGAATAACTGCTCCCCTGAGTTCCTTCCAATTAAAACTCAAGTGTTTCATTCCAGAAACGTAGAAGGTTACAACTGCCTTTCCACCATGGCGGACTTAGAAGATTCTCTTTCATCTTTGCCACTATCAGCACAGGACCAGACGGTATTCACGTACAAATGTTACAACAGCTCTCTCCTGAAGGTAAGGCAGTCCTGCTCAAGGTCTACAATTGTGTTTGGGTTGACAGTATAGTTCCAGAAAAATGGCGGGAGGCCACTGTTATTCCCATCTTGAAGGCTGGAAAGGACCATCATCTTCCCTCCAGCTACCATCTTATTTCCCTCACCAGTTGCGTTTGCAAGGCAATGGAATTTGTGCAGGAGGAGGGAGTACCTCAGGGTTTGGTACTAAGTGTCATTCTTTGTGCTATAGCAATTAACTCCATCTGGAAATCTGTTCCACCTGGAGTTTCGTCATGCCTATTCATGGACAACTTCACCATCTATTGTACTTCTCAACAAACAGCATTCTTATAACGGCACCTACAGCAACGTTTGGACAACCTTTGAGAATGGAGCTCAAAAAACAGCTTTCGTTTCTTCACTGAGAAGTCAATCTACATCAATTTCTGGAAACGTAGGTGACGATTACCATCTTTGCTCCAGTTCGGCCCAGACTTACTCTCCTTTGCAGATGAGATGAGTTTCCTGGGGTTGATCTTGGATAGGAAGCTTAGTTGGTTATTGCATATAGCACAGCTAAGAGCACGATGTGACCGCTCCCTGAATATCTTGCTAGTAGTAAATGGCAAATCATGGGGAGCGGATCAGACAATTTTGTTTGCAAATGCATCGTGCACCGGTCCAACCAAAACTACACTATGGGTGTATTGTTTATTCATCAGCACGACCTACTGTGATGAGAAGATTAGACGCAATCCATAACAGGGTCATCTGCATGACAATAGGAGGTTGTCCAACAAGCCCAGACGTCAGCCTTTACACCGAGTCTGCAGAACCTCCTCTGCAATATCGGCGTGAGATTCTCTTAGCAAATTAGGTTGTGAGCTTAAATCTATGCCTAAGCAACCAATGTTTGCATCTTTTTTCATCACCACACGATATAGGAAAAGCATCCTTAGTCCCAAGGCTGCAGCTTTTGTTTCCAGGAGCTTCTAAGGAAGCTTCCAATTGAAATGCCGAACTTGTTTCCCAAGGGCAAGATACCTAACCCCCTTGGTTACCTGGCACACCCCATGTAGATCTTGACATAACCGTACACCAGAAGTTCACAATGCCTATTTCAAGTATCTGCACTTGTTTTTTGTCAGGCTATACTGAACAATGTTTTATTTACACCGATGGGTCAAAGAGCACCAGCGGTGTTGGATATGCTTATGTTTATGGAACCAAACCACATACATTCAGTTTCCATAATAGCACTTCCATTTATACTGCAGAGCTGTATGCAATATACCGAGCCATCTTATATGTGTGCTGTCGCAAATTAGGTGACTGCCTGATTTTGAGTGATTGCCTTGGCGCACTTCAGAGCCTTCATGAGCTGTATAACCCCCATCGTATTGTACAACGTATCCAGGATGCCCTCCATGTTTTACATGCTTCTGGTGTTAACGTGTTGTGTGCATGGATTCCTGGTCATGTAGGTTTGCCGGGGAACGAAATGGCATATTTGGCAGCGAAGGCTGCAACCACAGAGCCCAGTACTACCATCTCTCGTGTTACTTTAGAAGACTTGAGGCGTGATGTGCGGAGAGCGGTGCTGTTGTGCTGGCATGAAGAGTGGTCAGCTCTCTGCAGTAATAAGCTTAGAGAAATGAAAGAACTGCCGATAAACTGGGTAACCTTTTTTCGCCTATCACATTGTGAGGTTAGCTTGGCTTGGCTGCAAATTGGCCACTGCAATTTTTTGCATGGCTGCCTATTTAAACGGGACCCTGCTTCTCTTTGTCCACTGTGCGACAACCTTTTGTCAGTCCGTCAAGTGCTGCTAGTGTCCCTCTCTAGCAAACCTTCGAAACTCTCTGCAGCTGCCTGCCAGACTTGCAGAAGTCTTGGCGGACGCAGCGAAGGCTGCAACCACAGAGCCCAGTACTACCATCTCTCGTGTTACTTTAGAAGACTTGAGGCTTGAAGTGCAGAGAGTAGTGCTGTTGTGCTGGCATGAAGAGTGGTCAGCTCTCTGCAGTAATAAGCTTAGAGAAATGAAAGAACTGCCGATAAACTGGGTAACCTTTTTTCGCCTATCACATTGTGAGGTTAGCTTGGCTTGGCTGCAAATTGGCCACTGCAATTTTTTGCATGGCTGCCTATTTAAACGGGACCCTGCTTCTCTTTGTCCACTGTGCGACAACCTTTTGTCAGTCCGTCATGTGCTGCTAGTGTCACTCTCTAGCAAACCTTCGAAACTCTCTGCAGCTGCCTGCCAGACTTGCAGAAGTCTTGGCGGACAACAAAACAGTGGTGGATAGAGTTCTTAAGTTTTTAATGGAGTATAACATGAGTTTGAGAATTTGAAGCTTTAGATACCCATTTTTTATTCTTTTTTGACATCTTTATCACTTTGTTTTAATTCTGGCTTTTGCCATTCTGTTTTGTATATTTATGTATATATTTTCCTTTTTACTTATACTAGTACTTCTATTTTTGATTAAAGTTTACATCTGGCTTTTGCCATGAAATATTATGGGCGCTGATGACAATGTAGTTGAGTGCCCTTAAACCTACATCTACCTCTCACTTTAAAATTAAAGGGAATACATGGTGTAAGTTGTTAAAAATAATCACAAACTTGGGTTTTGCAGGTCTTTACTTGCATTTAATGCCAAACTTGCTACTTAACTTCAGCATCTTCCAAGGATGCCACATGAAGATTTTCAAGAAAATCCCCCATCCAAACGAACCTTTAAAGGAAACATTTTTTGAAATCTTTCATTTTCTAGAAATGGTATGATTTTGATTAAAATATCATATATTTAAGATGTTTTCATGACAAATGAAATGTTGTTAGCTAATGCTGGATTTCTGACAATGAAGTCATTAATCCTCTTGCTCTCCAATATTTTTCACTTCATAAATATTGAAGAGACTTAGCAGTAATAGTAACCACTTTTTAGAGAGCACCATATTTTTATGTTTTGGCAGTCACATCGCTCTCTCACAACCCCCAGAATGTCTGGAGGACCACACCTGTCGTTGGTTTACAGGACTCACCGACCTGACCGGGAGGATTATCAAAATAAATTCACTGACCATATCCTCTGATTACCAATCAGAGGACGTATTACATGCCATGACAGGTCAGCATGTTAGGGGTTAAGATTTTAAAGAGAAATTAGAGAAATGGAGAGGTTGGAAAAATAAGGACTCCCTAGCCCTCGGGAACCCTAATAGCATCGGGGTCGGAAGAGAACAAGATATGACCCAGGTAAGGTCAGATAGAAAAGTTACAGTGAGGAGCAAAACACCAGTAAGTTGAAGTATTGTTCTGCTCAGCTTGGGTACCTTGTGATCGCTATTCACATATCCCCTAGACGGAGACCCCGAGTCTAAAGGAAAATATATACAAATATACAAAACAGAGTGGCAAAAACCATAATTAAAACAAAGTGTTGTTGTTAGCTAATGCTGGATTTCTGACAATGAAGTCATTAATCCTCTTGCTCTCCAATATTTTTCACTATATAAATATTGAAGAGACTTAGCAGTAAATGTAACAAAGTGTAAAATATGCCAAAAAGAGCATAAAAAATAGGTATCTAAAGTTTCAAATCTTCAAACTCATGTTACACTCCGCTAAAAACTTAAAAGCTCTATCAACTGCTTTCATGTGAACTGTAATTGTTTCAGCTGCATGCTATAGTGGTAGTGTCTATTCATTTGTGGAAAGCTGACTCGTATATTCCCCTCTCTCAGTTGTTGCACAGATGAAGGAAAGCAAGCTTCCCCTATGCACAAGAGTTGTTCACCTCACGACTTATAGGTACCTTCTACATATTCACAGATTGCCTTTATTATTTTCATAGATTTTCTTGTAGCAATATGTATCTTACAGACACATAAATATTAGAATCAGCATAATTCCTTTCTTGCATGTGCAGTGAACTGGCATTTGCAAAGCATGGTGATAATTTATAACTAAATTTATCTACAGAATAAATTTAAAGCCTAGTGATGTAACTACATACTTAGAGGATTACATGGTACAAGCATGACAGCAATGCATCAGTAAAATTGTTTAAAAAATATTAAAATTATTGCTTTTCTATTTTTTGTATTTTTATGATTCTTTGGTGACGGGCATAACACAAAACAAAGGACTGTTGGGGCTAAGCTACTTAACACCACATGCCGGGCCAGCAGGTGGGGAAAAGCATTCGAGGTCACGCTGCTTAGCATGTTTGTTTGTGTGTACATGAATAACAATGGAAACGGCTACACAAAAGGGGCTTTCTCCATAGCTTTCGAGAAAGATTTGACAATGCGATTGCCGCCGTGTGTGTGTAGAAGTCAGGAAAGGTCTGTGTAACGTCATCTCCATTATATAAGGAGACCAGGAAACAGCAGCGAGGGCAGGTACAGTTATGGACATGAGTCAGTCAACATGTCAGTGAGTGCAACACAAGTGTATCATCGCGAAAGATATGTCAGTTGTAAAGAAGATTCTAATAGGTGTCGAGTGATTGCATCATCACAGTAAGTGTATGAGAGACCAAGATAGTGAATAAAAACACTGAAAGGACTGAACAAGGTTATGGAAGTAAAATTTGTGAGTTGTGGTAGCACAAAAGACTGTAAGCTGTTTTAACGACAAAAAGAAAACTGTGTAGTTCAATAACATTTTAGAAGACAGAAAAGCAACTGGGCTCGATTATGTCATTTTTTCACACCAGTGTCAAGAGTGGAATTCGTTGAATTGTCATTTTTGTCATATTGGTGTTCAGAAGTGTGATATGAGGCATGTTGGAAAAATTGTTGGCCCAAATGGAGAATGGAGTCTGAATAGAAATCTGGGATGCAGCAGTTGAAGACAAAATGAAATGCAGAATGGACAAGATGAAGGCAGAAATGGAGAGTGTGAAGGAACAGGTGAAAAAAAATTAAAAATTATTTTGTTGTTTAACGACGCTGTCAATTGCCAGGATCACATCAGCGTCGCCAGTGTGCCAGAATTTCGTACCGCAGGAGTTCTTTTACATGCCAGTAAATCTACTGACATGGAGCTGTCATTTTTAAGCACACTTAAAAACTATCGGCCTGGGCCGGATTTGAACCAGCGACCTTGGGATCAGTAAGCCAGCGTCTAACCAACTGAGCCACCCATACCGACAGGAACAGGTGAAGAGGTGAATGAAGACTGTAAACTCCAGAATAGAAGAAATGAGAAGCAAAGTAAAAGTACAGAAATTTGAGTTGGAGGAGATGAAAGCAGAGACATCCAAGATGAAGATGAAGCTAATGGTGAAGATTGGCTGGGAGCTGGTCGTCGTGAAGGAAGGCACGGAAGAACTTGGCGGGAAGGTGGGAAACTTCCGCCAGCGGAAAGACGTCACGGAGGATGTCGGGGAACGTCTTAGCACCTGAAAGGAAGAGTTCACGGCAATGTAAAGAATCTGGATGCCAGGGTGGGGGGCAGGATATTGCAGACCTGAGAAGGAGCACCTAATGGCCGAAGTGACAGTTAGGCCCACCTCGGAGATCAGAAGTGTGTGACACAACGAAGACAAAGAGGGACGTCGCCAGGATTCCTTGGAGGAGTGTGTCGGGGATGTAGCCAACCAGGATATATTAAGAACTGCCAGCACAGAAGCCTATGAGCAAATGAGAAACGAGTAAGAACTGACTTGGTGTGGGACATAGAGAAACTGTCGGAGCCATCCAATAAGGTGATGCTGAGTGCCATGAATAGAAGAATGGAGGACATCACCGTGGATGGCAGGAAACAGGGCAAGCTGCTAATGGACATGAGTGCAACCGTTACCGTGATTCGACTGGATGTGGCAGAGGACATGCCAACAAGAAAACTGTATTGACCCTACAAGATAGTGGCAGGGTCGGGTGACATCTTGCACGTAGTGGAGTCCTGGCTGGAGTTGACCTTGGGGCAGAGCGTTATGGGTCTGCTCATCGCGAGGGTGGCTAAGGTGATACTGAGACTAGATACCCCCAAGAGCCACAAGGCGACGGACGAGCAGGGTCCTCAGAGTCAGACAAGACGAGATAATGCTCCGGAACCCCTGTGAGCATCTGGATGTCAGCAGGATGATCCTGAAGGGGTTTGCAGTTTGGTCCACTAGGAACAAGGTAGCTGAAAAGGTGCACTGGGGAGGTCAGCAGTCATGGAACTCCGGGGTCGTTTTCATGTTGCCAGGATGACACAGAGGAAGATCCATAACAATTGGCGAGGCTGCCACAGAAGCTCCAAGCACAATAGCAGACGTAGCCCTTCCAGGACTGAGGGATACTATCCAACAACACTACCCAGGACAGTGCCACCTGGAGAAGTGATATGATGGCAAAGCCTATTGCACCCAGGGTCTGCCCCGAGAGAGGATGCTGGTGGTGCATTGGGTCGTATGGCCAACTACGACGGTGCTGGTTGGGACGACCTGTGCTGAGTACAGAGCAGTGTGCCGCTGTGCGCAGCACAAAACAAAGAACTGTTGTGGCTAAGCTACCTCACACCACATGCCGGGCCAGCAGGTGGGCAAAGGCATTCAAGGTCAGGCTGCTTTGCTTATCTGTTTGTGTGTACATGACTAAAAAATGGAAGCGGCTACACAAAAGGGGCTTTCTCCAAAACTTTCAAGAAAGATCTAACTACATGATCGCCAGCATTTATGTAGAAGCTGAGAAACATCCATGTGATGTCATCCTCCCTATATAAGGAGATAAGGATACAGCAGCAGTCAGTCAGTGTGTCAATAAGTGTGAGGTAGCTGTGCGTGTACCTGTCACTGCAAAAGGTACATAAGGTGTTGATTTTAATGGGCGTCAAATGATTGCACCATCACAGTGAGCGTATGAGAGACACAGAAAGTGAATAGACATTGAAAGGACTGAACAAGGTTATGGAAGTAGTAGTTGTGATAGCAGGAAAGACTGTAGACTGTGTTAACGACAAGAAGAAAGCTGTATTTTGATAACATTTTGGAAGACATAGATTAGAAGACATGAAGAATTTTAGAAGACATGATAGGAAAGTAACTGGCTGTTTTGTTACAATACAAATGAAATGTATAATCTTGAATTTTCTGGGAATAGCCTCTGAAGCCCTCTTTGTTTTGGATGACTTTTGCACAACTGTTAAACTGTAAGAAATACACAAAGTCTTACTAAATAAAAAATTGTAGATCTTGTTAAAGCACGCATTTATATCAAATAACATTTTTTGTGGACATATCAGTTTCTGATAAATTCCTTGTTGCTGGTTTGAATTTTACAATACTTATATATTTCTCAAATAAAAATAATTTTCATTCTTTTATCTCTTGGCCGTACAAAGACAACAGAATTTCAAAGATATTACAGAGCAATCAGCTCTTAAAAGATTTGACTATTGTTTACAGCCTACTTTATTCCCATATTCCCCTTTTGCACCTTCAAAATTAGCAATAAGATAATTTCTGTAAATCTTTAGCTCAAACATGTAGTAGATAAAGAAATCAGATTTGTGTGTCCTGGCTGTACAAAGAGACTGGAATGCCAATACCATCACATATCAACCAGTTCTTAGGATTTTACTTTTGCTTGATCCTACCATATTTTTTTATTCTCATTATATCTACAAGGAAACATAAAACCATTTCTACAAATACTTATCTCATGTACATGAAGTGGATAGAAGAATAAGTGTTTTTAAGAAAACTTTGTTTAAGAATAAGTAGAGAAAGTCATGTGAATGCAGAAATCAGGTGTTTTTTATTTGAGAGATAATAAGTTTTTAATAAAAGTATATCCCAAAATTTGGAAATATATATGCAGGTACTCTTTCTGTAACCTTTTCAAATTCTTTTTGAAAAATCATAAATGATTATTTTTGCCAAAAATGCCTATCCCAAAAATTGTTATTTATTTTACTGATCAGTAGCATAAGTACTACATCCTGTGAAAAAGAGAACTTCCACTTTTGAGAGGTGGACTCAGGACTGAAAAATTCAATGGCATGTTTGTTTAAAAACACCAGCAGTAAGTTTGTTGGCATTAATAAATAATAATTACACTTTTGAGTTTAACAGGCTTTATAAACAATGTTCATGATGGCCAAAATTATACTATAGAATCAAAGAATATGGGTTGGAGAGATCACTTGGCACAAATTTTAACCTTGAAAGGGTCCAACAGCTGTACTAAATTCTCAAAAATAAAGAAAATGAAAAGAGTTTTTGATGATGCCAGTTTAGAATTGTTTGTACATCTTTTAAAACAAGAAACTTGGGAAGATATGTATGACTGTAGAGACGTAAACGTCAAATATGATAGGTATGGTATTAGGTATTTTTATTAGCATTGAACATGTACAAGCATGTATAGCATCGTCATTGAAAAGAAGACACATTTAAAATTAAAATACATTAATTTCATAAAACTCCTTAACGCTATACAGAGGATTAATTATCAATGCTGCTCTGATCCGTCTCCTGAACATTTGGATTGAGAGCTTTCTTATATCAACAGGTAAACTATTAAATAAATTTAAGCCTAGATAATGAAAATTATTTTGTGTTATGCTGTATTTACATGCATTTATATATACATTAAAGTTGTTTCTAGTTGTATAACTATGAACGGATGAGCACATAGTCAAATTATTTAGGTTACTCCTAACGTAAAGGAGACAGGCAAGAACAAACATTGATGGTAAAGTCAACACTTTGGATCTGACAAAGAGTGGTTTACAATGAGCTCTAGACGACATACCATAAATAAGCCTAATAGCTCTCTTCTGTAAAAGTAATAATTTATGAGCTGAAGTATGAGAATCCCAGAGAATAACACCATAACTTAAATGGCTCTGAATATAACTATGAAATACTGCAAGCAATGAATCCACTGATATCATGTCTTTGAGTATTCCTAATATAAAAATTCCTTTGCTTATTTTCTTGGCAACATTATGAACATGAGTCTGCCATCCCAATCCAGATTCGAGGTAAACACCCAGGAACCTAACAGAATCATTATTAGCAGAAGAAGAGTGACTTACACAAAAATTTAAATGTTCTGTTTTATCAGAATTAATTACAAGCTTGTTTGCATTACACCATGTTTCGACTTTACCAAATATTTCAGCTAGTCTGTTAGTTAACAATTCAGCATTGTCCTCAATGACGTTAACAGATCGTCAGCAAACATGTAGGTCTCAGAGCGTTCACCACAAATATAGTCAGGGAGGTCGTTAACATATATAATAAATAATACCGGGCCTAGCACAGAGCCTTGGGGCACACCATACTTCAGTAATTTAAAATCAGATAATTTACCATTTACAGATACAGCCTGATATCTATTAAAGAGATAGGAAGATATAAAATTAACACTTGACTTATTAAATCCATAGAAAGTAAGTTTCTGTAATAATGTGGTATGAGTAACTGTATCAAAGGCTTTTGAGAGGTCAAAAAACTACACCCAACTTTACATCCATTTTCAATAGCTCCAAAACACCGATTTATAAATAACATTACTGCGTCCACAGTACCACGAGAAGTCCTAAAGCCAAATTGGCAATTAGAAAATAAAGAGTTGGCTTCAAAATAATTATAAATTTGTTACTAGAAGATATTTCCGGGCTGTTATGCCGTGGTCTGCTGGAGTTAAAGCGAGCCATGATTAGGACACTTGTCAATTGGGCTTCTCGCATTTGCGAGCCACATTTGCTACCACAAGAACTCCATCACCTTGAACTAGCTTTATTATCGAATGGATACTCAATTCAAGAAGTCAAAAGAGCCTTCCGTCCTGCGAGACCAAAACCTGCCTCACTCACTACAGATAAACCCAAACATAAAGGTACGGCCTTCCTTCCATACTTACAAAATGTGACCGACCGTATCCAACGCATACTGCAGAGACATAATGTGAAAACTGTCTTCAAGCCCACTAAACAGCTTAAAAATCTACTACGTTCAGCCAAAGATCCCCGGGACCCCCTGTCTTCGGCTGGCATATATCGTATTCCCTGTTCCTGTGGCTCCGTTTACATTGGGACTACACAATGCAGCATAAACACCAGACTCGCCGAACACAAAAGAGGATGCCGTCTGGGCCATACGGACAAATCCGCAGTTGCACAACACGCCATTGAAGCGAAGGGCGAACACATCATCAAGTTCCAGGATACCAGCATTCTGTCATCCACTACACACTACCATGCCCGGCTACAACGCGAAGCCATTGAGATTTACAAACATCCCCACAATTTCAATAAGAAAGAAGAAGCCTTGAAACTGAACAACTGGTACCCCGTCATTGAAAGCAAGAAACAACGGTTAACAGGAATAATAAAAATGAACCAATCAAGAGGAAACAACACATTGGATGGAACCTCCCACCCCTGCCCTGCCGTCTGCCAGCCGGACCAATCAGCGGAGGCCGCTCGGGGTATAAATACAGCAGCTCGGACAGCCGACACCTCAGACGCTACGCTTATTTCTCCGAGGAGACTACGTCCGCGCCACTGAAGATGTCTACCGCAGTTGTGGACGAAACGTCTGGCAGTTCTAACTCCAGCAGACCACGGCATAACAGCCCGGAAATATCTTCTAGTAACACTGACTCCGGCCGTGAAAGCCTACGCTTTCTTAATTATAAATTTGCTTATTTAATAAGATCTCAAAAACCTTCGACATGGTAGGTATAATGCTAATTGGTCTGTAATTAGAAATGTCATTTTTACTACCCTTTTTAAAAATTGGAATTACTTTAACATATTTAAAAGCATCTGGGAAAGTTCCGGATTCGAGGCAACAATTAAAAATATGTGTCAAGGGTTCTATAATAAAAGAAGCAGCAGCTTTTAATATCTTAGAATTAATGCCATAAATATCGAGACTAGTAGTATTATTCAATTTTAAAATTGCATCATATGTTTCATCAACTCCAAAATGTTTGAAACTAAATGTATGCGTAGGTTTAGATACATACTGTGAAAGATTAGGAGTATCATTATTTACAGGTAAGCTGTCAAGAATTTTGTTGACATTATCAATAAAGAAGGAATTGCATTTATCAGCTTCCAAATTAAGACATTGAGCATTAGAGTTGTTTCTATTATTAACAAGACTAGAAATAAGTGACCATGTCGTTTTAAAAACCTTTAAGTATTATTTTAATATGGCATTTCCACTCAAGTACATCACACATCTCTCATAATAAACAAAAAGCCCTGGATTACAAAAGGAATACAAATTTCATGTAGAAGGAAGAAACTATTACATAAAATACAACAAACTCATATTGTCTCAACAGAATTTATGACTTATTTTAAAAAATACAAGGATATATTATGTAAATTAATTGTAGAATCCAAACGTATGGTATATGATAGGTGTATACAGTCTTGTTAATAAAACGAAAGCTATCTGAAAATAGTGAATACCAATATAAAAACAGACATACCTACTAATAATATAACATTGAAACACAAAAATAGTCTGGAAACAGACCCCAAAGCTATAGCAGATATTTTTAATGACTATTTTGTTAATGTAGTAAATAGGCAATATCTTTCAAGTTACAATTATAGTAATAGCAATTCATGTTTAATTACTTTGCCCATGTATTTGATACTTACATGTCAAAATGAAGTTTTTAAAGTAATAAGCATGCTGAAAACAAAGTTTTCCTGTGTCATTGACGACCTCTATATAAAAAGGATGAAAAAGGGAAACTGGAAAATTATAGGCCAATCTCTCTACTATCTGGTTTTGGTAAGGTGCTTGAAAAAATATTCTATAGAAGATTGCTTAGTTTCCTTGAGCAAAATTACATATTATCTGACACACAACATGGTTTTAGGAAAAATAAGTTCACAAAAACAGCTCTCTTTACTTTTGTGAACAATGCATTAAAGAATTTGGATGGGAAAAAATATATATCTAGAGTATTCTTTTACCTTTCTAAGGCGTTTAATGTTTTAAATCACCACATATTTAGCAAATTTGAGAGAATGGGTATTAGGGGACATGCACTTAAATGGGTTCAATCATATCTCAAGGATAGAAAGCAGTTCATAGAAATTTTAAATGAAAATGGAAGTTATATACATCAGCATTACTCAAATGAGCAAGTCATAAAGAGTGAAGTACCTCAGGGATCTATCCTAGGACCAATCTTATCCTTACTTTTTGTGAATGATTTGAAATCAAATGATCAGGTAGTATTATTCAGTATGCTGATGATATGAATATATTATTAGTATGTAACTCTTTAGTCGATTTGAAAACTGTAAGCAAACATGATATTTCCTGCTGGTTCAAAAACAATAACCTCATAGTAAATACAGAGAAAACAGTAGCAATGCATTTTTACCTTCACCCTTCAAAACTATCTAGCACCCATGATTTCAACATAACACTTTCTGGTAAAACCCTTTTAAATGAAAGTGCAACAAAGTTTTTAGGTGTTTGGTTACAAAATAATCTTAAATGGGATAAACATGTTGAAATGTTAATAGGATTGTAATTTGTTATAATTTTAGGCACTTAGTACAATTGACGTCAATAGAAAAGTTGAGGAGTGTATATTTTGCATGTGTACATTCAATCTTAAGGTGTGGTATTTTAGTTTGGGGAAATTCACCACCTTGTAAAAAATTATTTGTTATGCAAAAACGATTATTAAGAATTATTACAAAAATGCAACAAAGATCTTCCTGTAAACCCATTTTCAAACAGTATCAAATTCTTCTGTTATATTGTATATATATAAACGAATCACTGATATTTATCAAACAAAATCTAGCAGAAAACAGAAACCTTACTTGGATGTTAAAGCAATTATTGAAAAATGATATATACTATATTTTGGTTACATAGAACTATGTATGTATTTCTGTATTTATTAAAATGTTACTGATTGATAAGTTAATTCTGTACTTCTTACTAGTTTTATTAGTTATATTTTATAACTTTAAGTGTAAGAGAACTGGACATATACTCAATGTTTTGACGTGTCCTATATCATTGGTACTACTAGTGTAAAAAAAAAAAAAATTAATTAGTTATTTAACGATGCTGTCAATTGCCAGGATCACATCAGCAGCGCCGGTGTGCCGGAATTTAGTCCCACAGGAGTTCTTTTACATGCCAGTAAATCTACTGACATGGAGCTGTCGTTTTTAAGCACACTTAAAAACCACTGGTCTGGGCTGGATTTGAACCCGGGACCTTGGGATCAGTAGGCCAGTGCCTAACCAACTGAGCCACCCAGACTGACACTGCTAGTGTAATAGATGATTTACAGGATCAATAATAATGCTGCTGCCGCCGCCGCTGCTGCTACTGCACTCACATAACTTTCTCTACTCTTGTACTAACCATTCTTACAAACTCTTATTTCTATATCTTCTTTGTGTTAGTTGAGATAAAAGTTTGTACAAATTATCTTATTGCTTATTTCCTTGTAGGTGCAAGGGGAATATTAGAACACAGTAGGCTTTGTGCGAGTCAAATCTTTTAAAGCTCTGAGATTCCGTTGACTTTGCACACTTAACATAAAAAAAATGAACAACGATGTTGCATTTCACGAAAGTTTTCAAGTTTTCTGAAACTCACACACATAACAAGGAATATCTCCGAAATGTTTCACTCTACGAAAAAATTTATTTGGACATAAATTGTGTATTTTAGCAAGATCTACATTTTTTGTATAGTATGATATGGAACGGTTTACCAGTTATGCAAATATTGTCCAGAGTAAATATGACTACAGGGGCTATAGCCAGAAAATTCAAGATAAACATTTCATTTATCATAAAAAATTATCTCAAGCATATGACATTTTAATCAAAATCGTTAGAGCCATTTTCAAGAAAATAAAAATTTTCCATCTAAAGGGTAGTTTAGGGTGGGGCTATTTTCTTCAAAATCTTTGTGTCGCATCCTTGAAAGACATTAAACTTAAATACCAACTTTGCTTTTTAACCTACTTTTTGTTTTTGAGTTACGCTGTCTGCAGACTGATACACAGACACAGACTGACACATAGAGAGACCTTTTTCTAAAAATGCTTTTTTTGAATTTAGGGGGTCTCAAAACATATATTTCTGGTGAAATCTCGACATTGAATTTTTGGGTGGAATACAATACTTCCCCTACTTACCAGTAGAGAAAGTAAAAATATGATTCATATGGGTGTATAATAAATTACTAAATTGTATTAAATAAATAAAAAATCCAACAGGATTCAAATCTGAAATATAAAAATACTTGCTTTATCACAGTTTTTATACCATTGAAGAGTATCTAGCTTACTCACATTGAAGTTCAAATCAAACAAAAGACGGTTAATTTTACGTTACTATGACTAATTTTACATAAACCTATATGTTATTTATATGTTAATTTATACTTTGTATGTTATATGTGATTTTATTTTGCACGCCTTCAAAATGATGGGTTCTGTGACATAGTGCAATGCACACTATATGATTATACTATGACTAATTTTACATAAGCCTATATATCATTTATATGTTATTTTATATTTTGTATGTTATATGTAATTTTATTTTGTATACCATCAAATGGTGGGTCCTACGACATAGTACTATGCACACTGTATGATTATAAAGGACAAATAAACTGAACTGAACAATGGCTAATTTCTTTACTGTAGTTTTAAACTTTTTTTATATCAAAAATTTAAAAATTCTGAGGATGTTACAGGAGTTGAACACAGAAGGCTATTACAATCCTGCAAAGGAGAATGTACCACTTTGGGATTTTTCATAACATTTGTTTTAAAAAAGGTCCACTATGGAATCAAAGTGCTCAGTGTGGTGGAATAAAAATGATAAATTAAACAAAATTGGAACTGGTGAAATACTTCTATTTTCCCAGATTTTCTTTACACAGAACCTTTAAAATTAGTAAAGGCCTTGAACAATGTGGAAGCTTCCAGATAACTCCAGAAAGTAACAGAATCTTCTAGAACATCTAGAACCATCCAGACTATTTCAGAATGTAACATACTCTTCTAGAACAATTAATGCAGATGACTCTTTCCAAGTTACATATATATGGAAAGAAAATCAAACTTATTACGAAAAATGCTCCCAAAAATACCTTCATTGACTAATATGGGAAATCAATAGCGATAACATTAACACACCAACACCTTAAGAAATTGAAAAGCAACATACCATAGAAGTGAAGGGATGTGTAGAGGCTTTAATGTTTCACCATGATTTTACTGGGAACTGTTCTGTGATCCTGGCACAAGTAGTACAAGAATATCACGAAGTGATGACTAAGTTTCTTTTTATTTTTTATTTTGTTATAATACTAGGAACAAATGAAATAAGAATATAAGAGAGGTAGAATTGGAACTGAAAAATTGAATGCCACAGCCGAGATTTGAACGACAGACTTTATATGCACCTGCTTATATGCTTTACGCTTTATATGCACCTGCTCTAACCATTAAGTATGTTTAAAAACACCAGCAATAAGTTTGTTGGCATAAATAAATAAATAAATTAATAATAATAATAATAATAATAATAATAATAATAATAATAATAATAATAATAATAATAATAATAATAATAATAATAATAATAATAATAATAATAATAATAATAATAATGTAAGCCTAAACTTTGACACAAGTTTCTACAATTTAGTATACAGCATTGTGCAGCAGCTACTGGAGTTGCCAGAGAATTTGGTTTGAGGCTGACATTCCAACACAACCCCTTTGAGACTACAGTCATGGGCTCACTTTCCTATGGATATTTCCTCCACCAAAAACAAAAGTTACCAAATGGTCTGTTGTGTGCTACAGCACGGGCAAATGAGGTGTGTGTCAATGTAAAAATTGTGATGTTGCTCTTCATTTTGAGGATTATTTTGAGGCCTATCACATACTACACATGTACTACCTGGCAAAGCAACCAGGAATATTGAACTTGGCTGGCACAGCACTGCATTAACTTGTTATCTGTTGACTAGAACAGCGAAATGTTAATAACTTGCCACAAAGTAATCCAACACAGAGGATCTCTCACAACTGTCACTGTAGACAGGTTGCTGTACTGAAAACAGATTACATCTAAACAGAGTGTACATACCCTGACACGCCATGAAGTGTGATAAGCTCGCATAAACAACTTTTCAGTTTCACATTCTTTCCGATATGCCTCATGGGCTTGTCCATTATACTAGGACAACAGTACTGGTGAGTTTATGGCTTTAATATTGTACTTGCAAATTTTCAGCAAAAAGTACTTATTGGTTGATTGTGAACAATTTTTTAGCTGTTACCACCTTCAATGCTCGGGGATTTAAATCAGATTTCTTGATTAGCTTAGTAGGCATATAAATATGATGTGATTGGGTTACAAAAATTTCCAAGAGAAATTGGACACAGAAGATCCTTTTAATCACAAACTATTATACGAGGGCAGTTCAAAAAGTAATGCAACACATTATTTTTCTAGCCAATTATGGTTCAAAAAACTGGAGATTTCTTTTGGAGCATTTTCAAACTTCCTGCTTCATCTCGTATAGTTTCATTGACTTCTGATAGGTGACAGTGCTATATGGAGCTGTTAAAAATAGTGTCTGTAACAGAGGTGCATTCCAAACAACAAGCAGTTATGATCGAGTTTCTTTTGGCAGAAGACCAGGGTATCTCAGATATTCATAGGCCCTTGCAGAATGTTTACCGAGATCTGGCAATGCACAAAAGTATGGTGAATCGTTGGGCAAAGCGTGTACCATCATCGCCACAAGGTCAAGCAAAACTGATCTCCTGTGTGCTGGCCAGCTGTGCACAGCTGTGACTCCTGCAATGTCGGAGCGTGCTGAGACAGGATATTGTAAGACCCCTAAAAGAAAATCGTTTATGTGAATATTTGTTAAGAGTGTAATTTGTTTTTGATGTTGGTATGAGTTGGTTAAATGCCGAAAACGTGTTACTAATGTTCATTGTTACAAACAATTAAGTTTGTTTAAAGACATCATAAATATTTCCATATTTAATTTTAATATATATGTATAAATAAAAGAATTATATGTGTTCAATATTGAAAGCGAAGGGAGAATGGCTAAGGATCGCTTCCCTAACAATGCTGGAACTATTTGATGAACACATACGCGGATGTACACGTGGAAGTCGGAATGCTAGGCTCGCAACCAAAAGGATTTGGGATTAGCGTCTGTGGCTTTGGTGTAGATGGACGCATTTTTATGTGTGCGCATCATAAAATACTGAAAGTAAATTTACTACGTGTTTAAAGCCGTTAATTTGTGTAAAATAAGTGAAACATTAGCTAACTTTAATAAGTTAGTTAATACGAAGTGTGCAATTAAATGAAAGGACGTAAAATAGATGAAGTGTAAAGTGATAGAAAACACATTTAGCGAAATATCGCTAAATTTTCAGACATTAAATCTCGGTGATGCTAGGGAAGTCGATCCACTGAAATAAAAGACTTACTCTGTAATACGATTTAAATACTGTGAACAAGAAGGTGCGAATAAAATAAAAAAAAAAAAAAAAAAAATCAAATCTTTCAAAACCAAAGTCTGAGATTAATTACAGGTGCTATCAAAACCACACCAATACCAGCTATGGAAATACTAACCAACCAATACCCCATTGAATATGAAATAGAAAAAGCGGCTCTTATTCAACACGAAAAGGTAATCAGACTCCCATTCAATACATGGCACAAGAGAAATTTTACACATACACTAAAGACTCAGGAGAGCTTTCTTTCCAAAATTCAAGACATCAAGAAGAATGTACACCTTCCTAATTCAAAGGAAAACTTCATATCTAAAGTCAATCCAACACATACATTAGACATCACATATTATTTACACCTGACAGAAGAAGTTAAAAAAAGTGATACTCCAACTAGTGTTCTAAAATTATTGGCATTAGAGACAATCCATACTAGATTTCCAGAACATGAATGGCTCCATATTTATACTGATGGATCATTTATATCAAACCAAGATGGAGCAGGGGCTGGAGTCACAAGTCACCTCTTTTCCTATTACAAATCTTTAAGTTATGGAACTACTAACTTTGATGGAGAAATTGAAGCAATTCGAATAGCCCTACAAAATCTTTTGTACAGAATTTCACATTTTCAGCAAGCAGTTACTCTCTCAGATTCCAGGGCAGCAATTATAGCAATTACTTCCAAGTTGTCACCAAAAAACCAAACTATTATAGAATGTTGGAAGATGCTTAGCCATCTAACAGCACTTCAAAAACACCTAGTCTTCCAATGGATACCAGCTCACTGTGGACTGAGTGGTAATGAGAAAGCTGATTTTCTTGCAAAAAAGGGTACCAGCGGTGTACAAAAATCTATAGTTAATTTACCATTTTATGCAGCTAAAAGATTAGTCAACTCTGAATTCAAAAAAATTATTGCAAAATATTACTATGAAAAATCAAAGAATAAAAGATGGGAACTACCAAACATTCAAACAGTGATTCCTGAGTATCCTCGAAAAACAACAGTTGCAAGCTTCAGGTTGATTACAGGACATGATTGTCTGGCAAAACATTTAAACAGAATTGGGATATATTCTTCACCACTCTGTCCTCTATGTGATCTGCAAGAGGAAATGGATCGAGACCACCTTCAAATATGCCCGGACACTTCTAGTGCCCCATCCATCAGTGAAAAATATTGGAGAGCAAGAGGATTAATGACTTCATTGTCAGAAATCCAGCATTAGCTAACAACAACAACATAAAATATTTCACTAAAGTTAACCCCGAGTGTATGTTCATTCCATCCAGCACCACGATCCGAGATAACGAAAGAGTCAAAAGCTCATCAACATCACCGTATTAATTATAAAAACAGCACCTAATGGCTTGCCCAACGTAGAGCACAAATTTCGGGTGGAATGAAAATCTACGGGAAATGAACTTACGTGAAATACCAACTGATACCATTAGACAATCCTTCGAGATTCACGACTTCGGAGACGTTACCAAATTGGAAATCAACGACACAGTGCCTAAAAACACTGATGAATGGATAATGCACGTGGGAAAACATCACAGATCGTCTAGTGAGGTCAACCGCCCAGGGGATGCACGTAATGAGACCAATCAACGAGAAAAAGTAGGACCAAAAATTTTTATTTTCACATTCATCTCATTTTTATGTTACTGCGAAGTGGCAAAATAGTAGGACTTTTAAGCAAAAGTGAACTGAATAAAAAAACGAGAATGTCGCAAAAAGAGAAAGGGGTAGGAACAGGAATAGGGGAAGAGGCAGATAAGCCTAGTTATCAGATAGGAATAGAAAGTGAGGAAGAGGTAGGAATAGGAAAAGACCAAAGGTTACTAATGATCATGTTTGAAAGACTAGAACAGAATATGAAGGAAATAGGTCAGAAAATGGAACAAAATAAGGTAGAATTAAAACAGGACTTAGAACATAATAAAAAAGAGATAAGGCAGGATTTAGAACAAAATAAAAAAGATATAGGTCAGAAAATGGAGGAAGTGAGACAGGACTTAGAACAGAAAATAGAATTAGGAAGACAGGAGTGTAAAGAAAATTTGAAAGTAATGGAAACTAATTTGAAATTAGTACATAAAAACATAAATGAGACAAAGGAAGTTTAGAAGCTAGGATAGAAATCATAGGAGATAGGATGGGAAAAATAGAATTGGAAATGAGAGAAAATAAGATTGCATTAGAAGGAGAAATTGGTAGATGTAGAGATGAAATAACAGAATGTAATGCAAGTGTAGACTGTAAGATTACAAATGTGAAAGTAGAAATAACTGAGGAATTAAGGAAAGAAATTGAGGTAGTGAAGAAAGGATTTATTAATGAAACTGTAGAACAAATTGTCATTCCTAAAATTAAGTCTATGGCTGATGTAGTACAATCACAACAAGATGCTATGAATGAAATGAAACAAAGTCACTTAGAAATAAAGAATGATTTAAAATCAATTTGTGAAGAAATGAGAAAAGGAAAAGAACGTTTGGCTAATGTAAATGATGTTGTGAATGCACTACAAAGGCAAAATGATGATTTAGATGTAAATGATGTACAAGATGAAAGTTATTTGAATAATGTACAAAATGTTGACTCACCATATAGAGAAAGAGGTTCACAACTAAACAATGACACAACACAAAACACATGCTACACCAACAGCATATTACATGAAATCACACCACCTATATTTGACGAGGAGAAGGGAGACGATCCAAAACTCTTTGTTAAAGAGATGGAAGAGTATTTTAAAGTGAAAAGGATACCAAATGAGCTTAGGATGATGACAGTCAAGAAAAGCTTAAAAAACAAAGCATGAGAATGGCTAAGGTTAACACTAGCTGGTAATGAATCATATAGCTCATTTAGAAATCTATTCCTATCAAGGTATTGGGGCCCAGCTAAGCAAAACCAGACTAGGATGGAGCTAGCGACAGGTAGATATGATCCAACCAAAGGGTTATCGCTAGTCGATTATTTTATGGAAGTAGCCAACAAAGGAAGGCTATTACACCCTAACCTGTCGGAAGCAGAGTTAATTACCAGCATAACATTTCCCAGACACAGTGAGAACAGGGTTAATTGTTGTGAGGCCAATAGATTTTGCAGACATGATAGAATTACTAACAGCCTTCGAAACGCAAAATGATCGGCCTAATGAGCATAGACATAGGAACGGTCACCCAAACTCACCTATCTTAAACAGGAGCGCGACTACAAACAACCAGAATGAGAGAGAAGATAGAAATACTAGGAGCACCCATGACGGGGAGAGGGGCACACCATTTCCCACAACCACACAATCATGGCAAAAGGATGGATAACACGACACAGCGGTACCACGACACAATACCAAGGGGTGAATCGAGATATCGAACACTTAGGTATGATCGGGGGAGACCAGGAGACCGTACCCATCAAGTGAACCACACACAATTCTGTAGAGAATACTTGAACAACCGAAGACCGCCATGCAACAGGGGTTCACACCAAAGGGGCGGAAACCAACAGAACACCGGCAACATAAGACAACTGGAACAGGATGCAAATGTGCCAAATAGGGCAGATGTTGCACAGAATACAGAAACAACAACCACCACCACCAACACTCAGGGAAATTACCACGACTAAGTTCGCCCTAATCGAATTGATGACCAACACAAAACCTAACCAACTGACATTTGACATCGACACCATGATGGCTGCACAAAGATCTGGGAAAATGGAACTACTGTATACTGGACCGCTGGTCATAACAAAACAGCTGGGCGACCATACATATGAGCTACAGAATACAAATGGCAAGTTGGTAGGAAGATACCATAAAAACAAATTAAAACCACACAAAGAAAGGACCAAATAGTCTTTGCGAACAAACATGTAAGGCAGGAACAGTAGAGATGATGAAAAATAATAATTTTTAATGGGTTTCTTATAGAAAATTATATACAGGTTGGATAATACAACAAGAAAGAAAATCAACATAGTCATTGGGTATAAAGATCACTGAGAGCATTGTCAACAAGGACAGATGAGAATACTGATTGTCATTATAGAAGTGAATTATAACAACGAAAAAATGTGTTTTTGACATAAGGATGTCAGGGACAAAAATAAAAAGGAAGCAATCGTGATGACTAAGAGAAAATATTTTTGACACAAGGGTGTCGAGGGTGAATTAAGAAGAAAAATAATATAGTTGCAGAATAATTATAAATATAGAAATTTTCTCTTATAGAGATAAGAGATAAAGAGGTGACAATTAGTGAAGTAAGAAAAACCATAGTCAGAAAAGCAATGCCCATGAAGTAAGATGGATATAGCCAATGTTAAGCTTCAAGAAATGTCAAACTAAAGAATAGTGAATAAGAACCCAATGTCATAATAGTATCATTAGTAACATCAGAGTTGAGGAATTGACTCAACCACCTGCCTATGCATAATAAGCTTGCAAGACAGAGGACAAAGAACTGAATAGAATTGCCATAAATATGATCATAATCAGTAGCTCAAGATTTGTATCCTGTTTTTCTCTCCTCATAACAAGGAACATAAGTCAAAAGGCACACAATAAACCATAATACACTTAAATAATATTTGTGTCGATGTCAAATGTAAAAACTTAGGAATATTCTTGGTGTTGTATTGTGGTAACTGAATATGTAAAATTTATAAAGACATGTGTCATGCCAAAACAAAAGACAAAAACATACAGCAAAGAAGAATGTAAAGAAAAAAGGGTATTGTACAAAGTATTAAGTATTAGAGGAATAGGGAGAAGTATTGTATTGTATTTCAAGATTGTAAATGTAGGTGACAACTTGAAAAACAAAACAAGGGGCATGTGAGAGAGGATATTATAAGACCCCTAAAAGAAAATCGATTATGTGAATATTTGTTAAGAGTGTAATTTGTTTTTGATGTTGGTATGAGTTGGTTAAATGACGAAAACGTGTTACTAATGTTCATTGTTACAAACAATTAAGTTTGTTTAAAGATGTCATAAATATTTCCATATTTAATTTTAATATATATGTATAAATAAAAGAATTATATGTGTTCAATATTGAAAGCGAAGGGAGAATGGCTAAGGATCGCTTCCCTAACAATGCGGGAACTATTTGATGAACGCATATGCAGATGTACACGTGGCAGTCGGAATGCTAGACTCGCAACCAAAAGAATTTGGGATTAGCGCGTGGCTTTGGTGCAGATGGATGCATTTTTATGTGTGCGCATCATAAAATAGTGAAAGTAAATTTAGTAAGTGTTTAAAGACCGTTAATTTGTGTAAAATAAGTGAAACATTAGCTAACTTTAATAAGTTAGTTAATACGAAGTGTGCAATTAAATGAAAGGACGTAAAATAGACGAAGTATAAAGTGATAGAAAACACATTTAGCTAAATGTCGCTAAATTTTCAGACATTAAATCTCGGTGATGCTAGGGAAGTCGATTCACCGAAATAAAAGACTTACTACTGTAATACGATTTAAATACTGTGAACAAGAAGGTGCGAACAAAATATTTCACTAAAGTTAACCCCGAGTGTATGTTCATTCCATCCAGTACCACAACCTGAGATAATGAAAGAGTCAAAAGCTCATCAACATCACCGTATTAATTATAAAAACAGCACCAGTGCGAACACTCATTCAAGATGATTGATGGATTACAATCAAACACCTTGCTGCTCAACTTGATGTCTCTGTTGGTAGTGCTGTCACAATTGTTCACCAGTTGGGATATTCAAAGGTTTGTTCCCGCTGGGTCCCTCAATGTCTAACCAAAGACCATAAAGAGCAAAGGAGAAACATCTGTGTGGAATTGCTTGCTCGTCATGAGGCTGATGGTGATAATTTATTGTCAAACATTGTTACAGGCGAAACATGGGTTCATAACTTCGAAAGCGAAACAAAATGGCAATCAATCGACTGACACCACACCCACTTCCCTACCAAGAAAAAGTTTAAAAGCCATACCCTCAGCCGGTAAATTCATGGCTACAGTGTTCTGGGATGCTGAAGGGATTATTCTGTTCAATGTCCCTCCCCATGGTCAAATAATCAACTCTGAAGTGTATTGTGCTACCCTTCAAAAATTGAAAAACTGATTTCAGCGTGTTCGTAGGCACAAAAATCCGAACAAATTTCTCCTTTTCCATGACAATGCAAGACCTCACAAAAGTCTTCACACCCAAGAGGAGCTCACAAAACTTCAGTGGACTATTCTTCCTCATTCATCCTATAGCCCCGATCTTGTACTGTCAGATTTCCATATGTTTGGTCCAATGAAGGACGCAATCCGTGAGATGCACTATGTGGATGATGAAGATATTGATCCAGTACAACGTTGGCTCTGACATCAACCAGTGGAATGATACCTTGCAGGCATACAGGCCCTCATTTCAAGGTGGCATAAAGCTGTAACATTGAATGGAGATTACATTGAAAAATAGTGTTATGTAGTTAAAAGATTGGGGAATAACATGATGTATTTGAATGCTGAATAAAACAACCCCTGTTTCAGAAAAAAAATTTGTTGCATTACTTATTGAACTGCCCTCATATTAAAAAAAAATATCTTCGACCATTTCAGAGATTCGTTTTAATATTTTGCTACAAATATATTGAGAAATGGTACACAGAATTCTATTTTTGGCAGCCAGGAATTTCTTTGGACAAAAGAAAAACTATTGGTTCCTTGCTTTGTGCTTAGTTTCAACATTGATTTTTTTATTTACCTTCCTGAATCAATATGGAGCACATCTTCATTTTAAAGATTTAATCACTATTTAAATGATCATCAATACACAACTTTAATAAATTGTTTTTGGAGGGCTTTTACAGCCTCAAATAATTCAATGTGTGCAATGAAGTAATATAAAATGTAGCCATTTTTTCTCTCTCATTTGTGTGTTGGTCATAATGTGGCATAATCACTGTATTCATAATACATACAGTGTATTCACAATCATTTATAAATGATAATTCATTTGTGTATGGCTATAACAATGGCATTATAGCTTCAATTATACTATATAACATTACCAGGATATGCTGCACGCCTGACTGCAAAAGTAATTATAGCAGAGTCATATTTGGATTACTGGTTATGTTTATCTTGCCAAATGTCTTAAGCCTACAACCAATGTACGAGGTAACCTTAATTAAATTTTTTTTAATGCACATACTTGTCAGACAATAGAAATTCCATTCTTAGAAGGAAAAAACTGTTCCAAAGCTTGTTACCAGATGACAAAATAACATTGCATGGGAGTGAAGTAGGTATCATCGAAAATGTCAATCGGGTCCAAATGACCTAGTTGTCAACGGGCCCTCAAACATCACTCACTCAGTCACTCAATGTCAATATTGTGACATCTTTGGATACAGTCATTAGGATACACTTCAGTATGCAATGCTGTGCTTACATGATTGTGCTTTGCTCGTCAAGCTTAGTTATCAAAATGACAGCAGTGCTTCCCTTGCACTTTGTGGTTATTCCAAACAGCTAAGAACCTACAGAGAGATTTGCAAAAAATGATCTCACTCTTCAAAGTACTCGCTCTTTACACATGCAAACCAGGTCAAGGAAACAAACCTGCATACAGTGAACACTTGGAAACAGTTGCAATTGCTTTAGTGGAGCCCAATGTGCAGCAGAGATCCATCAGTACTTGGGCAATATGCAGGACACTGGATATGCCCCATTCAACTGTTCGGAAATGTTTGTATAGAATTGAAATTGTTCCTTACAAGATTAGCCACATCCAGCATGCTCAAGATGCAGATACACAATTGGAATTTTCACTGCTCTTCCATGATTGGAGGTGCACAAAACATGGCCTTGGAACTTCATTTGGAATGACAAAGCCTATTTTTACCTGAATGGCACTATCAACACACATAATAGTCATTTTGGACTTCTGTGGACTCACATGCATTTGAGGACCCTTGCACTACACAAAAGAGACAGTGTGGTATGGCTTTACTACTTCGTTTATAATTGGGCCATACTTTTTTAAAGAATACACACCAGCTGGAATAACTTGTAGTGTCAATGCACAAGATACCAGTGAATGTTGTCTAGTTTTGTTATTCCAGAGCTTCAACAACATGAATGCCTTTACACTACTGTTTATGCACAATGAAACACCCTCTTTCATTCAATTGGGGGTACAGTGAGTACTCCGACAACTTTTCACCAATGATCGCATTATCAGTCATGCATTCCCTACAAAATGGCCATCCTGTTCGCCATATCTCACCCCATGTGATTTTTGGTTGTGGGGTTATTTACAGTGCAAGGGGTACCATGGATAAAGGGATATTCACAAAGGAACACACAACACTTCACCTGAGTCAGTCAGATGATGATGCGCTACATTCTGCGATTCAGAGACCGCAGTTAGTGGAACATATTCAAGGACAGCACATTCAGCTCCATTTGTTATTGTTATTTGTACTAATTATGATGGATTAGTCACCTGTAACGTTCTATTTCCCTTCATTCCTCATATAGTGTCATTGCATCTTCTAGTGGCAATTTTTGGAACAATTTTTTTTCTTCTCAGAATGGAATTCCCACTGACTGAAACATATACAAAATTTCAACTTATTTGGCTTCACTGTCAACTTATGGCCCTCGAGCATTACACTTTTAATTATTATGGCCACCTTGTATATAAGGGTGTGCACAATATGACAACGTACCATTGCGAATGTTACCAATTTATAAATGTTGTTGTTGTTAGCTAATGCTGGATTTCTGACAATGAAGTCATTAATCCTCTTGCTCTCCAATATTTTTCACTGATGGATGGGGCATTAGAAGTGGCCGGGCATATTTGAAGGTGGTCTCGATCCATTTCCTCTTGCAGATCACATAGAGGACAGAGTGGTGAAGAATATATCCCAATTCTGTTTAAATGTTTTGCCAGACAATCATGTCCTGTAATCAACCTGAAGCTTGCAACTGTTGTTTTTCGAGGATACTCAGGAATTACTGTTTGAATGTTTGGTAATTCCCATCTTTTATTTTTTGATTTTTCATAGTAATATTTTTCAATAATTTTTTTGAATTCAGAGTTGACTAATCTTTTAGCTGCATAAAGTGGTAGATTAAGTATTGATTTCTGCACATTGCCAGTACCTTTTTTTGCAAGAAAATCAGCTTTCTCATTACCACTCAGTCCACAGTGAGCTGGTATCCATTGGAAGACTAGGTGTTTTTGACGTGCTGTTAGATGGGTAAGGATTTTCCAACATTCTACATTTGTTTGGTTTTTTGGTGACAACTTGGAAGTAATTGCTATAATTGCTGCCCTGGAATCTGAGAGAATAACTGCTTGCTGAAAATGTGAAATTCTGTACAAAAGATTTTGTAGGGCCATTTGAATTGCTTCAATTTCTCCATCAAAGTTTGTAGTTCCATAACTTAAAGATTTGTAATAGGAAAAGAGGTGACATGTGACTCCAGCACCTGCTCCATCTTGGTTTGATATCAATGATCCATCAGTATAAATATGGAGCCATTCGTGTTCTGGAAATCTAGTATGGATTGTCTCTAATGCCAATAATTTTAGAACACAGTTGGAGTATCACTTTTCTTAACTTCTTCTGTCAGGTCTAAGTAATATGTGATGTCTAATGTTTGTGTCGGATTGACTTTAGATATGAAGTTTTCCTTTGAATTAGGAAGGTATACATTCTTCTTGATGTCTTGAATTTTGGTAAGAAAGCTCTCCTGAGTCTTTAGTGAATGTGTAAAATTTCTCTTGTGCCGTGTATTGAATGGGAGTCTGATCAACTTTTCGTATTGAATAAGAGCTGCTTTTTCTATTTCATATTCAATGGGGCATTGGTTGGTTAGTATTTCCATAGCTGCTATGGTGTGGTTTTGATAGCACCTGTAATTAATCTCAGACTTCGGTTTTGAAAGATTTGGATCTTTTTTGTGTTTGCTGTTACAAGAACTTCACTGCAGTAAGTAAATAATGGCTTTATATATACACTGTATATTGTATTAAGAGTTGCTCTGGAACATCCCCACTTCATTCCTGTTAGACGTTTTAACCGTGAAAGGCGCCTCTCTGCTCTTTGTATTACATTTTCTATTTGTTTGGTCCATCTAAGTTTGGTATCAAATGTAACTCCTAAATACTTTGCTTCCTTTGTTTCTGGTAATTGTTGACCCTCAAAATTTAGTTTTATTTTTAGTCGATTTTTTCTTAGTGAAAAGATTTGGTAGTTTGATTTTGTTGTATTAACAGTCATTAAATTTTCTTTGGTCCACCTTTGTAATTTGGTTATGGATTGTTGCATGGTTTTTTCTAGTTCTGTACTTTTGTTTTTTGGTTTTGAAGTCCACATTACTAAGTCATCAGCAAATAGTGCACACTTCACACCTGATTCTTGTATTTGTTGTGGCAGATCGTTAATAAATATATTAAAAAGTGTTGTGCTGAGCACTGTCCCTTGTGGTAAGCCAAGGTGTACTTGTTTGTATTTAGATATGTTTCTTCCATATCTGGTTGCAATAAAGCGTTGTGTTAGGAAATGACATAGCCATGAAAACACTGGACCTTGTATCCCTATTTTTTTACTTTCTTTAGTAGTTTTGGTCCGCATATAGAATCATATGCACTTTGGGAATCAAAATTTTGAAGAGACTTAGCAATAAATGTAACCACTTTTTAGAGAGCACCATATTTTTATGTTTTGGCAGTCACATCGCTCTCTCACAACCCCCAGAATGTCTGGAGGACCACACCTGTCGTTGGTTTACGGGTCTCATCGACCTGACCGGGAGAATTATCAAAATAAATTCACCGACCATATCCTCTGATTACCAGAGGACGTATTACATGCCATGACAGGTCAGCATGTTAGGGGTTAAGGTTTTATAGAGAAATTAGAGAAATGGAGAGGCTGGAAAAATAAAGACTCCCTAGCCTTCAGGAGCCCTAATAGCATCGGGGTCGGAAGAGAACAAGAGTTGACCAATGTAAGGTCAGATAAAAAAGTTACAGTCAGGAGCAAAACACCAGTAAGTGGAAGTAATGTTCTGCTCAGCTTGGGTACCTTGTGGTCGCTATTCACATATCCCCTAGACGGAGACCCCTGAGTACCGAGTATACTGAGTATCATATTATAATATAATATAATATAATGTAATATAATTATTATTATTATTAAATCTGACCTTATATAAAGGTTTGGCATGTGACACAGAATAGCTTTCATGTGTTTGAAATGAATACATAAAAAGGTTAATAAAAAAAAAACAACAACAAAAAACAAAGTTTTTGTTAGTATATGACACAGTTAAATGACTATTTTATATTTTAGTACTTTTAAATTTAAATGTTATGGTTTCCATACAAATGATTTCGGCATATTGCCACAGAGTATTTTATTGTCGTTAGGACAATGTCGTCCTATAGCTGTTTAGCGAGCTTATATTGTTGTCTCCATTGCACAAATGATTTTGGTATTGTGCCCCTTGCTCCGAAGAATAGGCCTGTGACCACAATGTTGCTGATATTATATGAGGCACTGAAGAATGGAATTGTGGGCTCATATATTTTCTTCTTTTCACGATCCACTTCTGCTGGCTGGTCTAAGGATGTCTCAAACCTCACTGTGGGATCTAAGATCTCAGCTGTCCCTTTCTTCCTGTCGATAGCAATGACATCAATTCGACGGTTACTGCCACAGTCAGCCACACAGTGTACTTCTTCGTGGACTTCTAATCCTGTGCTTCGCAAAGCATTGGCAAGCAGAGTTCTTATGGTGTTGTGATGCTTTATTCGCAGCAACTCTCCCTGAGGACAATTCCCGAGTACATGCGGTAAAGTTTCTATCTCACTGCAATGTCTGCAGTGGCTTGTACCCGTGGAGCGTCCTGGAAGTGAAGTACCAGAACCACCATAGCTGTCATCTTCAACATGTCACGCCATTCTGAGCTGGATAACCCATTATGTTTCAAAACTCAAGTGTTGGCAGCAGGAACTTCGCCAAAGAGTGCCACTCCTCTTCCTTTCTGAGGGTATGCACACCAGGCTCCAAACTCCTGGCGTCTTAGTTTCTCCCTAAATTGTTTAACGGAGTTTGTGGAGGACTCCTCTGATATATGGAACTCTGTGGGGCATCGAGTTCTTATGGGTGCAAAATTGCGAACAACGTTTACATATTCATCGTCTAGATCTTCAAGTTTGGTGTTAATATTTAATTGTTGAAGATAAGCTTCCCAAGTTGCACGTATTATTGATAATCCCTTAAACTTTGTGCTGGTGTACAGCATACTGTTTGGGGTGTCATTTGGTAGTTGTAGGATTTCCTTCACAGCACTTTTGATCATTTTATCTGCTTTCTGGAGCCATACCGTTGGAATTTTCTCTATTGGAACCGACTGGAAAGGATAGATCAAAGTGGGCCCAATAAACTGATTTATAACTGTAAGTTTTTGACTAGGCTGGAGCAAGTGAGTTGAAGTAAGCTTTTCAAGATTTAATTTTAATTTTTCTAGAACCTGTGTTTCATTAAATACTATTGTGTCCCTAAATGTTGCACCAAGGTATTTAATCTCTTCGTCTGCCCCAATGCTCATAATTGATCCAGCAGTGGTAATCAGTTCCTGCTGTAGAAGCTTTCCGTTTTTAATTATAATAGCATTGGATTTCACTGTGTTGACGTTCAGTCCAATTTCTTGAAGGTGGTGGATAGAACTAGTCACAAGAGCAGATGCTGCTTGCTCGTCTTTTCCTATGATCACAAGATTGTCAGCAAAACATAGGGCTGTAAGTGGTTCGGTGTCAGGAGTTAGCTGAAAGCCATATTTTCCTGAAACGTTTCTAACCGTCAACTCGTTCAGGATGTGGTTAATGCCCCAGTTGAAGAGCAGTGGTGATATGGGATCTCCCTGCATCACTCCTCGCTTAAAGTGGATTTTATCTGTATTTCCACCGTCTGTATGTATTTGAGTAGAATTTCCTGTAAGCATGTTAATTAGAAGTTTCTTGATTTGTTCAGGCAAAGCAGACTTTTCAATGGTAGCAATGAGGTGAGCATGTCCAATACTATCAAAAGCTTTGCTAACATCAAGAAACACAATAGATGCTGATGTTTTCTTACTTTTAGCTGTTCGCAGGATTCCATCAATAATATTGAGGTTAATGAAAGTGTCAGGCATCATGACGAACCCTCGTTGGTATTGATTTAGGTTAATGTATTCTCGCACTATTTTATCCAAGCATTTTGCAATTACCCTCCTCACTACAGAACATATAGTAATCGGTCTCCAGTTCTTTAAGTTGTCCAGGTCCCCACCTTTGTGTATTAATACAGTTCTTGCTGTCTGGAGAGCGTCAGGAACTATACCCGTCTTCAGCATTCTGTTAGCAATGTGAGTAATTACGTCAGCAGCAGGGTGCCTAATTGCCTTTAGTAACACTCTGTCTGGACCAGGGCTTGTATCCATAGCTATAGATTTTATAATTGAGAAAACAAGTTCTTGAGAAAATTCTATTGGACTGTTTACATCATCGCACGTAAAAGAATCATAACTGTCCCTTACATAGTTGTTAGGGGTTTCAAATACTTGCTTATAGAAACCCTCAATGTCGTCTTTTGCCATTGGATTGGTAATTTGTAGGGCTGATTTTGTTGTAGAATTTTTCTCACAGCTTTCCTTCTTTGATAAAAGTACTCAAACTGTATACATTCATATGTGTATTTTGCCTTTCTCCTTTCCCTGTCCCATTTGGAAGACCATTGTAGATTACTAGAGTTTTTGTATTGGCGATTGTTATTTTTTAACTTGCCATCTCTACGGGCTTTGTAGTATTTAGATGCAGGACTCTGTGGTCCAGGCAGGAGATCAATAGCACAGTGCAAAAATTCTAGGAAACCATAAACGTTACTCTGAAACTCCTCATTAGACATATCTTGTTTAAATATGTTAAGCCAATTATGAAGTTTATTTTCATAAGTTTTTGCATTGTTATTATGTGATTTAGTTGTGGATCATCTGCATGTGCTCTGCTTTCTGAAGTTTTAGTGGCATTTACAGCATCAGCTAATGTATGAGAGTGATTTTTGCTATTTAACAGGGACTCCCTGTATTCCTCTGGATGGGCTTTACTGATGTGGATTTTAAGCCCTTTATAAAGCTGGCCACAATGTGGACATTGTATTTGGGTTTGGGTTTGTCTCTTAACAGTTTCAACAGCATTAGCCATGTACCATGTCATTTTACTGAGCTAACCTCTTTATATAAACAAAAGGTAACCAAGCAGTTTCAGTCAGAATGAGATATGTATATTCTGACAAGTATATATGCGATAATTCTAAAAATCCTAAGTGTGGCTGATGGTTCTATATAAATGTAACACTTACAGTGTCTTGGTCACCAAAATTAGTGCACAGCAAGCACGTAAATCACATAAAAATTGTGAAATATAGCTGAGCAATCTTCTCTTTTCCTGCTGTTGATCATATATATATATATATATATATATATATACACACACACACATAAGTGTAAATGAACAACACAGCACAAATCCCACTGGTAATAGAGGGATCATAGACAATCAATCTGAGACAGGAAACCAATGGTCTACGACGTCAAGTTAATAAGTTATACGTATTCAAAGTAATTAGAAATTGTGTCCAATAAACCATAACCAGAAGAAATATGTCAATATTATCCACTGGAATTGAAAAAAGTGCTTATTAGGAACTCAGTAAAGACTGTCTGCTGTCTCTAAATTCTGGCGTTACCAAAAGCACTTAAATTGGAGACTTAACATGTGGGTGCACGCCACTGCAATGGAGAACAGACTGTGGTAAGCGGCTACAGAATTAAAGTGCAGCTGTCAAACGCATGCTTTGGCTGCACAGCTATGGCAACTGACTGTGGAGCTAATAAGCCTGAGAAACCGAGTTAAAACCTGCACTGGGGATAAACTTTTTTACCCTTCTTTTTCTTTCCCTTTTCTTTTCCATTTTGAGAGCAATGTTGTGCGTTTGTTTTAAAATGGCAATATACGACCATCATATGCAATGCACAGAGTATTGTTTATTTTTGCTTCTCCTCACATCTGATGACTTGGACTGGAGGGTTATGTATTGCCTCTGAAGCTGTCTGTAGGCTGTAGCTGGCCGTGTAAATAAGAGCAATTTTCAATCTAATGGTTGGCCTGCTGTAAACATTTCACAAAACGTTGAAACCAAATAATAGCAAAAGTACTATAACTCCCCAAAAGAGGTGCTCAATACTTATGTGTTAGCATGATAAATGTCTAATACTGCCAATAGGTGACCTTAATAAACCTGGAAGGTACTAACACCACCCTGTGGTGTCTGTTTCCTACACGAGTCACCCACGTCTCATTTCCTATTTCCTTCAGCACACAATAACATTGCGTTGAAACAGTCAAATAGGTACCGTGGGAACATCAAAATTACACTTTTACTGAATTTGCTGACATGCACATAGTGTATGGCAAAGCAGGAGGTTGTTCTGCAATAGCTGCACGGATTTACAGCGAAAGATATCCCAATAGACGGCAGCCCCATCGGACTACTTTCAAATCTGTAGAATGGTGTTTGTGAGAACGTGGTTCTGTGGTGCCAAATAAAGCAGATTGCGGTGCAAGACGTACCCATCGCACTCCAGAGTTTGAAGAAGACGTACTGCATTTACTGGAACAGGAACCATCAACCAGCACCCCTGCTGAGGTGTTGTTCACCGATGAAGCCACATTTACCAGGGATGGGCCGATTCTGAACTACAAGAATAGCCACATATGGGCATACGAAAACCCCCATGCCACTGTTCAGAAGAGCCACCAACAGCAGTTTATGGTGAACATATGTTGTTTTCTAGTGCCTTGCATCTGGCAATGAAGCCATTAGCATTCATGCTTTCCAATACTTTTGAACTGCAGTTTCTTCTGATCTTAATGCTTCACAGGTCTTCAAGTGGTCTTTTATAATTTGCCTAAAGATGTCCCCACCCGGAGATCCGATTGGGGGACAGTTTTAACTCCGGAATGTTTATCTTTAGGACTCATATTCATGTATGTGGCTTTCATGTAACTGTTTTCTTAATGGGCACCAGTTTTACAATGTGGCAGTTACATCACCCAACTTAAACCCCCATTTTGCAAGGGGGACCACACCTATCGTTGGTCAACGGGTCCATCGGACCTAGCCGGGAGGACTAAATAGGTGGTATTTAGATCCACCGACCTTCCCCTCATGTGCCTCTGAGGGACGCTGTTGTGCTGTGATAGGCCAGCACAAATGTAAATGACATTTCTCCATTTTAGATGAAACAGTTATACAGCTGTGATTCGGTCCCCAGAGCCTCTTCTGTTAAAAGCAGGGTACACCATGGGCAGGATGAGGATGGGAATTGGGTAGGAGAGGCTGGCATTATTTCTAATCATGTCATTGGGCCATACCTTCTTCCTCCTCGATTGCATGGCAACACTTATAAAATATTTCTGAGGGAGGTACTGCCAGCCCTTTTGGAAGAAGTGCCGCTTGATGTTCGCGTTCAACAGCATTTCCAACGTGACGGAGCTCCTGCGCATTACACTATAACCATACGGGAGCATCTAAATAGAGTCTTCCCCAATCGTTGGATCGGAAGAGGCAGTCCTCCCGTGCCTTGGCCACCTCGTTCGCTGGATCTCAATCCCATGGATTTCTTTTTCTGGGGTCATCTTCAAACCATGGTACATTCTCATTAATTGATTCTGAGGAACCGCTGGTTGCTTGCATTATTGCAGTCAGTGATGAGATTTGCAATGCACCAGAAATGCTCAACAGGGTTCGCGAATCATTGTTCGATGTCTCCTATGCATTGATGTTGTAGGTCACCATTTTGAGCAGTTCCTTTGAAATCTGCACCTTCTTCTTTTATAGCTTTACAGCTCAATTGGGCCTTGACCTTCCCTACTATTTTCTTCCATTCTTGTCTATTATCCACCTTCCTTTTCCAGCCTCTGACTGTCATTGCAGCAAGATCTTCCTACATACAACCCATCCACCTTGTTTTGCTTTTCCTTCTTTGTGAAAATATTTTCCTCTTTTACATTTTCTTTGGATTCCGCTCATCCTCCATTCTTTCCAGATGTCCTACCATATAAGTCTCTGGGATTTCATCTAACAATATCTTGACCTATTAAATAATTTATTCCCTTAATGTTTTCTCACTCTCCAATTCTGTGCACCACAATATACAGGCCCTAACATTTTTCTGAGTATTTTTCTCTCGAAAGATTGCAAAGCCTTTTCATCGTCCATTGTGGTACACCAAACCTCAGACTCATAGGTTACTACTGGCTTATTAATGGTTTATAAACTTTGAGTTTAATATTCCTGGTTATTATTCCATTAGAGAAAATCTATTTATTTGCATAATAAGCTCATTCCCTGCCTGTATTCATTCTCTTATTGTATCGCTGAAATTATCAGATTTAATTAAGGTACCAAAATATGAGACCTGCACTTATTCATTATTTATTTCCTTACCTTTATTCTGCTTGTATCTAAGTGTTGTATTATAATGCTAATATCAATTCAACTTATATTTATAATAATTCAATTGCATGTAGCTGTTTCAAGTGCTTATTCATTATTTACTTGTTTCTAAGCTGCTAGTTAGGCCTGAACCATCTCATTTAAGTGAAAACAAAGTTGTCAGTGTGTACCTACTATTATAGGTTATGCAAGTATAAATAATAATTAAACACACTTGAAACAAAAAGTTTAAACACTAGTTAAATGAAAAATTACAAGGCGACACAAATGTTTCGTACAAATCAAATTAAATTAAGCATGCACTTATGAAGAAAGAAGGGAGGAAGGAAGAAAAAAAGGAAAGAAGGATGGAAGGGAGGCAGAGAGGGAGGGAATGAGGGAGGGAGGTAAGGGGTGAGGGAAGGAAGAAAGGAAAGAGAGAGAAATAGAGAGAAATAGAAAGAGTCAGAGAGAGACAAAGAGAGAGAACGAAAGAGAGAAAAAGAGAAGGAAAGAAGGAAGGAAAGAAAGAAGGAAAGAAAGAGAGAAAGAGGATAAAAAATATGAGCTGATGGGTATCTGAACCTGCACTTTTAATAGGTTCGCATCGTGGCACCTACGCTAAACAGGCAGGCTACGGAGTTCGCCTGCTTGCTCCCTTATCATGCGTTACAACTGCAGTGGACATGATCAGTGGCATGCATAGGCTCAAACAATTTTAAGGCTTAGCTCTGTAATGCTAGACCATAGGTTTCCCATCTCAAATTGATTGTCTATGAACCCTCCATTACCAGCAAAACTTGTGCAGTGTTATTCATTTACACCCTGTATATATAATATAATATGATATATCATATGATATAATATAATATAACATAATATAATATATATAAGCTGGCCCCATAGCGTAGTTGGTAGAGCACCTGCCTGCTGTGCAAGGGGTCCCGGGTTCGATTCTCAGCCAGGATTATTCCTCATTCTTCCCTGAGTCTGGAAGTATAATGGTGGCACCGTGGGAGTGGTTAGACTGCTCGTCTACCACCTAGAAGGGACCCGCATGTGGTATTTGTGGCGGACGAAGCAGTGTCTGGGTGGGTTCTCTGGTTTCCACCAATAATCATCAAGTTCGCCTGCATTTCATATCATCCTCTTTCTCACTATCATACCTGGTGCTTGGCTGACCAACTGCTTCCAAGTTTTTACTCTGTCTGGTCCAGATATATATATATATATATATATATATATATATATATATATATATATATATATATATATATATATATAATATAATAGTAGTATAATATAATATATATACAGAGTGGGAGGTGAATAAGTGCAAATAATTTTATATATAGTACAGTGAGTGAATGAGTGGCGTTTAAGGGCCCATCAACAGCTAGGTCATTTGGGCCTATATAGTATAGAACAATGCGTATAACACATATGTGTATCTCGGCTTGTCCGCTTGCTAATAGCAATGTCACAAATGATTCACAAAGTTAAGGTTACCATGTTTTTTGACTGGCCCTGCGTTGTGTCCTTTCTGTGTTAACACAAAGCGTGCACATGACAACACCTGTGTTTACATCACTCACAAGGCATTCAAGTGACTTACAGCGAAGGAATAAGAGACAATATTCAGCAGCAGACTGTCGTTTACAAAGTATACAGTATGAATGGTTTTACGTATGCTGAAATAGCAAACATTCATTTAATTTACGGCGCTGTTGGGGAATCTGCCAATGCTGTGAGGGACTTCTATCGGCAACGATTTCCAATCGTCGTCTTCTTAACAGATGAACATTCACTGCTGTGCATCAAAGACTCCGTGATACAGGTTCTCTTCGTCCCCATTATGAAGGTAGAGGATCAACTCGTAATGCTGAAGCACTACGGCGTGAAGATGAAATCTTACGTATTGTGAGTACACGATGCTTGGCAAGGGACGTAGGTACAAGTTCTTGGATCTGCTGTATCCATACCATCACCAAAGGGTCCAACATCTCGACTGTTTGTGGTCTCAACTTGGAAAATCCATGTTTTTCTCATGGCCAGTTGTACGTGGCATATTCACGTGTCGGCAAATCATCCGCTTTATTTGTTCTTGCGTCACAACAATCAAGTGTTCTCCTGGAATGTGTTTCTTTAGTGATGCCAGTTTGATCTGTATTACACACATTGTCAGCACCATACTGCTCTAAAAGCATCATTGTCTCTTCTCTCCAGGAATGCAATATGTTGTTGGTAGTTTCATTTTCTTTTCTTGTGACAAACTGTGTATTTTATTGTGATCCTATGTGAAAATATTGCTTGAAAATCCATAGCCATGTTACATTTACTGACAAAGGTAAATCAAGTGATCTGGCTTATTCATGAGCCCATTTTTGTAAGTTCATACTGTGCACTATCAAGTTGTTTGCATGAGCTTCCATACATTTCCTAAGCACCATCTCGTACAACTCCTTATAGTTATCTGTGACTGTTAAACTAGACGACGACTTGCTTTTGCAATATATTCCTCAATACAGTACAACTGTGTCTCTTCCTGGCTCTGCGGACCTGATGTTGATTCCTGCTCTGATGAAGGTGAAACAGATTTTTCTGATGGAGATTCACATTCACTGGACACTAACATGCTTTCGGATACTGGTCCACATTCACTAACCATAACGCTTGAATTATTTTGTTGCTGTTAATTTCTACAATTTTTTTTTTAACTTTATTATGCCTTTAAGTAATACAAATGTACTACATAAAGGCAATACTGTCCATCCCTCCAAAAAAAAAAATTTGAAGTATGAAAACCTATTGTGTAATTTCACAAAAATGCACTTATGAAATACATTCATCAGTACTTTCTACATTTATAAAATCACACAAAATCTAGCGAGTACAACAGGAGATAAAGCAGTTGTTTCTTGAGATAGATGGTAGCTATTTCTCTTTTGAAATCCAGCTGTTCTGATTGGCCACATCTGACATCCACATAAACAAGGGCCAGTACCAGTTTTGCTTTGTATCCCAATGTGACATACGCAATATTCTGGTCCACTTTGACATATCTCTGATAAAGGTGTTATGTTTGGCAATTAGCCTTGGCCTTTAGATTTCACTTCTGTTGCTGTGAAAAGTTTTTTACTTGATCTACTTCTTGTGCACCATCCATCGGAAATGAAGCAGTCCATTATTCTTCTTTAATTGATAGGTGTTTTCTTGCTTGTGTCTATTTTAGATCATAGGTTACTTTTACCCCACCAACATCACATACCTACCTTAACTGTACCTAAATATATAAATATACATGACTCAATATTATTAAATAAAGTATTTTTATAATTTGCATTCTTCTCTATCTGTTCCACAACGGTTTTCCAAGCAATTTGCGTACTACATGGTGAAGAACTATCCTGTTAATTGAACTGCATAAAAGACACTACTAGAAATCTTTGTCTAAAGATCTTTGTCTACAATAAACCCAAATTACAATAAATCAATCTTTTTTTTTTACTGAGCACCAAAAACCTTTCAATTTTAGAGAAAAAGCAGTTCCTTCAAAGGTTATGAGCACATTTAAATTAATTTACGTGACAAATACATTTAACATTATCACAATTATTGAACTATAGAAACATGCATAATGTAGCTTACTTTCTGTTCCTAGAAGCTGAGCCATGCGCTGATAGAGATTAGATGGGTTTAAGATTACAAGTGCTTGCTCTTTCAGCTGTTGTCCAAGCTCCAACAGATGCTGCATTCCTTGTTGTAAACCATTCCGGAACTGTACACTTCTGGGAGAGCTCCATACTTCCACAGCATATGTTTCTGCTTGTTCTGAGAAGTTCTGCAGTAGCTGCCAGCCATGTTGTGCTCCCAGGTGAAGGTGAACCTTCATTAACAGAGTTAGAATTTCATGTCAGGGAAATACAGTTCCCAAGGACCCTAATCTACAAAAATATGGACTTCACAAGAGGATTCTCTTTGAACCTGCAAGAACAAATAAGATTTTTGCACATTTCAGTTCCTCATAAATTATATTAATGGTTGAACAAAAAATTTATTACTGATCACAGGGGGCTAGGTCAGGGGACCAAGGTGGCTATTATTCTCAAGTAATAATTCTGTCCTGACACACACTTTCAATTGAGGTCATTTTGAGCCACGTTTTTACACTCACCTTAAATTGTTTTAACAAATTGAAACGTTTTCAAGATCGTTCAGTCTCATCATCAGCCGTTGGGTGACTGACACTATCCTCTTGTTCCCTCTCTCTGCTGCCATCGTCCTGTTGCCATCTGGTATTAGGGGCACAGAGCTTTAACACTTCATTTAAAGCTGGGATTTTGAAGTTAATCGCTTTATTACTGTTTTTTTATTATGTATACTTTTTCCCAAATGCTCAGCTCTATTGGTGAATTTAGAGCTTTTAACAGTTTTATATTGAGGCCAACGTTGTGGTTTTCATTCCAAAAGTGGTGTGCCACAGCAGACTTTTCAGTTTGTTTAATTTTATACTTCCCTGGTGTTCCTTTAGTCTGATTTCCAAATTTCTTTTAGTTTTTCCTATGTAGGTTTTATCGCAACTATTGCAATTGATCTGGTAAATTCCAG
The DNA here is from genome assembly GCA_030765045.1 of Tenodera sinensis. NCBI lineage: Eukaryota > Metazoa > Arthropoda > Insecta > Mantodea > Mantidae > Tenodera > Tenodera sinensis. The sequence goes on from CM060966.1 coordinate 55,779,548, forward strand.
ATTTTAGATTGTAAGGGATAGTATCGTTAACTGTACTTGTTTTGTGGTGCCAGTTTTATATTGTTTTTTGAAGATTCTTTCAAATTCCCTAAAGGCAAGGGATGGTAGGAAAATTTTCTAAATTTCCAATTGTTACTTGTACGTGGTGTTAATGTGGTGCTTTGCAAAATTATCTTGAGCTTTTCTGCATTTTTTGACATGTTCCTAATGGTGGTTGGGTTGAATCCATTTAGTACTGATGTTTCTTGTGTATGATATTGCTCTTTCAGAAATTCCTCTTTACTTAAAGGGACATTATATAACCGGTGAATTAAGCTTCTAAATGCTGCCAGTTGGTGTGAAACTGGGTTGCAACTGTGTTTCTTTATGTAATTATCCACATGTGTGGGCTTTCTATATATTCCAAATTTTATACCTCTAGTAATTTTGAGGTCCAGGAAACGTAATGTGTTGTTGTCTTCTGTTTCAATTGTAAACTTTATAGCGTTGTCCTGTAGGTTTAGTAATTTCAGAGTCTTCTTTTAGTTTCTGGGGAATTATGGTGAAAATGTCATCCACATATCTTCTCCAAAATTTGAACATATGTGGAAAGAAATTTACTATGTGAGTTTCGAAAAAGCTCATTTACATGTCTGCTAAAAATGGTGACAGTGGGTTTCCCACTGTTAAACCTTTTGATTGTGTGTAGAATTTGTCAAATGTGAAGTAATTATTCTTTGTGAAAATTTCTGTAAAGTTAATGATGTCACTTATTCTGTGGGGTCTATTGTAGTCGGAGTCAACCATTCCTTAATGAGTGTAGGTATTTTTTCCTACGGAATGCTGTTAAAAAGGTTTAAAGTTGAAAGAAATCATTATTTGGCCCTCAGGGATAATGTAGTTCTGTAGGTATTTTACAAGTTCCAAGGAGTTCTCAATTCTTTCAAATTTTGTGTAGATTTTAGCTTGTTTACTAGCCATTTAGCTATGTGGTAGTAGGTGAATTGATGCCGTTAATGATGGGTCTCCTGCTATTGTCTCATTTGTGTATTTTTGGTAGGCAATATAACCGTGGCAGTATGGGATTATAGAATTTTCACATCATGAAGTCACAATGGGCTCTTATGGACCATGCTTTTCTTATGGAAGAATCAAGTGCGTCATTGCCAAATGTGTGTTTTTAAATGCAACTAAGATAAAGTATGAACATACATTTTGGTCTGAAATGTGTCGAAGAATACTACGGTATGCACAATAAACCTTTTATATAATGGTACATTTTTAAAAATATTAAAATCTAAAATTTTGATGAAAGCAGATTTTTTAACACCTTTCTCGCTCCGAACGTTTAAATATGGTTTTAAACCGAAAAAAAATTGGATTATTCACTTGCTTTCATAGGCCATATTGATATTTAGATTATATCAGAATGTCTAAACATATTTTTTTAAAAAAATAAAGTTTAAAACAAGGTGTTTGGATTCTTTGTTTATACAGAGGAAAATGTCATCGCTGGCTAATTCTCATTCTGTAAGTCCACGTAAAACTTCCAGCGACAAAAGTTGTCAAGGAAATAATGAAATTATTCTTTGTATATATATATATAGATGGTGTGGAGGACCCAGATTCGATCCCCGGTACCAGCATGGGGATTTTATCCCTTCTGGGAAGTCTGGCACGGGGTGCACTCAGCCTCGTTAGTCCCAGGGGGACCAATTGAGGACCTACTTGATGGGAAAGTAGTAGCCCCAGGTCGTGAAGACCACATAACTGGCCAGGAGGGATCGGGGCGCTGACTACGTCCCACCCTCCAGTATTGCACCTCACCAATGACGCCTGAAGTAGGCAGAGGTGGGGGAAGCAGCGGCTGGGTGGTAGGCCTTGGCCCTTTATGAGCTGTTGCACCGGGGTTTAGTTTATACGTATAGAACATCTCCAGTACCAAGGTATCCATGAATCACCATTTAAAGACAAATTTTTGCAGTGTGCAAGGCGCCTTGCCAATGAAATCCAGTGCTCATGTTTTGGAGATGATAAAAACCAGATGTGGTGTAAAATTGGTACGATGGGATTTGCACAGGGTGCAAAACTTGTTTCCTTGGCAAAAAAAGGTTCTGCTGATTATCTTGATGAAATGGACAGCGATAGATTTGAACAGTGGTTCAGAGCAACTATTGCCCAATATAGAACCAGGAACAGTCATTGTTATGGACAGTGCCTCCTACCACCATAAAAAAAGTAGAGACTCTCCCCACTATTAAATCCTATAAGGAATAATATAACTAATAAGACTAAAGCTCATTAATAAATAATAATAATAATAATAATAATAATAATAATAATAATAATAATAATAATAATAATAATAATAATAATAATAATAATATTAATAATAATAATAATAATAATAATAATAATAATAATAATAATAATAATAATAATAATAATAATAATAATAATAATAATAATAATAATAATAATAACAACAACAACAAAAACAAACCTGGTTGTGAGTATAAGTAGCGTAATTGCGGTGACAGAGCATGCGTTGCAAGATTCTCCATAAGTCATTGTGCCTTTATGACGTGAAAACTCCTACAGGAGGTTTTAGGCTAAATTTTTCCAGTGCTGTTAATGTTTATGTAACCTGTAAAGCTTTATTGGTTGATATGGTAAAGGTGGCTAAAGGATTTTTTGGGATTTCTTCATATTCAGGACTTTCTAGCGAAAGATTGGCTGTATGAGCTGTTGTAGAGTCTTATTGAAAAAAGGCCAAATCACGCTCCTTGACTGTTAATTCTCTAAAAAACAAAAAAGGGGGAGCAAAATTGTATTCACGTATGTATGGGCACCAACTGTAGACTCGAAAAAATTTTGGCCCTATAATTCAGAACCTAATATTGTTCATAAAGTACCCCTTCATGATGAAAAAGTTAGTGTATGGTGTGCCATTGGCGGAGAAAGAGCTCCAATAAGCAATTTCTATATTTGCAGTAAGTTAAAACATGAAGTGTACAAGGCAAATCCATACACCCTGGAAGAATTAAAACAAAATAGCTGCTAAGAAATTGCCACCATTTCTCAACATGAACTATGGCGACTGATGGATAGTTTCCTAAAGAGGTGCCAAAAATGTATGCACAATGCCGGTGGCCAGTTTCAGCACTACGAATTGGGATATATTCTTCACCACTCTGTCCTCTATGTGATCTGCAAGAGGAAATGGATCAAGACCACCTTCAAATATGCCCGGCCACTTCTAGTGCCCCATCCATCAGTGAAAAATATTGGAGAGCAAGAGGATTAATGACTTCTATGTCAGAAATCCAGCATTAGCTAACAACAACAGTTTTAGCACTATCTTCATAAAGTTGGTAATTAAAATCTTTAAAAGTAGTTTTAAAAATTGTGGTTTCATTCATGTCTTTGTATGATAGTGGCAAAGTGCCAGGGGCGGAAAGCAAAACACTGCGCAGCCGCTTTGTAAGTTTTTTTATTCTCCCAGTAATAGAGAAAGTAAAAATGCACAATTTTGTAAAAATATACTTATAAAATGTCATTACTGTTTGCAATATACAAATATAGCAGGAAAAAAGTAAAATTAAGATATCAGCTTCTCCATCCCATTTTTAAAGGAATTTTGGAAATATTGAATCATAACATATAATGATGTCTGCTTGTATCAGCAAACAATGCTATAGTATATATAAACTACTTATCTATAGCTATTTTCACATCATGAAGGCACAACGGGCTCTTATGGACCATATTATTCTTATGGAAGAATCAGGTGCGCCGTTGCCAAATTTGCGTGTTTTCAAATATGACTAAGATAAACTGTGAACATGTATTTCGGTGTAAAATGTGTCGAAGAATATTATGGTATGCACGATAAACCTTTTATGCAATTGTACATTTTTTAAAATAATAAAATGTAAAATTTTATTGAAAGCAGATTTTTTAACATCTTTCTCGCTCCGCACGTTTAAACATGGTTTTAAACCAAAATGATTGCAATGAAAAAAATCTGGATTATTCGCTTGCTTTTATAGGCCACGTTAGTATTTAGATTATATCAATATGTTTAAACATATTTTTTTAAAAAAATAAAGTTTAAAACAAAGTGTTAGGATTCTTCGTTTACGCAGTGGAAAATGTCGTCGCTGGCTAATTCTTGTCCTGTAAGTCCACGTAAAAGCTTCCAGCGACAAAGTTGTCAAGGAAATAACGAAATTATTTTTTATATAAATGTAAAACATCTCCAGCCATCAATAAACCACCATTTAAAGGCAAATGTTTTTAACGCACCAAGCACACGGCCAACAACACCCGGTTCTCCTGTCTTGCAGATGATGGAAACCAGATGTGTGGCAGTTGTAGGGCCGATAAGGGATTGTACTTCAGTGGAGGTTTTCAATAGGTTTTGGGAATTTGAGGTGTGAGCGAGTTTTACAAGTACTCTGGTAATCGTGTGCATTGCAGTTAAGTGATCAATGCGCAATGGATCACAGAAGAAAAGGCAAAATTATTAAAAGTGGCGAGCGAAAAACAATTCTTAGAGTGTATGATTATTTAAAGGAAAAGAACCCCGGACATAGTGACTCGTTTATTTAATATATTTAGGTCAAATGTAAAGTGCTGACAGTTATTAAGAGAGTGCAATAAATTGAGGCATATTACTGGAAATTAACTGAAAAGTATATAATAATTTGAAACTGTCCTTGCAATAAATAGCATTTGTGCAATTATAAATAAAATATATACAGCATGGAAGTTCTACGAGACGGGAAGGCATACAGGGAAACAAAGACACAGCCTTACGGTATTTCCTTCTGGCCTGGGGGGTTAATGACATGTAGGCAAGGGTTGTTCCCAGGTGTGCGGGAAAATCTGCCAAAATTATTAAAAGTGGTGAGCGAAAAACAATTCTTAGGTGTTTGATAATAATAATTGATAATAATAATTAATAATAATAATAATAATAATAATAATAATAATAATAATAATAATAATAATAATAATAATAATAATAATAATAATAACTAATAATAAACCTGGTTGTGAGGAAAAATGCGGTAATCACAGTGGTGCATCATACGTGGCAACGCCGTGCTGATTCTCCATAAGAGCCATTATGCCTTCATAACATGAAAACTCCTATAGCATTGCATAGTTGCCATTTAAAATACAATTTATTTTCACTTAATGCTCTCCATAAATTTAATTTCTTGTAATCTATAAAAATACAATTTATGCTGCATCCTCCTCTTTACCCTTTAGAACTAAGTTTCATAAAGCCCTTTATATTTGCAATGGATTAAGAAATTCATAGAAATAGGAAAGAAATATCTATATACTGTATTCAACTCCTTAATCTCAGCCCAATAATCTTTCAAATTCTGGAAAAGTATGTGGATTCAGATCTGGCCTTTGAATTTTCTAACTCATAAAAAATGTATATGCAAAAGTTTCCTAGTTTTTAAAAAACAAAAATCTTTTAACAGGAATGAACTTTCTAAATGGCCAGTATGGATGAAAAAGAAAATTGTAAATTTTTTTACTACTTTTTGGTCAGATAATTATTTATGGCTCCATAATTTTTCAAATTAACAGAATTGGGGACAAAATCTGCCAATACCTTGATACTGTCAATACCTTGATACTCTCAACACCTGGTGGTATTGAAATAGTCCAATACTTTGAGATAAAACTTTGATACTTTCTGGATACCTATGTTTAAATTCTTAAGTTCTGCATTATTTAAAGTTATATTTAATTTTATGCTAGATAAGGAATGACAGGTGTCAAGACTTCATGACCTCACATGTGTCCCCACAAAGTTATTGGACTATAGTTTTTGGACATTTACTGCATTTCTGGTGAGTGAATGCAACATTTCATAGTCTTATATTTAAATGAAGGCATGCAAAATAACAGGAGTAGAGGTACTCAGGTAACATGTGGCATTAATTGAGTTGTGAATGAAGGTAATTTAGCTGATGTACTAAATCATGTTTTTGCAATAGCCTGGCTTGGTGACTCACTCTCAACCATTGCTTTTACCTATTCTGGTGACCAAAATCATTGATCTGAGAGAAAAAAAAAAAAAAGAAAAAGAAAAGCAATCAGAACTTAAGATGCAAGATAATACAGTGCATAGAAACATCTGTTCTTTCCTTCTAACTGCTAGTTTGTGTTGTTCATGTCAAGCTAGGGTCACGATCATAACTGTTCATATTCAACCAGAATTATTACTTTCTCTACTGGTAAGTAGAAGGAAGTATTGTATTCCATCCAAAAATTTGATGTGAAGATTTCACTGGAAATTTATACTTTGAGACCCCCTGAATCCAAAAAATATGCATTTTTAGAAAAAGGTAAGAGAGAGATGTGTGTGTGTCTGTGTGTGTATAGCACAACTCAAAAACAAAAAGTTTGTTAAAAAGCAAAGTTGGTATTTAAGTTTAATGTCTTTCAAGGATCCGACACAAAGATTTTTAAGAAAATAGCCCCACCCTAAACTACCCTTTACATGGAAAATTTTTCAAACATTTTGATTCTTTTGAAAATGGCTCTAACAATTCTGATTAAAATGCCATATGTTTAAGATATTTGTATGGCAAATGAAATGTATATTTTGAATTTTCTGGCTATAGTCTATGTAATACTGTTTGCTCTGGATGACTTTTGAATAACTCGTAAACCATAAGAGATAGACCAAATCTTACTCTAAAAAAATGTAGATCTCACTAAAACACACAATTGATGTCTAAATACATTTTTTGTAGTGAACCATTTCTGAGATATTCCTCATTATTTGTGTCAGTTTCAGAAAACTTAAAACTTTTGTGAAATGGAACATCGTTGTTCATTTTTTATATGTTAAACGTGCAAAGAGAATGGGATCGCTAAGCTTTAAAAGATTTGACTATCGCTCAAACCCAATTGTATTCTAATATTCTCCTTGCACCTAAAAGGAAATAGGCAATAAGATAATTTGTACAAATGTTTATCTTAACTAACATGAAGAAGATACAAGAATAAGGGTTTGCAAGAATTGTTAGTACAAGAGTACAGAAAATCATGTGAGTGCATCACATCAGATTTTATTTTTTATTTGACTATGCAATTTTATCTTCTGTTCTTAATAAGCTAATTTCCATAAATATTTTGTTTTACCAATGTACAATAGTGATAATGAATAAATTATGAGTGAAGTGTGAAACTATTTTGAAGCAGACAGTACTAATAACAGAGCAGTGAGTAAAATATGCAGAAAAGCATTTTCACAATGTTAAGGTGCACAATACAAGAACTTTAAAGAAGCATGTTACATCATAGATTAAACGAAAGTTTGCAGAACTTCTATTGCAAAAGCAATGTGCAAGTTTCCTGTCCCTGTCAGAATATGATACCGTAACAATGATGAGCAAAAACAAAACTGATTACTGTATTTTTTAAAACATGATGTCCCTACCCCACTCCTCTACCAAAGATGGTAGAGTTTTGTTTTTATAAGGTTTGTGGTTTAGAAGTATAAAGGAAACAGAAGACTGGCTACAATGCCTCTTGCCCTATTTATGAGGGTTGCTCTTTGTTTGCTAGTGGTTTTTACTCTGTGGCAGGAAGACGGGTCCTCTTTCAAGTCCATCATGCCTTGAAAATAAATTATAGTTTTAAAAAACTAAAGAAGACACGCTTTTATAACAAAGCGAACTAAAAGGTAGAAAACAATTTTTAAGTATGAAGAGTTTGTTCTATAGCGATATAAAGACAACTAGTTCATTATATTTCAAAATTTTGTAATACGTTTAAAATAATGACTCATTTACAGTAACAAAATAATAAATTTTATTGTGAAAAACGTGGGGTGCATTTTAGATATTCTTGTCATATCTTTACTTTTATAAATATTTACCAATGAACTGTTTATAACATTTTATGACAGACACCCCACGCTTAATTACAATAAAATTTATTATTTTATTAGTATAAATGAGTTTTTATTTTCAAGTTATTACAAAATTTTGAAATATAATGAACTAGTTGTCTTTATATCGCTATAGAATGACGCAAACGTTCCTCTCCTTCGAAGACGTCGCCTTTAAGACCTGTAAGCTCTCGTGTTTGGTGTCCGGACTAGCTCTAGCAAGAGGTCCTAATCTGCAGGGTATGTGTGAGTTACGGTAGGAATGGAACCAAATGAAGAATTAACCAACAGATCATTTTATTTGTAAATTTCCAGATTTGTAGAGAACTGCCGATGATATTCAAATAGAATGTAACTTTGCAACTTCAACTACAACGTTATAACACTTTAACTTTGTCACCCTTTAGCAACCGTCGAATTATGTATACGTGCTAGCTTACGTACAACTCCCAAGTTGCACGTGCGTTATCTCGATTCAAGACGAGTGTGTCTTGCATTGCATTTGTTTTTGCGCGAGCAACACGAAGGAAGCGATTTCCATTGGCTAACTTTAGAGCACGTCATGGTAAGATAGGAATCAGCCCGCTGAATCACTAAGGCTGAGTACAAACAACAATTGTAGATATGTGGATGACATTTTTGCTGTTGTCCCTAAAAAACAGATAAATGATGCTTTAAAACTTTTAAATTTACAAGATAAAGCTATACAATTCACTTTGGAAACTGAGAATAATGGATTCCTTTCATTTCTAGACTTAAAAATTAAAAGACATAACAATAAATTGAAATTTGGTATTTACAGAAAATATACCCACACTGATAATTACATAAAATATAGAAGTTTTAATCCTTTTGCACATAAATTTTCTGTTTTTAATAGTTTAATTTATAGGTTAATAAATATACCCCTTAATAAAGATGAATTTGACATAGAATATAAACACATTATTAACACTGCAATAATTAATGGTTTTAATACAGATTTTATACATAAAAGGATAGAGGAATTTAAGTATCAAAAAGCTGTCAAAGAAGTTTCAACCCTTAAAAAAATAAAAGATAATTGTATTTTTAAAAAGTTTACTTACCATCCATGGGCTAAAAAAAAATTTACAAGGATTTTTAAAGAATATGGAATAAATTTGGTCCCTCAAAATAAATTTAATATACAAAATTTACTTAATTTTTCAAAAAAAGATAAAATACCAAATTATAAAAAATCTGGCATTTATCAATTTAGCTGTTTAGATTGTGATAAAGTTTATATTGGTAAAACTAAACGTCATCTAGAAACCAGAATAAAAGAACATTTTAGAAATATTAAATATAAACAAACTGATAAATCAGCTGTGGCAGATCATTTTTGGTCATTTAATCATGAAATTAATCCAGAAGTTAAATTATTAAAACAATTAAGTAATCCTATAGATTTAATGGTTTGGGAAAAAATTTTTATTTTAAAAAACAGGAACCGCGTCATGAACTTCGAATTACCAACTATAGATTGTATTTATAAATTTTTGTTTTCAGAGATTGGTAAATAAAAATTGAATAAGAGTAATTGTTTTTCAGAAAAAATAAAAGATTGTAGCTTGGCAACGAGTTTGTTTATATGGCTTTGAGAATGAGCTGGACACAGCTTGAAACCCAGGGTTAGCAGCAAATCATACTGAGATAAGTGAAGTTTTTAGTTTCTAATTTGTTCTTACTTTAGAATCTTGTTGCTTCACTGTTAATAGCTTCAATTTTTCCTTATTTTCCTTATTTAACAATTGTAACCTTATCACTCATTTAAATCTGCCTAGGCTTCCATTCTTGAGACTTTAACATATTTAGCTTTACTACGTCTTCCCCTTAACTATTGACTAGAATCTCCTTTTGTTTCTTTCGATTATCAAATATATATATTGACATTATAATTTCGGTTTCAAGAACAAATTCTTCATACTTAAAAATTTTTTTTCTACTTTTTAGTTTGCTTTGTTACAAAAGTGTGTCTTTTAGCTTTTTAAAACTATAATTTATTTTTAATTTTTTAGTCTCAAATTTTTCTATCCAAATATTTTTCAACATTTTTAATTTGAAATCTTTTTAGAATTTCTCAATTTGAAATTTCTTCCATTTTTTTTTTTTAAATTTTAAAAAATTTCCTTTTTGTTGGAACAGTATTACATTAGAATTACTGCTTTAACTACACTATCAGCTGTTTTGGCCTTCCTGACCCTGGGTAAACTTATATCTGCAATCCTTCCCCCGAAATCTCGTGTCTCTCCCAGGTCCTCTCTCCAGGCATCTATCTCTGTCTTTCAATATTTTCAAGCTATTTAATTCCTTTGTCCAGTATAACCTGTGTCAATTTCTTAACTAATGTGGGCATCTTGGCACTGTGTGAACTTCAGTCCACGATATTTCCCTTGGGTCTCATGTTCCTTTCAGGTACTCTCTTTGGGCACCTACTCTCTTTGGGCATCCAATATATATGTATTTATTTAAGTGAATTTTCAGGGTACAGGTAGAAATGTGCCTTAGCGACATTTAAGATGTCATAATTGCGCTATTTTCTATAAATTTATCTTAGTCATTCTTTATTCTGATGATCCTGGTCAGGACATCAGGACAAAGTCGTGATATTGCATTCTCATCGGTCCTTAACATGTGTGCGAATTTTCAAGCCAATCAGACAACTCTAAGCTGATGAAAATTACACTGAAAGATTGTTACATTGATAAATTTATCTAAGTAATTTTTTTATCCTGATGATCCTGGTCAGGACATTAGGACAAAGTCATGATATTACCTAATTGCCATTGGTCCTCGACACATGTGCAAATTTTGAAGTCAATCAGACGACTCTAAGTAGGTGAGAATTATGTTGAAAGGTTCCTCTGCATTGATAAATTTAGCTTAGTTGTTTTTTTGTCCTGAAGATCCTAGTCAGCACATTAGGAGAACTTCAAGATATTACCTATGGTATTCTCATCGACCCTTGACATGTGTGCAAATTTTCAAGTCAATCAGACGAATCTAACTTGGTGAAAATTACGTTATTTTGATAAATTTAGCTGTCACTTTTTATCCTAGTGTTCTTGGTCAGGGCATTAGGACAAAGTAACGATATTACTGTATTGTTATCAATCCTTGACATGTGTGCAAATTTTCAAGTCAATCAAACGACTAAGTTGGTGAAAGCTATATTACTTTAATAAATTTAACCAAATCACTTTTTTATGCTGATGATCCTCGTCAGGACATTAGGACAGTCATGATATTATTGCATTGTCATGGTCTTTGACATATGTGCACATTTTCAAGTCGCTCAGATGACTCAAGCTGGTGAAAATTACATTAGATTGTTAAATTTAGCCAGTTCACATTTTATCCTGATAAAGCTGGTCAGGACATTAGGACAAAGTCATGACATCATTGTATTGTCTTCGGTCCTTGACATCTTTGCGAATTTTCAAGTCAATCAGACGACTCAAGTTAGAGAAAATTGTGTTACAATGATAAATTTAGCCAAGTCACTGACGATCCTGACAAAGGATTAGGACAGTGATATTGTATTGTCATCGGTCCTTGGCAAGTGTGCAAATATTCAAGTCAGACAAATGAGTTGGTGAAAATTACATCAAAATATTCCATTACACTGATAAACTTAATTAATGTTTTTTATCCTGATGATCCTAGTCAGGACATTAGGACAAAGTCATGATATTGTTCTATTGTCATCAGTCCTTGGCAGGTGTGCAAATTTTCAAGTCAGACGACTGAGTTGGTGAAAATTACATCGAAAGATTCCATTACATAGATAAATTTAACTGATGTTCTTTATCCTGATGATCCTTATCAGGACCTTAGGACAAAGTCTTGCTATTATTGTATTGTCATCGGTCCTTGACATGTTTGCAAATTTTCAAGTCAGACGACTCACGTTGGTGAAAATTGCATTATATTGATAAATTTTGCCAAGTCACTGATGATCATGGTAACGACATTAGGACAAAGTTAAGATATTATTATATTGTCCTTGGTCCTTGACATGTGTGCACATTTTCAAGTCAGACGACTAAGTTGATGAAAATTACATCAAAAGACTCTGTTACATTGATAAATTTAACTAATGTTTTTTATCTTGATGATCCTGGTCAGGGACCTTAGGACAAAGTCATGATATTATTGTATTGTCACTGGTTCTTGACATGTGTGCAAATTTTCAAGTCAATCACACAATTCTAAGTTGGCAAAAATTACGTCAAAAATTCCGTACACATGCATGCATGCACGCACGCATGCACGCATACACACACACACACACTTACATACACACAGGTGAAGCTAATATAAAGCATGTAAATAGTGCACATGCACTTATACACAGAAAACTACTAATACAAATATAATTCAGTGAACATGCTATTGCCTTCAAAGCTTTTTGTAAAATGAGTATCAAGTGTTTAAAAATCAGTATTGGTATTGAGAAATAGTGTATTGTTCGATCACTAAACAACACACAATCTCCTTTCATCAATATTCAATAACAGAGGAATGAAACTAGAGCATATTAAGATTAGCTACCCTCAATATAAAACACATAACGACAAAGAAAAATAATTTTCTCAAGTGGTATTTACTGTAAATATTGACAGACTAATTGCCAATCAATTTTCACACAGTTTTCTCTCTTGAAGTATTTAATGTAAATTTGTAATGAACTTTGAGAGGTAGAACTGGAACTTAAAAATTCAATGCCACAACTGGGATTTGAACCACAGATCTTCCGCTTACCGGGCGGATGCTCTAACCACTGAGCTATTGTGACAAACTGCCAGAATGGCATTAAATTCTCAAACCAGTTCGTATTTCTCCTGGTAAACCACAAAGGCAGTCTCATATCAGAGACAAATTACCCCAATGGTGACTTACTATTGTAAGTACTTTATATCCCAGGATTAAATAACCTTCAGATGGTACTTATTATTTATTTATGCCAACAAACTTACTGTTGGTGTTTTTAAACACACAAGCCGTGTGTGGGCATAAATAAATAATAATTGTAATGAACTTGATTACAATCAAGAAAACATGGAAAAGTTTGTTTACCAAAGGATAGTAACAGGTTTTAGCGTCCACAAGGTTCATGGTATGCATATATAGTTGTAAAAGGTTACTTGGCTCATACTTCACTGCACATGTAAGCAGTATTTTAATAAAATGCTAATTAAAGAAATTAGTAGGTACTACATATGCGTGGTATGTCTACTTTGGCTACATTAACCAGGGATTCTACATGATGAATGTAACAAATATATATCTTATATATTTAAACGTGCAATTCTTGTATATATATATATATATATATATTCTGCATAACTTGGAAACAGCTCTAACGATTTCCATCAAATTTTGTATTCAGATAGGGTTTTGCTTAAGTTCATCTATACAGGTGTAATTCCCGAAAAAATGTGATTTTACTTAAAAATAACATTTTTATTCCCGCTTCTACAGTGCAATTCTTGTATATATATTCCCGGTATTTCAGAAACGGATCTAAAGTTTTCGTTAAATTTTTGTATACATGCATATTATACTCACAGTGTTTTCTCTACTCACTTTTAGGTAACACATTCACATCTCTTTCTCTACACACTCTTCTATAAACAATTTTCCATAAAAAACGTGATTTTACACACACACACACACGCACACATGCACGCACGCGCACACACACACACACACACACAAACCATTTTTATCCACAGTTTTAAAATAGGTCATGCTGTGTTCTGTATGTTTGAAATAGAAATGCCATTACATTCACACTGTTTTCTCCTTGCACTTTTAGGTAACACATTCACACCTCTTTCTCTGCTCACTCTTCTACAAATAAGTCATACAATTTTCTGTATGTTTGAAATAGAGATGCTGCATATTACATTCAAAGTGGTTTCTCTACTTAACTACTTTTAGGTAACACATTCACATCTCTTTCTGTATTCACCCTTCTATGGGCAATTTGCCGTAAAAACGTGATTTTACACAAAAAAACACAATTTTATCCTTGCTTTTAAAATAAGTCATACCATGTTCAGTATGTTTGAAATAGAAATGCTATTACATTCACACTGTTTTCTCCTCTCACTTTTAGGTAACAATTCACATCTGTATCTCTACTCACTCTTCTACAAATAAGGCATACAATTTCTTGCATGTTTGAAATAGAAATGCTACGTATTACATTCACAGTTTTCTCTACTTACTTTTGGGTAACACATTCATAACTGTTTCTCTAGTCACTCTTCTAGAAATAAGTCATACAATTTTCTGTATGTTTGAAATAGAAATGCTGCATATTACATTCACAGTGTTTTCTCTACTTAAGTACTTTTAGGTAACACATTCACATCTCTTTCTCTACTCACTCTTCTATGAACAATCTTCCATAAAAATGCAATTTTACACAAAAACAAAAAAAAAAAAAAAAAAAAAAAAAAAAAAAAAAAAAAAAAAAAATTTATCCTCGCTTTTAAAATAAGTCATACCATGTTCTGTATGTTCGAAATAGAAATCCTTTTACATTCACACTGTTTTCTCCTCTCACTTTTAGGTAACATATTCACATCTCTTTCTCTACTCACTCTCCTACAAATAAGTCATACAATTTTCTGTATGTTTGAAATAGAAATGCTGCATATTACATTCACAGTGGTTTCTCTACTTACTTTTAGATAACACATTCGCATCTCTTTCTCGACTCACTCTTCTACAAACAACTATCATCTATATATATACAAATTAGATGTTTGTACATATGTAACTGTTAATCTCTAAAACTGCTTAATCTATCGCTGCGAAATTCGGCATGTATATGTATTTTTTCATGGAGAAAGCTTTTTTGGTAACAATTTTACCACACAATATATTACTTTCAAATGGTTTTCTACAAGCTTTCTTTTACGTAGCACATTCATTATCTTCTGTTTCCCCTTCAACATAAAATTCATATAATTTTCTGATTGAAATATAAATGCAACGTATTACATTCACAATATTTCCTCTACTAATTCTTCCTTTATGAGACACAGTCAGTCTTCTTTCACTACTCGCCCTTCAACATACAATTCATACAATTTGCTATATGTTTGAAACAGAAATACAACGTATTACATTCATACTATTTTCTCTATTCACTTTCATTTTACGTAACAATTCACATGTTATTCCTATCGTTTATCATCTTCATACATACCAATGCCTATACATATCGTATGTTGAGTGAGTAAACTCCAAAGCCGCTTGACCGATCGCAATGAAAATTGACATATCTAAGAGTTTTCATGTCGAAGGTTTTTATGGAATCCATTTTACCACGCAACCTATTACGTTCACATGGTTTTCTCTACTCCATTTACTTTTACCTCTTACTCCCTCTTCTACAAACAGTCCATACACCTTTCCATACATTTGAAATATAAGTGCAATGTATAACATTCACGCAGTTTTTGTACTCATTTTTCTTCAGTAAAACACAATTACATTTCTTTCCCTACTCCCGCTTCCACGAACAATTATGAACAATTCATACAATTTTCTATGTGATTGAAACAGAAATGCGCAGTGCATTCACATGTCTTTATCAAGCAGCTTTTCTTCCTGTAGTCTTTATTCTTCGACAGTGTTTTTGCTTAGTGTTGCTTCGGTGTTTAAATAAAAAATAAAGAAATAGTTTAAAAAGTAAAGTAATCACAATTGGATATGATTGGATATCACACGATATGGAACAGTTGATGAAACAAATGTTAGCCGAGATGGGGAATGAAATGAATTCCGGAATGTGGCAGAGGAAACAAGTATGAAAGCCGAATAGGAAAAATGTAAACTACAGAATAGAAAATATGGAAACAAAAATGGACAAAATGGAAACAAAAATGGAAGCCACATTGAAAGTGTAAACTCTGAAACGGAAAATACGAAGGTGGGAATGTCCAATATGAAGATAGATCTATCGGAGAATATTAACGTGTGACTGGCCGAGGTTAAGGAAGCCATGGAAGAACTCGACGGAAAGATGAAAGTCCTTGGCTAACGTGCTAACGCCCTGGAGTCAATCATAGCAGCAAAGTACTGAACTCCATAATGGAACAAATCCTCGACGAAACCCTCAAACTAGGTGGATATCTATGGGGGAAGCTTGCGTTCAGCGGTAGACGTTTTACAGCTGAAATGATGGTGTTTATTAAATATTTGTATGTATTTCTGTATCTCTTGTATCTCGGAAATGACTTAACAATTGCGACAAAAATTATTATTTAGTTAACGTTTTGTCTTTCAGGTTTATCTAAGTATCTTCTCTCCCCCCCCCCCCAACAAAAAGGCGATTTCACAAAAACAGGCGAAAAACGCCAAGCAAAGCTTGGTCGCCCAGGTACTCATTTAATTTATACAGGAAGAAATGGAGTGAACACAATATGGATAAGGAGTAGCAAAGATAAGTTCACTAATGAGGAAGGATTAAAATTGATCCAGTTTTGTAAGAACAATGGTTTTGTAATGGTGAATGCTTGTCAGGGAAAGGGCAAGGTGAAACCAGTGAATTTATACATACAAATGTTTTGGGTTAAAGTGTAGTTAATTATATGTTCAGCAAAGTTTGTGAGTTCAAGGTCACAAATTTGTTTGGAATGAGTTCAAATTTCCCATCACTCTTGCAGAGTGATAAAAATTTTGAGAGAACCAGATGAGGTGTGTGGCACTAGCATTAAATTTATTGGTTGTAAGTGGGCCCCTGAAAAGGCTGATGAGTTTTGCGAGATGATAGGTTCACTGATGGCCAAATTGTGTTTATATGGAATTAATTTAATGACCTCTTTAGATAGAAGTGATGAAGCAATAGAGGTATTTAAGTTCATATTGAAATAGGCTGAGAAGGACATGATACAGGGTCGGTCTGGGTGGCTCAGTTGGTTAGACACTGGCCTACTGATTCTAAGGTCGTGGGTTCAAATCCAGCCCAGACCGATGGTTTTTAAGTGTGCTTAAAAATGACAGCTCCATGTCAGTAAATTTACTGGCATGTAAAAGAACTCCTGCGGGACAAAATTCCGGCACACAGGTGACGCTGATGTAATCCTAGAAATTGACAGCGTCGTTAAACAACAAAATAATAATTTCATGTTAGAGGGAACAAGAAAACTTATGATCATTAGTTTCATGAGAAATAAGAGAGGTTGAAAACTTTGGTAAGGGAAGCTGTCATACTCGCACTTACCTCACAATATATTTATGAATTAGCCAAATACACATATAAAAATCTGATATGTTGCACTCACACGACTTTCTCTACTCGTGTACTAACCATTCTTGCAAACTCTTATTCTTCTATCTTCTTCGTGTTAGTTGAGATAAACATCTGCAGAAATTATCTTATTGCTCGTTTTCTTGCATGTGTAATGGGAATGTGGGAATACAGTAGGCTTTGAGTGATAGTCAAATTCTGTTCTCTTTGCACGGTTAACATATAAAAAAATGAATAGCGATGTTCCATTTGACAGAAGTACAAATTCTCCAAAAAGTATACAAATAACAAGGAATATCTCCGAAATGGTTCACTCTACAAAATAAATGTATTTAGATATAAATTGTATGCTTTAGCAAGGTCTACATTTTACCTTATCTACTGGTAAGTAGAGGAAGTATTGTATTCCACCCAAAAATTCGATGTCGACATTTCACCAGAAATATATGTTTTGAGACTCTCTGAATTTAAAAAAACATTTTTAGAAAAAGGTCTCTGTGTGTCTGTCAGTCTGTGGACAGCATAACTCCAAAACGAAAAGCCTGTTATAAACTAAAGTTGGTATTTGAGTTTAAGGATGCGACACAAAGATTTTGAAGAAAACTGCTCCACCCTAAACTACCCTTTACATGGAAAATTTTTTGAACATTTTGATTTTCTTGAAAATGGCTCAACAATTTTGGTTAAAATGCCATATGTTTAAGATATTTGTATGACAAATGAAATGTATATTTTGAATTTTCTGGCTATAGTCTGTGTAATCCTGTTTACTCTGGATGACTTTTAAATAACTCATAAACCGTAAGAAATAGACAAAATCTTACTGTACAAAAAATGTAGATCTCGCTAAAACACACAATTTATGTCTGAATAAATTTTTTTGTAGAGTGAACCATTTCGAAGATATTCCTTGTTATTTTTGTCAGTTTCGGAAAACAAAACTATCGTGAAATAGAACATCGTTGTTCATTTTTTTATATGTTAAGCATGCAAAGAGAATGAGATCTCAAAGCTTTAAAAGATTTGATTATCACTCAAAGCCTACTGTATTCTAATATTCCCTTGCACCTACAAGGAAATAAGTAATAATTTGTACAAATGTTTCTCTCAACCAGCGCAAAGAAGATATAGGAATAAAAGTTTGTAAAAATGGTTAGTAGAAGAGCATAGAAAGTCATGTGAGTGCAACACATCAGATTTTTTTGTATAGTAAGATCGGTCTATCTCTTACAGTTTACCAGCTATGCAAAAGTCATCCAGAGTAAATAGGACTTAGTGGCCTATAGCCAGCAATTTTCTTCAAAATCTTTGTGTCGCATCCTTGAAAGACATTAAACTTAAATACCAACTTTGGTAATTATTATTTATTTATGCCAACAAACTTACTGTTGGTGTTTTTAAACACACAAGCCGTGTGTGGGCAAAGTTTAAGAGGTAGAACTGGAACTTAAAAATTCAATGCCACAACTGGGATTTGAACCACAAACCTTCCGCTTGCCGGGCGGACGCTCTAACCACTGAGCTATTGTGACAAACTGGCTTGAGAATTTAATGCCATTCTGGCAGTTTGTCACAATAGCTCAGTGTTAGAGCGTCCGCCCGGCAAGCGGAAGGTCTGTGGTTCAAATCCCAGTTGTGGCATTGAATTTTTAAGTTCCAGTTCTACCTCTTAAACCAACTTTGGTTTTTAACCGACTTCGTTTTTGAGTTCTACTGTCCACAGACTGACATGTAAGCACGCACGCATGCACACGCACACACACACAGACAGACTTTTTCTAAAAATGCTTTCTTTTTTTGGATTAATGGGGCCTCAAAACATATATTTCCGCTGACATCTCGACATTGAATTTTTGGGTGGAATACAATACTTTCTCTACTTTACTAAAGGTAGTAGAGAAAGTCAAAACTATGATAAGTACTACATAAAACAGAATAGGCATAATCACGGAATCAAGACTAAGAATTGCATTTAAAGCACCAGCATATAGATTTGCCTTATTTGAAAAAAGTCTGTTTTATGTGGGAGTAAATATTTATAATAAATTGTCAAAAAAGTATAGAGGGGTTAAAGACTAAAATAAATTCCTTAACACACTAAAAACAATCCTTACTAAAAAACCATACTATTCAGTTAAGGAACAAATGGAAGACAGTCTGTAGGACTGCATATTATACTGAACAGTCATGCACAAATAAAATGTAAACTTAACTTTAGCATTCAAACATAAATAAATAATGTAAAATCACTGAAATAGTTTGTATGTAGACATGTTTTTGTAAATGTTTACCCATTCTTATTTTTACTTTTAATCTCCAGTTTACTGGCTCTATGGCTAATATGTAAATGTATATGATGAATGTGGCCCGGATTTTTAGGCTCTTAAAATTAACTTTTTAGTTATTTTTGTATCTTAAAAAAGTTTTTAAGTTGTTAACCTACTGAAATGGCTTTTATATTATGATTTACAAATTATTCATTTTATTATGTTGTGTATTGTAACCCCAGCCTCTTTAGTACAATTCTATATACATTACTTCTAAGGGTTATCAAAATATATAGCACAGAATAATTAAAACATTTTCAATGCCTCATACAACTGAAAATAAAAATAACTAAAAAAACAGTTTCAATTAACGCTTGATGTATACTTTTGTCACTTCTAACAAATCTGGAAACAAAATAAAAATACACAAAGCACACAACACAGTTTTCACTTGCTGTTACATTACAAAATTACATACATTTCCAGGTTTTGCAGGGAAAAACTTTTCCTGTTATCTCTTAAAACATTTTTGTAGTATGAAAATGTACACTCCACACAGCAAGATGTCATTGGAGCAAACTTCATTGAAGCAACTGCTCTTGGTCGCCATGGCACCTTGTCAGTAATTTTTCTCCTTGGAGAATTGCAGATACATTCTTCATTGTTGAAACACAGTATTTTGCTGTAGAATTTTAGTGGCCTTCGATGTACAGAATGCACCTACAGGTCCTGCTATTTCCTTGCTGAAAATGGAGTCAGCAACTTTACTTGTATCATTCAATGGCAATGATGCAGAGTCCAAATGCTCAATAGCTCCAGGAAGATCAGCAAAGTTTACCTTAATGAAGGCGAGTGAAATGGCATTCTTTTCCTGGAGAGCTGTTTTAGCCTTCTCCATGCAGACTGCTTCATTGACATCGAGGTTACAATGTTTTTGATGTCTTCAAAGTGATCAGCATAATAAATTTCTGCCTTCAGCCATGTACCCCACCGAGTGATGATGGATTTGAGTGGAAGAAGAGTTCCAGGTAACATTTCCTTGAAAGCGTCATTGCAGTTAGGAGCTTTTAAAACAGTTTCTTTACGGAAGAAACAATGTTGTTCACTCCTGGAAAACTATTCCTAATCTCTTCCGCCAATCGGTGTAAGCCATAGACTATGCATGTGACATGCAGCATGTCAGGATAGAAACTCTTCAATACCTCACCAGCTGTGAGCATATATGCCACACTGTCACTCACAAGAAGGAGAAACTTGTCATCCTGTTTTTCTGCTGGCCACAGAAAGCAAAGCGCATCTCGGACAGCCAAGCTGTTTGTTTTTCCAGCATCTTGCACAGTATAAGATGAGGTTTACCAGGTTCGGTGGACTCTAGTTTACCTGCCACACTGTTTGTGATATATCGACCCCAACTATCTCTGGTCTCATCTACCGAAAGCCAGATGTAATTGTCACCAACATCGCCTTTGGTGTCTTCAATAGTTTTCTGATACAGCTTTTGCAAATAATTTTTTCTCACCATTGATTCTTCTATCTTGCAATGACTGATGTCCTCAAGAAACTTCTTGAAAGCAGGATTCTTTAGTGTATTCCATGGTATGTTAGCTGAAACCAGGGCTTCACATAAACTTATATTAAAATTTTGCTCCGCTGGACAGCCAGGAAGACTAGAAATTACTGGGTGGTGCAATGGAAAATTAATTGTGCTCTTTTTTATAACAATGTTGCTGATATGTCCTCCAGATCCTTTGTGCTGCTCAAAAAGTAATTTTTGGTCAGAGGGCACCTGGAAAATACATAAAAAGATTATAATTTATTGGACACATGCTATATGCATTATGCAAAAGGCAACTTTTCTCAGAGGGCACCTGGAAAATACATAAATAAAATTATAGTTTATACACTATATAAACAGGTATGTTTAATCCTTACCTGCTTTTGGCAGACTTGGCAAAATATTACTTTGGCATCTGTGGTGAAGTTCGGATTGTTACCTATCCACTGACGAATCAACCAACTTCGAGATGAAGTTACTTTAGGTATTAAACTGGCTCCTTAAATTACCTTAATTCAGAAAAATTAACTTCTAACGATGTAGTGATTGTATGCATTAATAATACGTGATAGTCACGACTGAACATGACGGATAAGATAACTGCTTTTAAACTGATTGGCTTGAGTTTACGCCGAGTTCTCCTAATGACCCATTTCCCCTCGAAAACAATCTCTGCAATACAGAGCTTGGTCTAACACAGCTAAATACAAGTCAGTTGCCTCTTGCATTCTTGTCACTACTCCTCTTAAGCTTACACAAGTGAAAAGATGTAGCAAAGTCCATTCATAATTTCATAAATATTTTGTTTTCCAATTTAAAATAAAGTTTTTTTCCATAGATAGCTGATTTTTTTCCATTTTAAAATAAATAGGAGATTTAGCCTTTTTTAGGTTTTAAAGTCTCATTTAGCCATTTTAAGGTTTTATAAGACTCGAGCATTTGGTTTCAATGAT
The DNA here is from genome assembly GCA_030765045.1 of Tenodera sinensis. NCBI lineage: Eukaryota > Metazoa > Arthropoda > Insecta > Mantodea > Mantidae > Tenodera > Tenodera sinensis. The sequence goes on from CM060966.1 coordinate 55,801,524, forward strand.
CATGAAACAGATAATTAAATTTAACTGCTCCAGTTAATTATCAAGGAATAAAATACTTAAAAAAACTAAGAATTAAGGCTGTAATGATGAAGTATCTTATGTTATCTTGTCTTATAAGGTGGAGAAAAGGAAATGATAATGTAGTTAGGGAACCTGTTGAGTGAAACACTTAAGGAGGTGCAGGCTATTGAAATGAAAATTAGAAGTACTAAAAAGCTTATTTAAAAATTTGTTTGAGAAAAGCAATGGGTTTCAAAAACAGTGTAGAGTGGCTCAAGTCACGGAAGGTAACCAAGTAGGTGATTTAGACTGTGAGAGTGTATGATGCCCCTTTGTTTACAAATGCACATCTGACATACTGTGGTGCGGAAAGGTCATTCACAAAATACAAAGCACTATTTAAACACAATTGGCATGCACTCATGAAGGACAATTTGGAGAACACTTTTGTTATCCACTGTAATTTTAAGGGAACATGCTAAGAGTTACCATCCATTTAAGGATGGTGATATATTTAACAGTAATAAATTAATAATTTTCTCTCATTTCTATGAATTTAAGTCAAATACTTCAATATTTTTACCAAATATTTTGACATTTTTATTACATATTTAACATTAGTTAAATATTTTAACTTCTTTTATCACATAAAAATGTGTTCATTATAAATCAGTGTGTGAAGAGGGGTAGGATAATTCCAACTGTAAGTCCCAATGAATGACTCACACATTTTCAGAGAATTTATTATGGAAGCTAGGGAGAGTTGCGATCTGAAAATGGCAATAGTTAATAACTATGTGGACAGGTCATTTTGACAGGAAGAGCTTTACGGCATAGTCTGTACATTTAAAAGGAATAAGGCAGTAGGGATAGATGGTTTGCCCACAGTTTTTTAAGAATTGGTCTAACAATTTAGATAGGTTAGTATACTTGAGAAAGCTTATGAATGTGATTAATGAAAAACAGATGTCAGAAAACTGGTGTATGTCAGCACACAGCCCATATATACAGAAAAAGTAAAAGAAATCTAAATAGCCATAGGGAAACTATGAGAAACTGAAAAAAATGTTCACAGGAATGAATGTGAAGAAAACAATAGGCTATCACCTTACCAATAGGATTTAGGAAGTGGAAAAGGAGAATGGAAAGTATATTTATAATTAAAACCATGATAGATAAGTATTTAAGGAAGAAAAGGGGCAAATTGTATGCTATACTTGTCAATTTAGAAAAAACTTATGCTAGGGTGGACAGAGAAGCTTTATGGTATTACAAGGGCTGTTCAATAAAGAATGATCAGAATTTTTTTTGACAATGTACCTTTACTCATCCTCATTATCTTGATAATCCTTCTCAAAAAGTCTCCCATGAATGCGATGTACTTGTCCCAGCATTTCTGCCAGTCTTCAAAGACATGCTGGAAACCATTTTTGAGAGATCCTTCAAAATCGCCTCCGCAGCCTACACCACTGCTTCTGATGATGGATAATGCCTCCCACGACGGCATTTCTTCAACTCAGGGAATAGAAAAAAGTCACATGTGGATAAATCCGGACTATAGGGAGGACTATAGGGGTGCACTTCACGTTGATTTTTGCAAGATATTCAGCAACAACATTGGCAATATGCAGCCGTGCATTATTGTGGGGCAGCATTCAGCCTGCTTCACGGAAATGTGGTCTTTTGCACCTGATATGGACTTGCAATGTTTTCAGGACATCCCTGTAGTATTGTCCAGTTACTGATGTGTGTGTAGGTACAACATGCTGATAAACCATTCCACGAATATCAAAGAATGAGATGACCATAACTTTCCCAGCAGAAGCAACCACTTTTGCTTTTTTGAGGGTTGGTGATGAAGGAGATTTCCACACTGAGCTTTGCTGTTTGCTATCAGGATTAAAATGATGTAGCCAAGTTTCATCAGCAGTGATTACGCTTGAAAGAAACTCCGGATCTTCCTCTAACATCAACTTTAACTGTATGCAGACCTGCATGTGAATGTGCTTTTGTTCGGGAATCAACAGTCTTGGAACCCATCGCGCACAAACACGTCTCATGTGTAATGTTTCTGTCACCAACGTGTGGGTGGCACCCAATGAAATGTTTAGTATTTCAGAAAGTGATATTAAGGTAATTTGTCGATCCTCTCTCACAATGGCGGCAGTAGTGTTGATGTTTTCTTCCGTAAGAGCAGTAACTGGAGCACAGGGTCCACCTTCCTTTGAAATTGATTGTCTCCCCTCTTTAAACATTTTAAACCACCTTCGAGCTGTGCTGTAGGGAAGAACAGACTCTCCATAGGCCTCCTGTAACATTGTATAGGCCATAACTGAAGATTTGTTGAGACGAAAGCAGAATTTCAAAGCCACATATTGTTCCTCAAGTGTTACCTCCATTGCAGTGGTAGGCAATACTGAACATGTCTGAACTTGCCTGGTTCTCACAGGCGGGAACCAGGAGTACCAACAATGAAACTACTACGGCATGTTTGTTTCACATTAAGCTAACAGAATATAATAAGATTGATTTTAGTGCGAAAAATTATGACCATAATAAAATTATGATCATTCTTTATTGAACAGCCCACGTAGTTAAGCAGAATGGTCAGCACCTTCAATACCAATATCTAAGATTGGTTTAAGCGAGATTGATGGATAGGTGCTGCAAGTAAACTGGGATAAACTAAAATAGTGGTGTTCAATAAAGGTAACACATTACGTAACTATGAAAAGTGGTTGGCTAAGAAAATCAGGTTAATGGATTCTCGTATTTGGGTATAAAGTTGAGCAACAATGGAGGTTGGGAGAAGCAGAGAACTGCATTGGTGAGAGGAAGAATGGCTATGAGAGCAGTACTAACATTTTTAAATTTGATGCCTCTGATGTGTTTCAAATTATATGAAGGCTATATTCCACCTTGGTTGAATGATACTGGATTTATGGAGGGGAAATTTGGGGAATAGAGCGAGGATAGTCTAGAATGGATTAATTGTGATGAAAGCTTTTGTAAATTAATCTTAGAAGCTTCCACCAATATTGCAAACCCAAGAGCACTGACAGAGCTAGGATAGGTAACTGTAAGAGGACTAATGATGGAGAAAATATTAAAATATTTATTATGGATACAAGTATATTATATGGATATCATTAAAATATATTTAAGATACCAAGAGGATAATTTGGAGTGTCTGAATAATGTATGACTGAAGAAAATAACAGAACAGCTAATTATTAAAGGCTTAGTGATTGCTGGACCAAAATTGATAGTTCAGAAGGGGTTTTTGGAGGGAGCAGAACAGAATGTATGGATAGACAAGTGTTAATCTCACAGGTCAGAGCGAAAAGCTCATTTATATATCTTAAAGGTCTAGAAATGGATATGTATATTTCAAATTGTCAGAAAAATGAAAGAGAAGGGATAGCCTGATTTAGATTGTGTGCATGGAAATTAAGGGGAGTGAGAAGAGACCGTATCCTGGGAATATGTACAACGTGTGGAGAGAAGGAAGATGAAATTCACATCAATGTTTAACGCAAGGCTACTAATAACTGGAGACAAGTCTAAAAGAAAAACATGTGAAAGTATATAAGGTGTGTTGGAAAATTAAACAACCACCCTGGTTTTCAGCTGTAGTGCGACATAGTACTTAATGAGCTTGCGTAAATATATCTAATGCAACAAAGTTGATGTGCCTGTTCATTCATGACAAATCACGGAAACATGTGACTACCTTGCCTTACAGTAACCTGACCACGAGACCATTCAACTGTTGCAAAATGATACCACCATGCTTTGTACCTATCTCTGCCCATTTTATCCACTGATGATGTAGTCGTAGAGGTTATAGGTACATTGAGTTGACTGTTTACATAGCTGCACACCAATAATTGAATTGGTATTTTACCAGTCAATGTGACACCTGGCACTGCTTCTCACGTACAAGGCATCAAATATCTGGTTTGATGTTGTAGCAACTCAAAGTACTCTCCAGATGACTCGGTAATTTATTTTCTCATTGCACACTTCACATATTTCATCCTGGAGAACACTTGTTCACATATGTATGTGCTACTGAAAGGTGATGTGAAACGAAGTGCATGTCTATTTATGCCCGGATATATTTTTCTGGGAAAGTAGTCGTGATAGAACTGCAGTAGTGGCCATTGTTAAACTTATTCTTTAGGTCTGAGGCACAATGAAAACCAATGCACTCCATTTGCAGATCCTTGGGGATTTCATCTATGTTAATGGAAAAAGGGGAAGAATACAGATTGAAACTTGTAACCTTCTCCTTCAAGTCTTGAAATCTAACACATAATTCGTTTCTTAATTCTGATATAGTTTCTCATATTTTTGAGAGTTTTGATTATCACACTTTTGTAGGGCTGGAAAATGCACAAAGTTGTTGTTCCCTACCTGTGATTCCCAAAGTCGTAATTTTGTTTCAAGGTTTTCAGGTGATCAAACATAGCAGTAATTGTAATTGTAACTGTAATTTTATTGAGCCTTAAATCATACAGATAAGGGCATCGTCACAATAAAAACATAATTAAAAAGAAACTATTTGTCATAATTAAATAATCGTCAATAACATAAAAAGGATTTAAAACTAGACAATTATAGAACCTTTTTTTAAAAATAGGAAGTGGTAACATGTGATATTCAAATGGTATCTTGTTGCATAACTTTAGGTCCATTATTAGATCACTTGAACCCATCTCATTTAATCTATAATTGGGAATATCCAAATTCATATTGTTGTATTGTATTATGGGTACGCTTGTCACAAGCTATTTTAAATTATCTTTCCTCTGTTAATGTATATTGTTAAATCACAAATATACAGGTGTTAGGGGTATGAGTGTGCAGATTTTGCATGCTGGGAGATCCAAATATGATTAATAATAAAGTCCAATAACAACTCCATCTATCTTGAAAGATAAGGGAGATAATTGAACATTATTGAATACATTATTATCTGCACAGTCTTGCAACACAGGCCGAAAGTTTTGTTTTGGTTTGCGGCCAGGCATGTGTTCACACCTGCAACGGTGAAGGTCTAAACTAGGCTAGCGCTTGAAATCCGGTTCGCCACATGCCCGTGTGTTTCTTGTCAGCTAATGCCAGTAACGAGGGATGGGGTGGTTTGCTTTTAAGCTATTCAATCGTATTCACAAGAACTAAACTAAAAGCTGCGTAAGAGGCTATGCGTAAGGTGTAGTCAGATGATCAGAGATAGCAACTTCAAATGTTAAGTATGGAAATACCTCATTCATGTAATTGTGTAATTAAATAAAAGCCACCTTTGGCTAAACAGGAAAATCTATTATAAAGAACACGGCTTTGGGGCCGGAACAGGCTAAATGGCCTAAGACGTGAAGAAGAAGAACAACAACAACAACAAGAAAATTGTTAATGGTCAGTAACTGCAAACTCAACAAGATGTCTTTTACAGTAGATGTTCAAAATGTGCTCCGTGAGAATCTATGCAGGCATTGCATCTTCTTAGCCAATTTTGCCCTACCCTCGTTAGCGCTTCTGTGTTCTGCTCAATCTCTAGGGCTGCTTCAAACACACGTATGCGAAGATCATCAAGTGTTGCGCTTCACGTGTGTTGCAATCGGTTTTGCCCTAAGCAAGAAGCACATCTAAATACTCTTGATTTGTAAAGACTGCCATAGTTCTGAATGCATTTAATGTACCTGAAGCACTGATAGAACCTGCTGTTGTGCACGGATGTTGCGGGGGTAGTTGTACTGTCAACATTCCCTCACCTTCCGCTCTTCACATGCACTAATGTTGCAGGGTTGCCAAGCGTATGGCCACAACTTTATTCCAATAGACACACTGGAATCCAGTCCTTTCATATCATTTTGTGGCTAAACGAATCATTTTAGCAACATATGGTAAAGACATAAATAACACATCTTTTGTAGTTCTATCTCACTGTTCAAATTGCAGAAGTAAATGATAACGGAGTGGTGACATATTTGCAATCACTCTTTGGACCAGTTTTAATTTTTATTTATGAAACCATGCACTACAGAGGAAAATGGTACAGGAACTTACGTTTCAGTTTAACGTCAGGAAGTTGCCTCTGAAGTCTGCACACTCGTACCCCTAACACCTTGTATAAGTTTATAACAGTTAATCAATTTCATGTCATAAAAAGAGGCTTACAATGCTCACTTTTAGATTCATTAGACAAAATTCTTATAGCCTATTTTTGTAAGATTAACACATCTGTTATATGACTTGAGTTACTCCAAAATATCAAAGCATAATGAAGTACAGACTCAAAAAAGGCAATATAGGCACTTCTTAAATACACGGGAGGAACATTGTGACTTAAAACTCTTAATAATAAATAATAGAGAACTCTTGATAATCTTGCCGAAATAAATTTAATATGTTTGGACCATGTTAACGTAGAGTCTAGGACTAAACCTAAACTTTTATACTCATTAATTTGGTTTAGTATATTAAGGTTAGGATTCAGGCGCATGGTGAAAGTTTCGGTCTTTTCATTATTTAAAACAAAACCATTGGCAATAAACCACTGTGAAATCCTATTCAATGTGTCTGCAGTAAGCTTCTGTAAGGCATTAATATTCTTTTCTTTCATTACAAAAGATGTGTCATCTGCATACATAATTGATAGTTCATTAATATATGTAGGTAGATCACTGATTGTTATTAGAAAAAGTAACGGGCCGAAAACTGAGTCCTGAGGTACTCCATAGTTCATACGTGTTTCTTCAGAATGTGAGCCATTTATTATAACAACCTGTTTCCCGTTACAGAGATAGGATTGAAAAATTTTAAAGTTGTTACCCCTTATACCATAATGCTCAAGTTTGGAAATAATTAAGTTGTGATTGATGCAATCAAAAGTTTTCGTTAAATCACAAAACAATATATTTGAGATTAACCTATTATCAAAATTGAAATAAATTTTATGCAATTGCATATTGATTGCACCAGTGGTGGCTCTACCTCTTCTAAACCTGAATTGATTTTTGCTGAAGTATCCATTAGATTCAAAATACATATACAGTTGGTTAAACATAACATGTTCCAAAACAGATATTAGTGAAATGGGCCTAAAGCTAGCAGGGTTAGATCTTTCACCTTTTTTATAGATTGAGCATACCTTAGCCAATTTAAAAAGTTCGGGAAATATACCATACAACAAGGCACAGCTTTATGATGTACGTCAATGACGATAAAATGCCATGTATGATGGACTTCAAGAAACTATTAAACATATCATACATTTGAGAGGTAGAACTGGAACTTAAAAATTCAATGCCACAACTGGGATTTGAACCACAGACCTTCCGCTTATCAGGCGGCTGCTCTAACCATTGAGCTATTGTGACAAACTGCCAGAATGGCATTAAATTCTCAAACCAGTTCATATTTCTCCTGGTAAACCACAAAGGCAGTCTCACATCAGAGACAAATTACCCCAATGGTGACTTACTTTGCCCACACACGGCTTGTGTGTTTAAAAACACCAACAGTAAGTTTGTTGGCATAAATAAATATCATACATGTCTCTGCTAAAGGAGTTTTTCATATTCGACACAGTCTGTAATACCTCTTCAGAAGTTACCTCCATCCAATAAAAAGAGTTATTTACAACAGTATTCCTTTTTAAAAGAGCCATTGGGCACAGGTGAGGTTTAACGACTGTATCTTTGATGGCTTTAACAGAACATATAAAATAGTCACAAAACACTTGTGGAGATATATTCACTTTTTCATTTAATTTAGAGTTTTTTGAAAATTTACGGATCAAGACCAAGCAGCTTTGCATTTATTTTGTGCACTTTCTATCTGAATGGCATTATGATTAAGTTTAGCTTGGAGTATGCATCTTTTGTACTTCTTTCTTATTGCTTGCAATCTTATTTTTAATTCATTAGAATTAGATCTTTTATATATTGAGTGTAATAACAACACTTTGTTTTTTAAATGATTGAGTTCAGAAGTATACCAAGATATATTTTCCTTTTTATGAAAGTTAACTCTAACAATCTTATTGGGAAAACAAAAATTAAAGATACTAAAGAAAGTATCAAAAAACAAATTATTGCCTCATCCGCAGCCAATGCTGATTCATATAAGAGTTCCTTCCACTGGATGATTGATATTTGTTCATAAAATAAAGCCATTGCCTCAGGGGTTATATTTCTTATATTTTTCACACTTTCTTTATAGCTTGAATTGGTTATGTCGTTAGATTCCATCTTTAAACTAAAATTCAAAGCATTAAGGTTAGAAAAAGGAAATTCATTCACATGAAGCTCATACAACTCAGGTTGCATGTTGACAAAGATATTGTCTAAGCATGCATCTTCCTTGTAGGGTTAAAATTAACGCAATAAAAATTAAATTGACATAGTTCTTTAAGTTGGAAACTATCTTTTTATTACTGTATTACGTCGAAGGCCGAATTTATACCTCCTCTGATTACAACCTTAAACTGCGTCCAACGGGAAACAAAAAGAAGAAATTCATTAAGTTTCGATAGAAATACGTTTGTGTCACCATCAGTGTACGATACACAACAGCTAACATTAGTTTGGTATTATTGATTACAGATTTCAAAATGTTTATCACAACTAAAATCACTCACATCCAGAGCTTTGCATTGAATGCCATCCCCTGTATATATTACTGTTCCACCTCTTTTATATGTTGATCTCGTAAAACTGGTGATTATGTTAAAACCGTTTATTTTTGCATACTGAATTTCACTATCATTCATCCAATGTTCACATAAACAAATATAATTACAAGCAAGTTTATTCAGAAATATATCTAAAACATCAAGTTTCCCCTTTAGACCCTGAATATTTAAAAACACAAAATTGAGAAAACAATTACTGTTTCCATCCATTAAGTTACATCTTGGGTTTTTGTCGGAGTTTTTAAAAAATACCTAGTAACTAAAGTTCCCGCACGCCATTCCTTTGTATTCATTGCTTTATCCAAATTTACTACATTAATTGTGACTTTAAAACTACTGTAAGATTCTGGATATTAGGCATTTAGTTTTTCTGACACTACTTCTGGAAAAATTGGTTGTAAATACTGTTTGATCATTTTATTTGTAGTAGAAGGATCTAACCTTGACACAAAAACATTTTTTTTTGGAACAGTTTTCAAATTAACACCCATCTTATTACCATTTCCACCTACGATAGTAACTTTCTGCTTCCATATTTGGGACTGTTTATCCATTGTCCTATTTGACCGTTTCACCACGGTAGACCAACCACCCTCTTGATCCGGTATCGATTTCAGTATTTTGCACTGGGATTTCATTATTTGTTGACTGAAATTGTTCATCTACTTCAGCTAAAACACGATTGAGGACTTGAACCTCTTTGCTGTCACTCTCGATTTTGCCGATTTTAGATTTAACAACACTGACATTGTCTTTTGGCTTAACTAAATTTCCAATTTGTATATAGCTCTTTAGAAATAAGTTTTGATCCATGGCACAGTTCATCTATTACCTGATTTTTTTTGTTGCAACAGATAGGTAATGATTCTGGCATCTAACATATCTTTGTCATCAGACATAGCCTGAATAGCATCACACATATTACGCTCACTTTCACTATTCAAAGATGGTGAATTAGTATAGTTTACCATTTCACAACACTTTACTGTCTTATTGTCGATAAAGACTATGTTGTTAACCAATTTAGCACAACTCAGGTGATAATGCTTTCTACAATTTTCACATCTTAGGCCAGTTTTAACATTAGCCTTACACCGCTCACATATTTGATTTGTTCCAATTAGCGATATATCCGTATCAACAGAACTGTTACTACTGGCCATGTCACGCAGACCTCCCACAGCTACGAGAGTGGAACCAAACAATGATCAATTGGTCTTTACCTTGGAGACATGAATTAAGTTTGTTCAGTTGTGTTATATCTATCAGAAGACAAAATCACACATACGTTCCGCATCTTGAAATTCCACAATAGATTTGCCCTTCTCCTCCATAAATGCTTGTATTTTGTTTTTTAGATCAAGCACTTGCTTAACATTCTGCCTCGGCTCAACCATCTTATTTCAGTATAATAAACAATATCACCTAATTCCAAATTGAGATTTTGTAAGAAATTTTGAAATTTTCTGTCACAAACCACATGAACAAATGAAATGCACTACTTTTACGACTTTCAAAACACTATCTAAATTTAGGGATTTGGTACAAAGGTTATCTTGGTGTATTAAGTAGCGATATTGCATTACAGAAATGTTTCCTTCTTTAGCTGTCTCTGCTTGCAGTAATTTAACTAACCCTTCTCGTTTTCCTGCAAATGCAGGAGCTCCATTTGTTGTTACACCAGATAGATTTGTATACTTCAAGCCAAACCGGTTCAAGGTTTCAGTGACTCCTGCCATTAAATCATTGGCCTTAGTGGCACCTTTAAGAGGGACAAGAGCAGTTAATTCTTATGTAATACTGAAATCTTTATCAACTCCCCTTAAGAAAATTGCATCACTACTCTCGAGTGCCAGAGAATAGAACTGGAAATATGTGGCTCGATATTTTAAAGTTCTCACTATATGGACACTAATTCATCAATACAGCAAACTACAATCTTTCGTGACAAACTTAATTTTGCAAATTGTGCTTTTTGTCAGGACATATATTATCAGGAACACTCTCAATGCATCTTTAACAAACTCGTCATCTGAAAAGGGTTGATCTCTTTGCAATAATTTCTGCTACTGTGTAACTCACTTCTACCAGAGATTCGGTCTGAAGTGACACACTCTTAAAAAGCAACTGCTGTCCTGAAAGTTTAATTTTAAGTTCAGATACCTTATCTTCACAAAATTGACCCTCAAATTTATTATATAAAGATGCATGTTTGGTGCCGTAATGTCGCCCTATGTCATACTCCTTAAACACTGAAACTGTTTCACTGCAAATTGAACACACTGCTTTCTTGTTTACTTCAGTAAAAACGTACTGACTGCTAAAGTAAGAACAAATTAGAAACTAAAAACTTCACTTATCTTATTGTTTTGGTGCTAACCCTGGGGTTTCAAGCTGCGCTTCACTGTTAATAGCTTCAATTTTTCCTTATTTAACGTACTGACTTGTCCACTTTACTTGAAATCATCTACTTTCGTCTGAAACTTTTCTTTTCTTGCCACTACATTTAGACGCCATAGTTATCACTTATGAAAAATCAAAAATTAATTATATGTATTCTTCAAACCTCTTACTACCACTAACACTACAATGTGAGCGAACAGCTGCAAACTAGAAACTAACTTGAGATTTCCACAAAGTGTAACGATAAAAAACATCGAGCACACAAGCACCCTTGAAAGTAGTAACATTGCCATGAGGTCAACAATTCAAAAAAACCTGAATTAATTAAAGACAGAATAGAAACAGCCCTAAACAAAGTACATGAATGGAGCTCCAAAAACCTCATGACTATCAATGTGGAAAAAACAAATTATGAATTATTTACACTAAAATACAAACCAGTTAATATTAGCATAAATTATAATGGTAAACCACTCAAAGCAGTTGATGATGCCAAATACTTAGGCATCACTTTCGACAGAAAGCTAAGTTGGAAAAAAACATATAACAAACATCTCAGAAAAGGTTGAAAAGAAATTGCAAATCCTGAAAAGGTTAGCTGGTGCTAAATGGGGCTGCTCAAGGAGAGTCCTTAACACAACATACAAAATGTATATTAAACCAAACCTCTTGTACTGTTCTGAAGCTTTAATAACAGCAGCAAATGCTAACATCAATAAACTTGAACAAATACAAAATCAGGCTCTTCGCCTAATCACTGGAGCAGTTAAATCCACACCTATTGATGCCATGCTTGCCTTAACACGGACCCCATCAATAACAACAAAAATAGAAGAACAAGCATTGCTCCAACACGAGAAAATGTTACGACTGCCAAACTCTAAATGGACAGAAGAGAACCTCCCCCCTTCAATCCTTAAATCTCATAGTAGTTTCCTAGAAAAGGTAACACAGATTAAATCCAAATTGAACATTCCTAACACCAGAGAAAATCTACTTATAAGAGAAAATCCATTGGAATTATTGCAACCTACCTTCAATTTGGAATTAATAGAGGAAATAAGTAAATCAGACACACCAAAAGAAATACAAAAACTTCTAGCTCTGGAAACAATCAATACTAGATATCCCACAGAAGAATGGCCGCACATATATACTGATGGATCCTCGAAGGAAAACCTTACTGGAGCTGGAGTTACATGTTCACATTTTTTCTTTTATCATTCTGTTGGCAGAGACACAACAAATTATGATGGAGAAATAGAGGCTATATACATTGCTCTCCGACAATTATTAAATCTTCCCTTAAATAAATTTAACAAGGCAGTAATTCTTTCAGATTCTAAAGCTGCAATTCAGGGAATATGTTCAAATACTACAAAGAAATCAACAAAAATTAGAGAATGCTACAAAATGTTAACACAACTCCAAAAAGTTAATAAGACTGTTCATCTCCAATGGATTCCAGCACACTGTGGAGTCATGGGGAACGAAGCTGCAGAGTCACTTGCAAAGAAAGGCACAACAATAAAACAAAAGTCTAAATTCAATTTCTCATATTCCTCAATAAAACGCTTGATCATTAAAAATTTTTGTCATTCATACCTACAAGAAATAGAAACAAATGCCAAAGATAAAAAATGGATTACACTACTTTCCAATCCAGATATAATCCCCCAGAGACCAAGGAAAACAGCTGTTGCAGCCTTCCGACTATTGACAAATCATGACTGCTTGGCAAGTCATCTCTACAGAATAGATATCTCAGCCTCACCAATATGTGTCCTGTGTAACAATCCAGCAGAAATGAACGAAGACCACTTGAAGACCTGTGAAGCATTAAGATCAGAAGAAACTACAGTTCAAAAGTATTGGAAAGCACGAATGCTAATGGCTTCATTGCCAGATGCAAGGTACTAGAAAACAACAACAATGCACAGAAACTTCAAAGAGATGTGCGGTAGGTAGGATCATATTATCATGCTATTCAAATGGTTAACATTGCAGTAACAGTGGAGTCATGGGGAATGAAGCTGCAGACTCACTTGCAAAGAAAGGCACGACAATAAAACAAAAATCTAAATTCAATTTCTCATATTCCTCAATAAAACGCTTGATCATTAAAAAATTTTCTCATTCATACCTACAAGAAATAGAAACAAATGCCAAAGATAAAAAATGGATTACACTACTTTCCAACCCAGGTATAATCCCCCAGAGACCAAGGAAAACAGTGGTTGCAGCCTTCCGACTATTGACAAATCACCACTGCTTAGCAAGTCATCTCTACAGAATAGGTATCTCATCCTCACCAATATGTGTCCTGTGTAACAATCCAGCAGAAATGAACGAAGACCACTTGAAGACCTGTGAAGCATTAAGATCAGAAGAAACTACAGTTCAAAAGTATTGGAAAGCACGAATGCTAATGGCTTCATTGCCAGATGCAAGGCACTAGAAAACAACAACAACATTGCTGTAACAAATGGTGTGATAAGATTGCAGGTATTCAAATGCAACACTGTCATGTTTTCTTCAAGTAAGCATCCACTTTACAGCGTGGTCATTTATTTCTTAGAGTAGCTTGTGAATAACATTGGCAAGGTTCTTATTAAGTGCAATGAGAGAACCACTCAATGCTAATAATATCAAACCACATTTTCTGCTTACATTATGCTCTGTCTTTGCTGTCAGTCATTTTTAATCACACATATAACGAAGTATTCTTGTGCGTAACATCCTGCGGTTGAAATTTTTGCCCTTGTTGCGTGGTGTGCTGAACACGTCTTTACCATACACTGAAATCTATATTCGGTACACATTCTCTCAATACTTTGCACACACGGTCACTTATAGAGGGAGTCACATTTCACTTTCTTATGGCATGTTTAAAGTATGGCCATATAAACTCAACCAGATTCAGACAACAGTGATATAGTGGTAACTTGAGGCCTTCATGACCATGGTCTTTGCCATTTCGTCTATTGTGTACTTTATGTATACTGGCTTCCCGAAGTTTCTGCAAAAGCACAGCTTTTATAGAACTAGACAGGGTAATTCTAAATTAAGTTCTTCCATGAATCTGATCATTTCGTTGATTCTGCTGGACATGATGGTAATTTTTATCCTTAGCAGGGAATGATAATTAGCACACTTCGGAGGAATATTTATCAAAAGTGTGTTCTTGAACAAAGCTTAAAATATTTTGACATTCATCTAGTGATATGAATCAGCCAAGGATTCCCAAATAGTTTTAGAGGACAAATATAAGCAGCTCTCAATCCAGTCCTGGCTACTGTCTGCATACAAGATTTTTTTTTTCCACATGACACAAGGACTGGAAGGCAGCACTACCGTCATCTCAATCTTTTCTTACAACATAAATACTTATTCAAGATGCTCTTGGGCTTCGAGCCAGGTGTAGTGATGAAAAGACATCAACGTTTTGGGAGTGTACATGATGTCTTTTCATCACTACACCTGGCTCGAAGCCCGAGAGCATCTTGAATATGTTCGTCGCCAGGAAAGCTTCAAATCATATTTAACATAAATACTCAGCTTAATAAACTATATGACGCCCTTCCTGTCTGAAATAGTTTAGCCTACTTAAATACCAATATGTTCATGCCACAATCTTTGCTGCTTCCATAATTACATGTGTCTTATTTAATGTCCAAAAACAAAAACCTAACTTCACTAACAGCTATCTAAGCTAATCCTTTTTGTAAGCACAATCACACACAGTTTGAAGTTTATTCAGCAATTTCAGCACTGTTGGTGCCTGGCTTTTTTTATAAAACCTACACACCTCTCTCTGAACTATGTTACAGGTGAAAGTATCAAACTTCCCTAACTTGGTTTTCTGTTCCCCTTCTTTTTGGGTTATGGGAAGTCTTCGTGCAACTTCACTGACTGTCTGTTTAAACAGTTTCAATGACAGGTTTATTCCCTATTTTATTGGCTTCCATATACTTAAAAACATAACATATTATTTGTTGGAGCTACATGAATAAGAGTGAAGACGTTGCAACGCTGTTTTATGTTTTACTCTGCATGGACTTAATGTCTATCTATCATTTGTGATTTCTATGCATTCATTGGCTGAAGTGACACACTCACTGTTGGACTGTGAAACATTGGCAACTTCCGAAAATAATCAGTGTGTTATATGAGAAGCTTCTATTAACAAAGATAAAGTGCATGTTAACCATTTGAGCAGCACAATAATAAATAAAACTCAGAGCTATTTCTTGAAGCAGATGAGATTTCTCCATGTTTTGAGTAAGAGGACTGATGAACTTTTGCAAATACATGTGTTGGAAACAGAAGAAGTTTTGCTCTTTCAAGTTTATCTTATGCCAAATACTTATTTCATAAATAATATTATAACATACATATCACAGCGGGCCACATGCGATGTGATAGAGCAAATATCACTGCAGGCCAATGCAATGGGATCGAGTGCAGCATGTTGCCCACACCTGTTTACTTCTTTTTGACTAAGTAAAAAATCTATGCATCACACAAAACTTTATCTTCAACAAGTTCTACAAATAACCAACAGGTTGGGTAACCCACCCTCACCTTTCTAGTAGATACTTATAAGCCACCTGGAAATCCATATTTACAAGTTCCTTCCCTTATATGTTCAAAGTATGGCACAGATATGCTGACATTTTTACAGTAGTCCCTGACAGGTTCATACCATAAGCTTACTTCATTCACAAAACCAGTCAATAAAATTCACAATGGAAGCATGCTACTTTTCTTAGATCTGAAAATAATATAAGTACAAAAATACATAATATGTTATATATACAGGAAACCTACATATTCAGAACAATAGTTACATACCACATAACACACAAACATACAGCACTACACAGCTTAACACAGAATGGTATACATCCTGCCCTGAACAAACAAGAATATCAACACATAGTATACACAGCTGAGAAAAACAGATTCAATAAATTAACAATACACAAGATAATTGCAAAACTCAAACAACAGAAACTTAAAGACATCACAAATCTCAACCGAGAAGAAAAACAGTTGAAGTTTAAGAAATTCATCTATCACCCTAAAACATTTTACAAATTTAAGATTTTAATGAAACATAACATCAGCTTAGCCCCACAGAATAAATTCAGTATACAAAAATTACTTTGCAATAAGTAAGAAGACTCCATATCACAAAATAAAAGGACTGGAATCTACAAAATCAATTGTTCTGATTGTAACAAAGTATATGTAAGCAAGGCAAAAAGAAATCTGGAAACTATGCTAAAGGAACATAATGAGATGCCTAAAATACAAACAAATAGACAAATCTGCAGTCTCACATCATTTCTGTCTGTTAAAATAAATTTGTGAACATACACTTGAAAATCATGCAACTTGGTTTGTGTGTACAGCGGAAGGTCAAGAATGTCAACATACACATTTCCTGCTCAGGTCTCATAATAACTGCTCGGAAAGAAAACCATCTTTCCCTTTGTTTCTTGTACTACTGATAACTAAAGATCACCTCGTCACTGAGCATGAACTTTCGTCAAGGTACAGTTTAAGCATCAAATATAAATCACAGGAGAGCCTCAGTACAATTTCCTCTCGTGAGAATTGGCTGTAAGGAATGTGCTTGATATGAACAACTCCATTTTCTGAGAAAGATTGGAGCTGTCAACAAGTCTTAGGTCTGAGAGGTAGAACTGGAACTTAAAAATTCAATGCCACAACTGGGATTTGAATCACAGACCTTCCGCTTACCGGGTGGATGCTCTACCACTGAGCTATTGTGACAAACTGCCAGAATGGCATTAAATTCTCAAACCAGTTTGTATTTCTCCTGGTAAACCACCAGTAAGTTTGTTGGCATAAATAAATAATAAGTCTTAGGCCTCTTAAAAACATGCTCTTGTGCACAATGGGGGTATTAACATTGTGTGATTCCTGCGTCGTGCATAATGTTACAGTTTACCATTACAAAGAAAGCCCCAGGGAATGAGGTGTAGGGGGAAATTGCCGATTAGATATGGGTCCTACATCCTTGCTCATCGTTGTCGTTTATGACACTAGAACAGTTGTTTGAATAGCTTTTCTCCTTGTCTAGTATACCGTATTTTATCACGTAATTCTCCCCCTTTTTTTCTCGAAAAATTTGCTTGAAAACACTGGGGAGGGAATTATGGCAGTGGTGCTTCTAGGAATTCAGAAAGGAAGGGAAACCATGTAGTATTATGTAAAAGTTATGTAGGTATACAGTAATTTGTGAATGAACTGGACACAAATCATGGTTTCATTGGGCTTACAATGTATCGTTTCATTGTTTCTTTTCTCTGACTATTCTGCGGTCTCTCTTTCATCACTATCATCACTATTTTCATATATATCTGGCTCAGATAACACATTTTAATGTTCACTATTCCACAACATGTCGTCAGAACCATTAATAGCACAAGAAATACCAGTCTTTTTTAAAAAACTCTTCTTAACAATATGGCAACTTGTAACAAACTGACTTAGAAACATGTCTGCAACTTCACATTTCAATTTTGCGATACGTTGTGACAATGGCAATACGAGAATTTTTGTGGCAAGCACTGCATCCATTGTTGTCTGTGACAGGCACTGCTGCATCGATTGTTGTCCATTATCAAGTCATTTGAAGGCTGCTCCAATAAGAACGAACCAGACAAGGGAATTATGTGATGTTTAATAGGTAAATAATTTTTAGTGGTGAAAAATCATAGGGGAGGGAAATATGCGAGGGGGGGCCTTATGCGATAAAATATGGTACTTTCTCTGTCACTCACAAACACTTGCAATCCTTGTCACACTGTTCCAAACAGATAAAAACAGCAAATTCCTGTCAGGGATTTTCTTTCTGTTGGCAAACACTAGTATTTCAATTTAACATAAGAGCATATGCTTTACAGGAGGGCTAAGCTTTACTGATAAGATGAAACTCTAGTTGTACTCTTTGTCAAAACATGCTGGAGCTGTTGTCAAACACATTCCTTACAGCCATATTCTTGTGAAAGGAACACAGTAGTTAATGTAGATAGTAAATTTATTTATGAGATCATTGTGAGCTGGCATGTGCTACTGTCTCCTCTTTGCCCAGCAGAGAGCGAATCACTCCTCAGAGTTTTCTTGTCACAGGCCTACAGATTAACATATTACATTCAGTGTCAACTAAGCCTGGTCTTCAGAGTATTGTTTATTGCCTTTGTGCAAGTGGTACTGTTGTATAAAGCTAATTTAAAGTGCCTAAATTAAACAGTATAACAAAACAACATGCAAAAGACACTTTACGTAAATGAAAAGTATTTTCTATGTATGAACCATTACATAGATCAGCATTGTAAACCTGGATTAAAAAAATACAAAGTTAGACAAGGATTTATGCAATATGAAGATTTCTGCACATATTTTGTTGAAGAAACTTGATTATCCACATTTTAGAGGTTTTCTGGA
This sequence comes from Tenodera sinensis, assembly GCA_030765045.1. NCBI lineage: Eukaryota > Metazoa > Arthropoda > Insecta > Mantodea > Mantidae > Tenodera > Tenodera sinensis. The sequence continues at coordinate 55,820,107 of CM060966.1, forward strand.
TAAATAGATGAAGCAACATATTACAAATGAGTCTGAAATTGCTAAAAATAGTTACCTCTCCACTACAATGATATGACCAAGAGTTAATAAAGTATCAAACGTAATAAAATGTGTATTTCAATTGACAAAAAAACAGATGTTACAGGCAGATACATAGTAAATATGATAGTAGGTATAACTGTGCTGGTGAGAAATTTCTGTTGACATCTGAGACTCTCAAAAATTAAATTATGAAATTGTTGAATGCCTTTTTCATATTGCAAAATGTTTTCAATAACTAAAAGGGAAGAAATGTGATGTGCTATTTTTTGTTAGCAATGCTACTCCATATACTATAAAGGGATAATTGAATGCTACACAAAACCTTTTCATATAACCTGTCTTACCCATGGTCTTCACAGAGTAGCTGAAAATATTCATGCGATATTCAATGATGTGGACAATTTTATATCTACTGTTTAAAATATTTGTTAAGCCCACTTGCAAATTTGGCAGCACGTGGGCCCGCATTCGGGAGGTCATGGATTTAATTCCTATGACCAACCTTTCTTGCTCATAGGTTTTTTTGGGGTTTTGAAAGGTCGATTTGCAAATGCTGGGAAACATCCCCTCCCTCCATTTCTTTTCAACCTGGTCTTTTCAGTGTCAGAAGTGTTGGCGATGAGCAAGTCTGACGCTACTGTGTAGAGACTTTATGCACTGTAACTGCTGTTCTCGATGTAGGGTTGGTGCTATAGTAGCCTGACTTTTGGGGGGAGGACCGGCAGCATGTTGAACTGTGATATCAAGATGAATCTTCAGCTCACATAGGGACCCTCATGCTAGCTCGCACCACTTGCCTGGATTCTGGCATGCCCATAGGGCACTCTCATCTCATTCCTACATCTCAGAGGTCTGACACACAATTGCCATGTGTGTGCACAGTGCTAAAAAAATTAGAACAATCTGGCCTGGAAACCTCCAAAGGAATAAAAATAATGGAAAAAATATTTATGAATAAACCAGCATGAGGGCCAGATGGCGAAAAGGTAAAAGAAAATTTCCAACAAATTTTGCAGAACTAATGCTTATTATACAGCTCTCTGCAACTTTTAAGTGGACAGAAAAACAACAATATTACAGCACTATTTTATTACACTTCTAACATCTTGGGACATAGAAAGAAACTTAACAATCTTGAAAATCAGTTTGGGTGAGAGACATCAAACTTTCTCTTTCGATACAGATATACAGATGCACATTGCCGTTCACTATAATGCATCTTTTAAGCATTTAGGCAGTTGCAGTTAACATTTGAATTAGTTTTTAAGTTTTAACTATACTGTATTTTGGCTTCATTCCAGTATTTATTGGTCGACTGAATAGTGATGAGACACATACTTCTTGCAGCTTTTTACGTTTGATCATGCAAACATTAAGGTCCATGAACACTTGGTAGGAAACACACATTCCTCCATTCTCTATTGATAAACACACATGCATGCAGTGAAACCAGTCTTTGAGTCCTGGTATACTTTGGGCTTTCACTTCTCATAGGTGTGAATGCATACATGGGTAGCAGAAGCCAGTTAGATAAAAACATTTGCCTGTTCAGTCCTACTCTGTTGCCAGACTGTGTAGATAATGTATTCCATAATGTTCAATTATCTCCTTTACCTTGATACAGTTATTATAGGTGTCCCCACAACTATTTAAAACATACATGAACTTGACTTTGTTTATCCAGCATTATCTTTTGTTGTCTGGAAAAATAAAATATATGGTTGTTTAACGACATCAATTACCAGGGTACCAGAATTTTGTCCCACGGGAATTCTTTTATATTCCAGTAAATCTACTGACATGGATCTGTCGTTTCTAAGCACTTATAAACCATCGATCTGGGCTGGATTTGAACCCGTGACCTTGGGATTAGTAGGCCAGAACCTAACCGAGCTACCCAGACCGACTTGTCCGGAATATTGTCAATTTTGGATATGATTATTGGTAACTTTTATATCGTAATTGTGTTTGCATAATCAATGATTATTTTTATAAACATCACATTAGAAATGTTGTTGTTAAATAAGGAAATAATGAAGCTATTAACAATGAAGCAACAAGAATCTAAAGTAAGAAGAAAATTAGAAACTAAAAGCTTTGCTTATCTTAGTAATATTGCAAGTTCTTTGGTGCTGTGCTGACAATGTTTCAAGTTGACTCCAACTCATTTTCCAAGCTATACAAACAAATTCGTTACCATAGCTACTGATGCTCATTTTAATCACTAATCTCTGTAAACAAAAACCATAGATACTGATGCTCATTTTAATTACCAATCTCTGAAAACAAAACTCTATAAATACAATCTATAGGAGGTATTTCAAAATTCATAACAGGGTAGTGTTTTTTAAAATAAATATTTTTTCCCAAACCATTAAATTTATAAGTCCACTCAATTGTTTTAATAATTTAACTTCTGGATTAATTTCTGATTAAATGACCAAAAATGATCTGCCAGCGCTGATTAATCAGTTTGTTTATATTTAATATTGCTGCTGCTGTTGTTGTTGTTGTTTTCTAGTGCCTTGCATCTGGCAATGAAGCCATTAGCGTTCGTGCTTTCCAATACTTTTGAACTGTAGTTTCTTCTGATCTTAATGCTTCACAGGTCTTCAAGTGGTCTCCGTTCATTTCTGCTGGATCGTTACACAGGACACATATTGGTGAGGCTGAGATACCTATTCTGTAGAGATGACTTGCCAAGCAGTCATGATTTGTCAATAGTCGGAAGGCTGCAACAGCTGTTTTCCTTGGTCTCTGGGGGATTATATCTGGATTGGAAAGTAGTGTAATCCATTTTTTATCTTTGGCATTTGTTTCTATTTCTTGTAGATATGAATGACAAAAATTTTTTACGATCAAGCGTTTTATTGAGGAATATGAGAAATTGAATTTAGACTTTGGTTTTATTGTTGTGCCTTTCTTTGCAAGTGAGTCTGCAGCTTCGTTCCCCATGACTCCACAGTGTGCTGGAATCCATTGGAGATGAACAGACTTATTAACTTTTTGGAGTTGTGTTAACATTTTGTAGCATTCTCTAATTTTTGTTGACTTCTTTGTAGTATTTGAACATATTCCCTGAATTGCAGCTTTAGAATCTGAAAGAATTACTGCCTTGTTAAATTTATTTAAGGGAAGATTTAATAATTGTCGGAGAGCAATGTATATAGCCTCTATTTCTCCATCATAATTTGTTGTGTCTCTGCCAACAGAATGATAAAAGGAAAAATGTGAACACGTAACTCCAGCTCCAGTAAGGTTTTCCTTCGAGGATCCATCAGTATATATGTGCAGCCATTCTTCTGTGGGATACCTAGTATTGATTGTTTCCAGAGCTAGAAGTTTTTGTATTTCTTTTGGTGTGTCTGATTTACTTATTTCCTCTATTAATTCCAAATTGAAGGTAGGTTGCAATAATTCCAATGGATTTTCTCTTATAAGTAGATTTTCTCTGGTGTTAGGAATGTTCAATTTGGATTTAATCTGTGTTACCTTTTCTAGGAAAGTACTATGAGTTTTAAGGATTGAATGGGGGATGTTCTCTTCTTTCCATTTAGAGTTTGGCAGTCGTAACACTTTCTCGTGTTGGAGCAATGCTTGTTCTTCTATTTTTGTTGTTATTGATGGGGTCCGTGTTAAGGCAAGCATGGCATCAATAGGTGTGGATTTAACTGCTCCAGTGATTAGGCGAAGAGCCTGATTTTGTATTTGCTCAAGTTTATTGATGTTAGCATTTGCTGCTGTTATTAAAGCTTCAGAACAGTACAAGAGGTTTGGTTTAATATACATTTTGTATGTTGTGTTAAGGACTCTCCTTGAGCAGCCCCATTTAGCACCAGCTAACCTTTTCAGGATTTGCAATTTCTTTTCAACCTTTTCTGAGATGTTTGTTATATGTTTTTTCCAACTTAGCTTTCTGTCGAAAGTGATGCCTAAGTATTTGGCATCATCAACTGCTTTGAGTGGTTTACCATTATAATTTATGCTAACATTAACTGGTTTGTATTTTAGTGTAAATAATTCATAATTTGTTTTTTCCACATTGATAGTCATGAGGTTTTTGGAGCTCCATTCATGTACTTTGTTTAGGGCTGTTTCTATTCTGTCTTTAATTAATTCAGGTTTTTTTGTAGAGCCTGGAGTCCAAATGACTACATCGTCAGCAAATAAAGCAATTTGGGTTTCTAAAGTTTTTATTATTGATGGAAGGTCATTTATATATATATTAAAGTGTGTTGTGCTCAGAACAGCACCTTGTGGAAGTCCTCGGTGTGTTTGTTTATATTTGGAAATGTATGTATTATATTTTGTGGCACAAAATCTTTGTGAAATAAACTGAGTTATCCACTTAAGCATGTTACTTTTCACACCTATTGATTGCAACTTCTCAATTAATTTGTTTCTCCATACTGAGTCATATGCTGATTTAAAATCAATGAATACTGCCAAGGTATCCTCCTTTCTATTGAAAGCTTCCTTGATGTCTTGGCTTATTAGGAGTACATTTTCACTTGTACTATGATTCTGTCTGAAGCCGGTCTGTGAACTATTAATTAAGTTGTAATATTCTAGGAACCAGTTAAGTCTAGATGCCACCATTCTTTCCATCACTTTTGCAATAACACTGGTCAAAGATATTGGCCTGAAACTATTAATATTGTTTGAGAGTTTGTTTTTCTTTAAAATCGGGATGATAATGGCTTTTTTCCAGTCGGAAGGTACAGTCATTCTCCAACACGTGTTATACAGTTTAAGTAGGATTTCTTTTCCTTTCCTGCCAAGGTGTTTAATAAACTCTGGGTGGATCTTGTCAGGTCCAGGAGATTTTTTGTTCTGTAATTGTTCTATTGCTAAATCCAGTTCTGTTTCATTAAAATCCTGAATAAAAATATCATTTCGTATACCTTTTGGCTTAATAGTTTCTCTGATAGTTTTTTGGATAGCCTTATCTTGTTTTTTATACGCTTGGGGTATTCTTTGTGACTGAGCATAAAACTTGTTAAGGGATTCTGCTATTTCCCTATCTGTAGTTAAGCTTTTGTTATTATATTTTAATGGTTCAGTTGTATTTTTTGATAATTTTGTTTTATTAAGGAATTTGTATATTTTATATTTGTATATTTAATATTGCTAAAATGCTCTTTTATGCTGGTTTCTAAATGACGTTTGGTTTTACCAATATAAACCTTATCACAATCCAAACAGCTAAATTGATAAATGCCAGATTTTTTGTAATTTGGAATTTTATCGTTTTTAGAAAAATTTAGTAAATTTTGTATATTAAATTTGTTTTGAGGGACCAAATTTATTCCATATTCTTTAAAAAATTTTCATTGACCCATGGATGGTAAACTTTTTAAAAATACAATTATCTTTTGTTTTTTGAGGGTACATACCTGTCTAACAGCCTTTTGATGCTTACATTTTTCTGTCTTTTTATGTATAAAATCTGTATTGAAACCATTAATTACTGCAGTGTTAAGAGTGTGTTCATATTCTGTGTCAAATTCTTCTTTATTAAGGGGTATATTTATTAACCTATGAATTAAACTATTGAAAACAGCAAATTTATGTGCATAAGGATTAAAACCTTTATTTTTTATGTAATTATCAGTGTGAGTAGATTTCCTATAAATCCCAAAATTCAATTTATTGTTATGTCTTTTAATTTTTAAGTCTAGGAACGGAAGGCATCCATTATTTTTGTTTTCCAAAATGAATTGTATGGCTTTATCTTGTAAATTTAAAAGTTTTAAAGCATCATTTATGTATTTTTTAGGGACAACAGCACAAATGTCATCCACATATCTACACCATATTTTAAAAAATTAGAGGGAATGATTGTGTAATTTGAGTTTCAAAAGAGCTCATGAAAAGATTAGCAAGAAATGGCAAAAGTGGACTACCCATTGCCAAGCCAGAAGTTTGTTGAAAAAAATTACCATTAAAACTAAAGAAATTTTGTTCTAAACAAAGATTTGTAATTATTAATTATTTATGCCAACAAACTTACTGTTGGTGTTTTTAAACACACAAGCCATGTGTGGGCAAAGTTGTGGCATTGAATTTTTAAGTTACAGCTCTACCTCTCAAAGATTTGTAAGTTTTACAAAATCATCTATTAATTCTTTGTTTAATTCTAAAAGATTTAACCATTTTTTTTAAAAAAATCAAAAGCTTTTTTCTAGGAATACTAGGAAATAAAGCAGTTACATCAAAAGAAATGAGTTTATCATTATCAGACAATACTATATTGCTAATCTTTTCTACTAATTCAAAAGAATTTTTAATACTTAAACTTTCAATTGATCAAAGGTACTGAATTTTTTATTTAACCATTTTGCTAAATTATACGCAGGTGAATTTATACAATTTATAATTGGTCTCATTTTATTTCCCGGTTTGTGAATTTTAGGAAGTGCAGTCGAAGTAAAACTGGATTATTAACTTTTAAAATACTTTTTCTTTGTTAGGTTTCATTTTCACTTAGTTAAGAATTTTATTAAAAGTTGAAATGCATGATTTTAAAGGATCATTATCAATTTTTCAGAATTCTTCACTTTCAAGAAGAAGCTTTACTTTATTAATATAATCAGATTGATCTAAAATTATAATCTTATTGCCTTTGTCAGCTATGTTGTTGTTAGCTAATGCTGGATTTCTGACAATGAAATCATTAATCCTCTTGCTCTCCAATATTTTTAACTGATGGACGGTGCGCTAGAAGTAGCCGGCATATTTGAAATGTTAAAAATATTAATCAGTATTTTTTCTTGGCACGTCCGAGATTATAATAATACACGAAATATGACATCATCAGACGACATCACGAGGAAGGTAGTTAAACAAGACAATATCTGAATGCTACTGTCATAGCAACAAATCAATTTCTGTTCTTCTTGGATTGACAGTTCCAAGGAAGATGGCCGCCAATCTCAGCAAAGCTCCAAGAAATCAGAAATTAAATGGTTTAATACTCCCAGACTGAAGTGTCTATATGAGAAAGACATTATTTGTTAGAAATATTCCAAGAAACTGAAGTATATATTGTACTACATAATTAAATATTCTTAAATCAAGGTGTTATAAGAAGTTAGATGCCATGTTTAGCGAGATTCCTCTAAATCATATGATATATAATTTCCGATGTGGCAAAACATACAATGCAGTGAAAGAAAAGTATTGAGATGGTATTACAACTCAAATGTGCAAATAAACATTTCAACAAATTTAAAAATGGAGTTGAATAATATGCCTTGTTCTGTACCATACCCATAGAAAGTATTGTCTTCACAGCCACGCTTGCATCTCATTAAAATAACTGCACCAACCTTTCACAATAGAGGAATATTTTATTGGATATTTTTATTCCTCATATTTGAATCTACCTAATATGAAATCTGTGCTCTCATACTCCAAACATGCTGTATAAATAGAACATTCTGGATAGTCATATCACTGGAAACAGGCAAAATGAATCTTTGAGAGCAGAAAAAATGGCACACAATTGCTACTGTTCTTTTAAGGCTATTGTTCAGCCAAGAGGACCAGCCACTAGAGACAATATGTAGTTTTTCCTCAGTATGAATTATCAGGCATGTGAAACTTTGAACCAATATACTATTAGGCCAAGAGATGAGTGCACTTGAAGAAGGGTGCCAAAGGTTTGTTTTCTACCTTCAGTCTAGGGATTTGAGGGCAGCGCGGGAAAGTGAGGGGAAAGATGATACTGGGAACGTAAAGTTGCACAATGAAAACAGTACTCACCTGCTGTTATCTTCACATTAGTTCTCGGAAGAAGCATGTCTGGAAACGTTGGTTTCAGGTCCTTCGTCTGTTGTATCCATGTCACTGCTTCCTTCATGAGCTCTCTCAGTGTCACTGTGTTCTTTGTAAGCTGCTTTAATATCCATATTCTCGGAATAATGCTCATCATGATCACAATCTTCGTCATTATCATCATCACTGTATCTAGACTCATGTTTATAATTATATCTTCAATTGCTTCCTCCATTAACCCATCTCAGCTCTTAAAATCTTCCTCAATTTTTTTCACGTCTTTGCATGCTTTTATCAAATCATTTTGAGTAATTTCAGCTATGCATTATATCGGTGGCTTTGATAACACAGAACGTGACCTTATGAGATAACCTTTTTATTATAGCCTCACCGATTGCATTGTCAGGAAGTTTTCTTTGTCAACAGCCAATAATATTTATTTTGTGGTACTGTTACAAAATTGATCTCCAAAGAAGCCAGGTTATTGAATTTGTAAGAATTAAATGTGAATTCTTTTGCTTTTATTAAAATCAAAATATAAACAGCAGCAACAATGAATCAATGAATAAAAAAACTTCTTTCTAAGCAAAATTTTAAAAAGGTAATAAATTATATTACCGCATAAAACAAAGCAATTATGAACATACTTTCAGTAATATTACTAATGAATTATGTTTATTAGAGACTCTAGAAACCATATGATATAGTATTGAGGATACACTGGCACTGCTTACACTCGAGCTGTCTTGTAGACAGAAATTTTGAATTGCTGGTGTTACTCTGCTTACATTGTTAGGTTGCCTAATTGCAAGCATCTTGGTATTGGTGATGTTTTCTTTACGTGACTGTATCTCAGAAACCCTGCCTACTTGTGACATATGTTTAGTAATGTTTCTTGCCGAGTACACTCATATCATGGCTGACTAGTACCTGATTTTCCCTAACATGACCATGTTTTAATAGTTGCCTATCTTTCCTGACCATTCTGTAATTCTCTAACTTTCCAAGTCACTAGAAACCCTCTTCTATGTAACACAGTAGGGGTCAAATGGCTCCAGGAATTTTATAATTTTTTGTACCAAAATTATGCAGATATTCTCAGTCACCATAACATGAGATGGCTTTGTCAAAAGAATCTGAACTGCATTCTACTCTAAGTCATTCATCCTATCTGAAGATAATGCCCAATTGTTCTAAACAGTTCTGATCATCTAGCCTTTGTTGAACTTTCCCAGCTCTACATTATCTCTTGTTCTCTTCCGACCCCGGTGCTATTAGGGTTCCCGAGGGCTAGGGAGTCTTTATTTTTCCAACCTCTCCATTTCTCTATAAAAACTTAACCCCTAACATGCTGACCTGCCATGGCATGTAATACGTCCTCTGATTGGTGATCAGAGGATATGGTCGGTGAATTTATTTTGATAACTCCCCCGGTCAGGTCGGTGAGACCCGTAAACCAACGACAGGTGTGGTTCTCCAGACATTCTGGGGGTTGTGAGAGAGCGGTGTGACTGCCAAAACATAAAAATATGGTGCTCTCTAATAAGCGGTTACTATTACTGCTATTGCTCTCTTCAATATCATCAGTGAAAAATATTGGAGAGCAAGAGGATTAATTACTTCATTGTTAGAAATCCAGCATTAGCTAACAACAACATTATCTTTTTTACTTTCTCTACTGGCTAGTAGAGGAAATATTGTATTCCACCCAAAAATTTGATCTTGAGATTTCACCGGAAATACATGTTTTGAGGCACCTGAATAAAAAAAAAACACTTTTGGAAAAAAGCGTGTGTGTGTGGTACGGTGCAGTGCAGTGGGCTGTGTGTGTGTGCGTGTGTGTGTGTGTGTGTGTGTGTGTGCGTGCGTGTGTTTGTGTGTGTGTGTAGGGGGGGGGGGGTTTAAAACCATGTTTTTATGACAAATAAATGTATGTTTTGAATTTTCTGGCTATAGCCTATGTAGTCCTGTTTAGTCTGGATGAGTTTTGAATAACTCGTAAACCGTAAGAGATAGACAAAATCTTACTATACAAGAAATGTAGATCTTGCTAAAATACACAATTTATGTCTCAATACATTTTTTGTAGAGTGAACCATTTCAAAGATATTCCTTGTTTTGTGTGTCAGTTTCAGAAAACTTATAACTTTCATGCAATGGAGCATTGTTGTTCATTTTTTATATGTTAAGCGTGCACACAGTACGGGATCTCAAAGCTTTAAAAGATTTGACAATTGCTCAAAGCCTACTGATTCCCATGTTCCTCTTACACCTAGAAGGAAATATACAATAAGATAATTTGTAAAAATGTTTATCTCAACTAACTCAAAGAACTAGGCCACAAGGTGTACCGTAAGCCGAACCATACAGACCGCTACCTTCACAAGAACCCCAACCACCATCCGAAACAAAAGCGTGCTATGATTAAAACTCTGGCAGACCGAGCTACACGCATTTGCAAACCACAAGTTCTACACCAGGAATTTCAACACTTAGAGTCAGCGCTCCACTCTAATGGCTACGCAAAACGAGAAATTAAGAGAGCATTACGCCCTAGTAAACGTCCCAACATCACAGAAACAGCCACAAACAATAGGAAGGGCAAGGCCTTTTTACCGTACATCAGATCAGTTACAGACCGCATAGGCAAACTACTTAAACGCCACAACATTGACACCGTCTACAAGCCCACTAAACAGATTTGTAACATACTCCGTTCTGCCAAAGACCCCAGGGATCCTCTATCCACCGCAGGAGTATATAGAATACCTTGTTCGTGTGAAAAGGTGTACATCGGAACCACACAACGTAGTATAAAAACCCGCATTGAAGAACACAGAAGAAATTGTCGCATGGGTTAAACAGAAAAATCAGCAATTGCGAAACATGCCATACTCGAAGAAGGGGAACACATCATCCAATATGGTAACACAGATATTCTGGCATCTACATCCCACTACTATTCTCGCTTATTCCGTGAAGCCGCTCAAATACACAAGCACAAAAATAATATCAATTGCAAAGAGGAAGGACTTAAACTCAACAGAATATGGCAAACAGCGTTAACAAAAACAAAAATCCAGAACCCCTCTCCAGCCAATCAGACGCCAGCTCCTTGTAGTACTCCGCTGGTACAAGTCCAGCCCACTGGCCACCCGGACCAATCACAACGTACCTCCCCTCCGGCCGCCGACATAAATACCGCACCTCTGGTGCTGAGATCTCCACTAGGAAACTTCGACCTCGCCGCCACTGAAGATGTCTGCCGTAGTCGCAGACGAAACGTTTGGGAAGAAGAAGGAACCCAATAGACCACGGCCCACAAGCCCGGTTAATATTGCATCTAGTATTGACACCGGCCGTGAAAGCCTTAGAACTTTGATAACTCAAAGAAGTTATAGTAATAAGAGTTTGCAAGAATGGTTAGTACAAGAGTAGAGAAAGTCATGTGAGTGCAACACATCAGATTTTTTAGTAGTAGTATAGCATTTATTGTAATCGAAATAGAACACTTGATGCAAATAACAATAGTATTTTACACAAACCCATAACACCAATGTTTGAAAAGTAGAATCATGACTGAAATAATCAATGCCATAGCCAGGATTTGAGCCACGGATCTTCCGCTTCACAGGCAGCTGCTCTACCCATACCAACAGAGTATTTGAACTATTTGGCACCCTCTGTAGCCTGGAGCAGCCTGGCTCCCTGGATCTATCCCTGAATACAACTATGCTTTAATCTTCTGCAACCAGGACCAACTTATTTATGGTCATCTTATTAGGATCAGTGCATTTTACATTCAAGGTCATGGATGACTCATAATTTCAACACAACTGGAATCCCTTGTAATACAATAGGAAGCAAAGTCTCTGACAAGTATGCTCCACCAACACTCGGAATACTTTGGAATTGACAAGAAAGTTATTCCCACGTGCAGAAAACTGAGTGCAAAAACTAGAGTAACATTTTTGCGTACTATTTCATGTGCATGATGAGCTTAAAATAGGCAAGCAAATAGGCACCAATATAGGCAATCTCAGAAATGATAGATATTGAAACTGGCACAAGCATTTATTTTTTTACCACTTAAAACATTTTGATATAACAGAATGTATAGAAATATCAAATAACCATACATGATGTATTAAATTTTCTACAATTCACTATTCTCTTACTGAAATGCAAAAGCACACAATTTTTTCTTTAAATTTGCACTCGTCAATTACTTTGTTTCTCTTACAGCAAATCCTACTGTCAGTTTTTGAGTAATTTCTCTCAAGTGTGCTTCACATTCCCATGCTGGTTTGAAATTATTATTGAGTCTCTCAAGTGTTACTGTGCCCCTCAAAATTCAACCTCTGCAGTCCTTGTCTTAAGGAGGTGGGCAATGGGAAGTATAGGATTGCCCAGTAGGGTGAAGTATGGTGGGGACTTCAGTGTGCCCTGAGACTGTTATGACAACCATGAAGGGCTATCATGAACCCTGAAAACTGACTTAAAAGGTTATAGTGAACCCAAGCCAAAGTGCGTTGCATACACTGAAGGCTGCATGGCCAAAGGGAAGTTTGTTCTCTATAGTAAATCCGGCCTAAGAAAGTCACTTAACATAAACACTGTAATGTAAAAAAAAAAAAACAGCAGTAATATTAAAAATGGACCTATTTAGTTTTCTTCCTCAGAGCGTTTCGGTCAGGAACCAATCAGAGCGTTCTCTGCGGTCACATGCTTACAGCCACAATGAGCATTTGTGTACTTCAGAGTGGCTTTCTTATTTTGGCAGCACTATAGTATGCAAAACCCAAGCCAAAGTGGAACAGCATATGCCGATGGCTGCATGGCCAAGGGGAGCTTGATCACTAATATGCGAACTCCGAGTACCAGATGCCCTTTGGTGTCAATTTAGCCTTCCTACAGCTTGGGAAACTGCAGGTGACAAACATAATTCCCAAATTTCACATGGGACAAAACTGAACCAAAAGAATTAAAAACAGGGGATGCGACCTCATTCACATCAAACTGAGACACACAACCATTGCCTCAACATGCCTACAAAGAGCTTATGGAAGAGGAGCTGCTAAAAAGTCCATCCAAAGAGCTAACTGGCGAAAACAAAGGAAAATCACAGAAGGAAATGTCTCCAGGTTTAAAGAAGTCTTAGGGAAAGCACCAACTCAAACACCGGAATATAAAAATGGGAGGAACTGCACGAAAGCACTTCAAGTGGTTATTGAAACATGGCCACAATATAGAGAGGCTCGTGTCATGGCTTTGGAGTCAATCAAGGGAAAATAAGCCAGCACAAAAAGGCTTGATCTGAAGGTTTTACACCAAAGGAAACGCTCAAAAAGGTCAAACAAAGCAGAGGTGATGGGAAGTCTGGCAGACAGCTGGAGTTACGTTTGGGCTTTACAGCTCCTCTCTTGCATGAACGTACAAACAGCTGGCTAGTTGTGTTTACGTGGGTATACTAGCTGCCGACTTTCCTCACATCATGCTAACCACAAAACAGTTGAGGCTATTTAAGACTCAATCTTGAAAAAAAAAATTTGGAACAGAAGGAAGGGGACCTAAACCCAAGTTTCTCAATTGTAGTTTCAAACCAGGATGGCTGGTTTTTGTCTGTGATGGAGAAGACACTGCTAAATGGCTTTACCATAGCTGCGAATTTTTGCACACCAAGCTAACCACAGAACAGTTAAAGCAATTCAAGATACAATGTTGAAAAAAATTTTAGAACAGAAGGAAGGGGACCTAACACCCAAGTTTCTCAATTGTAGTTTCAAACCAGGATGGCTGGTTCTTGTCTGTGATGGAGAAGACACTGCTAAATGACTTTACCAAATTGCAGGAAGACTTAAGCCATGGGAAGGGGCTAACCTAAAGGCAGTGGAGGAAAATCTAATTCCTCGCACTATGGTCTTGGTTGGCTACTTCCATAATAGCTTGAAGGACACCACATAGAAAATCCTGGACTTCATTACTGCACAAAATGAAGAACTGAAGGTAAAGGAATGGAGAGTGCTTAGAAGGGCTACTGAGGGGAATGCTATTCAGCTCACCTCTTCTATAGACCATCTTTCAGCTGAAAAGCTAAAAAAGAAGACATTCAGAATAAATTTCAAATTCTGCCAAGTACAGCTTAGGCCAAAGGGGAACTACTGAAAGAGACCTGTGAAGTCTTGACTAAGGGTGCTCCTCAAAAGAGATGGACTGAAAAGCCTTCAGGAAGCAACTCTGGGACTTGTGTAGCAAAGGCTCTGTCATCAACAGAGGAAACGCCCAAGTTGGATATCCTGGAACAGACAAGGAAACAAACAGAGGCTATAGCCGAAAAGCTCTTGAGCAGTAAAGCTATTTCCACTACTCAAAAGACCTTATGGCCTAAAGAGCACAAGAAGAGAAGCAAAAGAAGTGGCAAGAAGCATCAATGGGCTAAATAGCCCAGTGCCCTAATATACCAACAAGTAAACATAGGAATATCAGGTGTGTCCAGATAAACCTCCAGCGTTCCACAGCAGCGTCATAGGTGCTTAGCTGGAGTTTGGTTCGGGAACACCTAGATATAGCCTTTATATGGGAGCCATGGGTCTATAAGACCCAAGTTAAGGGACTCCTCAACCGCCACTTTTAAATTATTATATGGCACTGAACATGGGATTGCTGGAACTGCACTTTCTTTTAGTAAAAATATTAAATTTCTCCCTATTCCAGAATTTATCTCTTAAGAGATATCACAGTGGTAGTGGTACCCACATGTGGGGGTACTCTACCTTGGTCTACCTCCCTAGCGACTCGAACTGTATGCCTCCTGCTCTAGTTAGAGAGCTTGTTAAACACTGCAAAAGAAGATCAAAATACTTTGTTATCTGTTGGTATGGTAGTACACACCACACAATATGGGGAAGTAGAGATATGAATACTAGAGTTGAGTCTGTCTTAGAATATTTGTTAAATAACACTTAAAAACCGTTGGTCTGGACCAGATTTGAACCTGTGACCTTGGGATCAGTAGACCTGAGTCTAACCAACTGAGCCACCCAGACGGACATACAATGTAACAATAATGGGTAGGAGAATAATGTGTGAGTTTCCAACAATGTCTGACTCATTAGGTTACTTTCACAAACATGTGTATAGTCTCCAATAACACTAAATACATCACAAAAAGTATACTTTGTGATCTTGCCCATGCTGTTCAAATCCATGAAAGGTGGGCTATCTGTCTGTTGGTCGGTCAGTCTCTGTTTGATCCAGTGGCTGGCTGGCTGGCTAGTTAGGTCAGTAGGTTAGGTAGGTAGGCAGGTCGGTCGGCAGGCAGGGAGGCACGGAGGGAGGGAGGCGGGTTGGTGGGTGGGTGGGTAGGTTGGTAGATCGGTCAATCGGTTGGTGGTCAGTGGTCAGTAGGTAGTTAGGTAGGTCTGTCAGTCTGTAGGTAGGTGGGTAAGGTAGGTAGGTTAGGTTAGGCGGGTGGGTGAGCGGGCGGGTGGATGGGTGGGTAGGGTAGGGTAGGCAGGTGGGTAGGGTAGGCAGGCAGATAGGTAGGTCGGTTGGTTGATCGCTAGGCAGGCAGGCGTGCGTGGGTAGGTCGGTAGGTAGGTAAGGTAGGTAGGTAAGGTAAGGTAGGTAGGTAGATAGGCAGGTAGGTCGGTCGGTTGGTCGCTAGGTAGGCAGACAGGGAGGTGGGCGGGCGTGCGGTTGGGTGGGTAGGTAAGGTAAGGTAGGTAGGTAGATAGGCAGGTAGGTCGGTCGGTTGGTCGCTAGGCAGACAGGGAGGCGGGCGGGCGGGCTTGCGGTTGGGTGGGTGGGTAGGTAAGGTAAGGTAGGCAGGTAGGTAAGTCGGTCGGTCTGCCTAATCGGGTCTGTCTGGTCCAATCGGTCGATCTCTAATGTTCAGGAGTTGGCAAGTCATTCGCTCTCTAGCACTCCCGTATTTTGATGTAACGTTGGTATGTTTACTAAAGACTGGGCAGTGGAGTAGGTGGTTTTTATTCATAATTTCTGTGAGTTCACAGAAAGGACACAGAGGAGATCCTGTTATACCAATCCTGTGTAAATGTTTGTTGAGGCTGTCATGGGCTGTTAGTAGACTAAAAAGTACTACAGAGGATGTTTTTTGTAGTGTAGTACTTCTAGTCATGTCGTGCAGGCTTTCCCATTGTTTGCCTTTTGTTTGTGATACATTTTCTTCTTTAATTACTTTCTCTACTGGTAACTAGGGGAAGTACTGTATTCCACCCAAAAATTCGATGTCGAGATTTCACAGAAAATATATGTTTTGAGACCCCCTGAATCCAAAAAAAAAAAAAAGCATTTTTAGAAAAGGGTCTGTGTGTGTCTGTGGACAGCATAACTCAAAAACGAAAAGTCGGTTAAAAACCAAAGTTGGTATTTAAGTTTAATGCCTTTCAAAGATGCGACATGAAGATTTTGAAGAACATAGCCGCACCCTAAACTACCCTTTAAATGGAACATTTTTCGAAAATTTTGATTTTCTTGAAAATGGCTCTAATGATTTTCATTAAAATGTCATATGTTTGAGATGATTTTATGACAAATGAAATGTATATTTTGAATTTTCTGGCTATAGCCCATGTAGTCGTATTTACTCTGGACGACTTTTGCATAACTGGTAAACCATTAGGGATAGACCAAATCATACTATACAAGAAATGCAGATCTTGCTAAAATACACAATTTACGTCTGAATAAATTTTCTTGTACGGTGAACCATTTCAGAGATATTCCTTGTTATGAGTGTCAATTTCGAAAAACTTAAGACTTTCGTGAAATGGATCATCGTTGTTCATTTTTTTATATGTTAAGTGTGCAAAGACAACAGAATATCAAAGCTTTAAAACATTTGACTATCGCACAAAACCTACTTATTCTAACATTCCCCTTGCACCTATAAAGAAATAAGCAATAAGATAATTTGTACAAATGTTTATCTTAACTAACACGAAAAAGATATAGGAATAAGAGTTTGTAAGAATGGTTAGTACAAGAGTAGAGAAAGTCATGTGAATGCAACACATCAGATTTTTTGTATTGTATGCTGATATAATTATTCTTTTGATACAGTGATAACACAGTGGATCAGATGACTGATGTATTTTTATTGCCTTTCTTGACCAGAAAATCAACTGTTATGTTACCTTGTATTCCAAGAGTTCTGGTTTCCATTGAAGCACTATTTTTATTTATATTAACTGTTTTATGATTCTGTGACATTCAGGTTTTTAGCTGTTATATCAGATGCTGTGGATATTATAGCTGTTTTAGAGTCAGATACTCATATTCATTTACTTCATCCTTCAGATCACGTATACATGATATGGAATCGTCAATAAGTTACAATAGGAATATAACAAAAAAACAAAAGGTCACATACACACGTGCGCACGTGCCACGCACACATACAGCATTTAAGGTCACCACACATACCCATACAGCCTTCATTAGTAAGACTTCACAAAGTTATCTATTTACATATTCCATAACCGAATAAAATGCATTCTCTAATAGGTCCAATTTGAGTTTTTTCTTAAACAGATTTACATTTTCAATATTTTTTATATTAAGTGGTAGCCTATTGTACAGTTTTATTCCATTATAATTTACACTGTTTTTGGCTAGATTGTTCTGCAATATTGCACATGTAGATTTTCTTTCTGCCTTGTACTATGATAATGAATCTCTTGGTTATCTCGTAGCTGATGCCTTATTCATCTGATATGGTGGATAACTCCTAATATATACATACTTGCTGCAGTCATAATCCTTACCTTTTTGAACAGTTCCCTGCATGGAGATCTACTTGATTCACCGGTCATTATTCTTATGGCCTGCTTTTGCAACTGAAAAACTTTTTCAGATTCTGTTGATGCCTCTCAGAAAATTGTTCCATACCTTATATGACTATGAATGTATGCAAAGTAAGCACTTCTAAGAACTTGCACACTCGTTACCCTTTTCAATGTACTCAATATGTAACATCTCACACTTAGTTTCTTGGTTAACATATTCATGTGTCCCCCATTTAAGATCTTCTGTAATAATTATCCCCAGAAATTTAGTTTGATCTTCATATTTTATTTCATTGTCTAGTTTTATTTGCGGTTTTACAACATTTCTATGATGAGTCGAATGACAGCTCAAAGCAACAGTTTTTTTGTGTGTTTAATAGCAGTCTATTTACCTCAAATCAGTATGTCAATTTCCTTATATCCCCATTTACTTTTTCCTGAAGATCTCTGTCATTATTTGCTTTCAGCAGCAGGTTTGTATCATCGGCAAGTAACACCACTTCAGACTCCTGGGCACATAATGGGAGATCATTTACATAAAGCAACATAAAGTAACTCTCATAAGTGAAGGATAACTGGAACTGTCAGTGTTAACATGTGGCCATTCATTAATAGGATATGTTAAATTTATTATTCTAGTGCAGCCACAGCCAACTCGCTTGCCGCAGTGCATGTGCTGGGCTACAAGCACCGTGTTTCGCAGTAGTAGCGGTCGGTTTGTCTTCCTTACCAGTGGCGGTCCGTACTTCAGTGTCAGTTTGATATGCAAGGGCACTCATTAAAGCGAAGGGCACCCACGCCGATACATTATTTCAATCCCGAATGGGAAGCTGAGTACTTCTTCATAGAATGTAGTGATGGTGCTATTTGTTTAATTTGCCAGAAAAAATTGCAAGTGCTGAAACGATTTAATTTTCAGCAACATTTTAATACATTGTATGCTAACGATTATTTGGCCCTAGAAAAAGAAGAACGCACTGCTGAGATACAAAAGCTCACAGAAAAGATCACATCACAGGAAGAGGAGCAGGAAGAAGGGAATGGCAGGATGGCAGAAATCTCAGTTTATGTGAGTTGCAAAATAGCACTAGAAATTGCCAGATCTTCTAGTAGTTTTTCTGATGGTCCACTTATTAAACTATGTATGCTTATAGCTGCAAGTAAATTCACCCCTGTAAATGTTTACCAGTTCGAGGGTGTCAGTGTGTCACCTCATACTATTTCACGCAGAATTCAAGATCTGGCGGACAACATTTATGCAAAACATATTGAAAGAGCAAGCGAATTCCTTGCATTCTCTATTGCCATTGATGAGAGCACTGGTGTCAATAAAAGGGACAACAACAGGATCAGACATTCTGAATTGTGTGGTAGAAGTTCTGGAGAATGCAGGGATTCCATGAGATACACTCATATCGGTAGCTACCGATGGCGCCCCAGCTATGTTTGGTTCATACAACGGATTTGTGACCCCCCTGAAAAATAAACTAGCAAAAGAAATAACAGTGGTACATTGCATAGTTCATCCGGAAAACTTATGTGCCTAACCACTGAATGTAAACAATGTAATGTAATGAGTCTGGTTGTGAAGATTGTAAACAAACTGAGGTCCCACGGTCTAAAACACAGACAATTTAAAAGCTTCTTACAAGATTTGGAGCATGAGATGAATGATATAGCGTATCATACAGCAGTTAAGTGGCTCAGGCAAGATTTTAAGCAGATACGCTTGTTCATGGAAATGTGCGGAGAACCTATTGAAGAGCTCACGAATGTTAAGTGGAAATGTGATCTTGCATTTATGGCCAATATAATTGAACATTTGAATACTTTGAATGTTTCACTTCAAGGGAAAAACAAGTTAATCACAGATATATTCTGTAGCATTGAAGCTTTTAAAAATATGCTCTCATTATGGGAGCGTCAAATGTCAAATGATCCTTGTCATTTTCCCAGGTTGATTTCACGATCTCATGGGCTTAAAAATGGATTTTGATTTATTCGCTACACCGGTTGGCATGAATATTGATGATACTCCCAAAGATGTTCAACCAGAGCTTACCACCTTGAAATGTGACATTGAGTTAGCTGACAGTTACAGAAACAGAGGAAGTTTGCTAGATTTCTACAGATTTCCTAAATCAAGATTCCTCGATTACACAGGCGTGTGGCATCTATGATTGCAATGTTTGGTTCAACCTATGTATGTGCATCCTTATTTTCAGCTATGAAACACATTAAAAACCCTCAGAGAGCCAACATCAGTGATCATAGCTTGAAGTGTGCATTAAGGTTCCAGAGTTCTGTTTCATTGTCTCCAAATGTGGCGAATATTGTGAAAACCAAAAGATGTCAGAAGGCAAGAGTGTCTACCAAAAATTGAATGTATAAAATTCTTAATTGAAATGTGTATATTCATTTAATATGAAGTAGTCTGTGTAATATTAGCACTGTATAGTAAATATTATTTTGTTATTTTATATTTTTCAATTGTTTCAGGATCTAAGTTGTGCTAATTTCCACAAAGTACTGTTTCGTTCTTACAATTAAAAATATTGCCTTTATATGCCATCATTAGGTTGTATAGGATTGAAGGCTATAATAATCTTACTGGTATTGGATTGTTTTATCTATAATTTAATAACAAATACCAGAAAGATATTAAACCATGTATTATACAGTTTCTGAATTGTTCCTTCATTACTACCCTGTGCTTAATTATTTAATGATAATGTAAGTGCAGATTATGGAACGCCACTGGCATATCTCCTAAGCACTCGCCAGCAACGACCAGGCACGTCGACACCGTACGAACTGTATAGGCACACCGTGCATGTCAGTTGGCGGTCCCTGTTCTAGTGCCATTTGTTTCAAAACACGTGGAGAGGTTTCAGATTTTTTAAATTCTTCAGCTAAGTGTAGCAGTGTTCAATATCAAATAGGTCTAAAGGGCTGACTTGTGCTTCTAAGTTTTCTTCTACCAAAGGGAGTTTTAATTTCTATTTGATTTCTTTGACTTTAGTAAGGAAATTTGGTTGAGTTTTTAAGTTCACTTGTGATTTTCTTTTTTCCCAGACAGTATAGGGTAGTCTGATTAATTTTGCGCACTGTATGATAGCTGCTTTTTCAATGTTAAGATCAAGTCTTGGATTACTTGTTAAAATTTGTAGCACTGGGGTAGTTTTAACAGATCCAATTAGTAGACAACTAATTTAATTTTGTAGAATATTTAGTTTTCCTACATTTTCAGCTATTAATATCTCTTCACAATATTTGAATGTTGCTTTAACATACATCTTATAGAAAGTGCTCAAAGTTTGTGTAGTTTCCCCATTTTTTCCTGCTAGCCTTTTTAATAGTGGTAATTCTTCCTCAGTTTTTGTGCATATATTATCAATGTGTTTCTCCATTTACTTCACATGTTTGTCGGTTTCACATGTTTTCCTGTTAGTCATAGTGAAATATTTAATGAATTCTTCCTTAATGAAAACAGTTGATAATTTGTTTTCTGGATATTCTCATCAAATTATTAGATGCACAGTTCTGTAATTTTATCAGGGACTGCTGTGCTATATGCATTAACTGTTGACCTTGATTTTTTCTGTTTAGAGTTCTGTACGACCACATGGTCTGCAAACATTAACACTTCTGGTTGCATTTGTTGTAATTGGCATTGATATAAACATTGAAGAGTGTGGTACTAAGATACCTTGAGGTACACTGCAGTGTGTCTGTTGACAGCCTTTTGTCCAGATCTATTCCTTTAAGCTAATCGTTAGAAGGAATTAAAGGATCTCCTCCTTGATAGTAACAAAAGTCTTTCCACAGCCAAAATCCATGAATGTAAGACAGGATGATAATGGATCCTTGGGATGATAAATTTGGAAACGAATGAGATGTGGATGACAATATGATCTAATAATAATAGGGATGCAAATACAATTTAATTGCAAAGTACATGGGCACAAAAATCTGCATACTTGTATTTGTGCCATGCTGACTGCAAGAATCATTTAGCAGATGTTTCCCAAGAACTTATGGAACATATTAGTTAGATCTACCCTGTAACGTAGTGATTAGATTTAGTGAAAATTTAGGCTAGTGCTTAGTGTATATAGCTAGTAAGCACAGTTTAGGGACAAATGATGTAGTCATTGTAATTCAGGGATAAAAAAACTGTTGGCTACATTGTTGTAAGTGAAGGAAAACTGGTAATCTGGCTGCACTGCATCCTTTCATAAGCCTATATGGACAATAGGTAAATAAGTAACAAATTATAAATCTTAAAAGTTATGAGAGGTAGAATCGCAATTGAAAAATTCAATGGCACAGCTGGGACTTGAACCATAGACATTCTGCTTTACGTGTGACTACATAACCATTAAGCTAATGTGACAACCTGCGAGTATGACACCGAATTCTTCAACTGATTTGTATTTTTTCTGGTAGACCACAAAGGGAATCTCATGTCAGAGATAAATACCGTCAGAGATTCTTGTACTTGGAAAAACGAAGCCATTCACATTAAACTTACAAAAATTCTTGCATCACATGTTGTAAAGTTGAATCCTAATAGTCCCGTCAAGTCCTGTTAAGGTTTTAACAAGCATGAACATGAGTAAACGTCTCAATGTTCAAGACTTGTATAAAAATAGTGCTATCCATGTTGGTGGTCATTACAGACTTCCTTTTCCATGAATACAAAGAAAAATCAGAAGCTAATGATAGCGAAGCAATAAACATTAATACATTTTATTCACTAAATCTTCACTTAATCTATGTAATTATGTATTTTCCGACAATTACACAAGATAAAGCAAAGTTTTAGTCACTAATATTTGTTAATTTACTTTTCCATGCCTTACCCGGAATTTATAACCAACCAACAAATATATCAGGGTCGTTCTAAAGTTCTCAACCTGACCAAAAAACACAAGATTTAAGAAAAATGTCCTTTTTAAATTTTTCAACATAATCACCTTGAAAATCAATGCATTTAACCAACGACTTTCCAACCTTAAATTAATGTCCTCAGTAAAGTACGATCTGTATGCTTCTATGTCAAATATTTAAAGTATGATCTGTCCAACTGAGCAAAATAAATGTCTCACAGCTACAACCTCATCATTTGATGTGAGTCTTTGTCCATCAAGTCATTTCTTCAGGTTTAAGAAGAAAAAATAATCACTGAGAACCAAATCCAGTGAATACATCAGTTGTAGAATATTTGAAGGCCAAGGTCACGAAGCTGTTCAGCAACAGAGACACATTATTATGATGAAAGATATTTTTCACAACATGTGAACTTTGAGCCCGAATAGCATTCTTTAATTGCAGCAATAGTGAAGTGTAATACTCCCCAGCTATGGTTTTGCACCTCTATAGGAAATCCATGAGGATCCCAGAAAACCATAACCACGTCTTTTCCTGTTAATTAAACAGTTTTTTCTGCTTTCTTTGACACACTTTCACCTTGCCATGCAATATATGGATTTCTCCATCTTTGCTCTGTAGCGATTAATTCATGCTTCATCTACTGTCATAAAATGGAGAAACTCGTTCATTCAAATGAATTTTGTCAATGAACACAAATACAGCACCCACTAAGCAGAAAGCCTTCTCATACTCAAAACTTTGCATAAAATGTAGTGGACACAGCCTATCAAGCTGTTTGTCCAACCTGCATACCTTCCATTGGTAATCACCGAGTATGGCATAGTGAACTTTCCAGAACTCTCATCACTTATAGCAGATTTAGACACTCTGAGTGCTCATCATCTTCAGTGGCTGTACAATCACATTTAAATTCTGAAGTCCACATTTTAACCATCTAAAACAAAGGGGAAACATCCTTTAATGTTCCTTTCAAAATGAAATACTTCATCATAGCTTCTATTTCAGTGTTATACATTTTGTTGAAAATCTAATCTTTATGTACACACTATCTACATTATGATACTTTTAACTGCCATAGAAATCTGGGCATCTACATGAAATGAGTAAGGAACAGAACTTTCAGAATGCCTCTCGTACAACAGAATTTCATTTTTTAGAAAAGTATGTCATCACAATTGCTACAATTTAGTTTGTCAGCTGTGCTGAACATCAGTACACATATGTTGTAATGAAAGTGTTAATAGTAACGTGGTGATACTAAAAGCAAGAAGAAAACAAAGATGGCAGGGGAGGGCTGAAATAATAGTGGCAACATCAATGGAGTAGTTCTATGTGGGGCTGATAGATGTCCCCAAATTCAGGTAAAAAACTCTAGTAACTTTGTATACTGCAGCGCAAATCTACAATAAGCTTCCAAATTCATTCAATGCTCCACATAAACACTTCATTAAGGATCTAAAAATATTCTTAAAAACCCATGCCTCCTGAAATTGAATTGAATATTTTAATTATGAGCAAACTAGCATGAATACCAACATGTGTTATAAATGGTGAAAGAGAGTGTGTGTGTGTGTGTGTGTGTGTGTGTGTGTGTGTGTGTGTGCGTGCGTACTCACATGCATGTACAGTTTATTTCCAAAGCAAAACAAAAAAATCTATTAAATACCGAATTTGGTGCTGAAAATTGTCTTCCAAGGAAGTGACAAAGATTTTCAAGAAACTTCACCCCAACTAACCTTTATATCAGGGACTCTCAAAGCTTAAAATTGCACAAGGTGCAATCTAACATGCAGAAATTCCTTGCACCGTGCATCATTGTGGCTTGGTTAAGCTTGGTTCAACTTGCCTTCTGCAGAGTGTAGAAGCCAGGAAGCATGTGTTGATAAACGGCTTGCTTATCAGCAAAATAGATGTGTAATACAATTATGTAATAATGGAGCAACCTGCTCCAAAGAAAGCAAAGAATGTTAAAAGACCATTTGAAGCAGAGTAAGAATTTTCTTATTTTGTTGAAGGTCGTGAAAATAGAGCTAAATGCCTCATCTAGCGGTACAATAATTACATGTGTAAGAAGAAAATCATCTGTTGAAAGACAATGTAAGGGTAAATGCAGAAACATATGGTGAAATCGTAGTATAGGATGCACTAGAGAGGAGGTTGCTACATTTTGCAGAAGTGTATTCTTTATCCAAAAATGAGGTTTGTACCAATGCTTTCTAGATACCTAAAACAAAAGACCAGATTTGTTCATAAAAAACCAAATTAATCAGTTTAGCAGTACACTGCACATAAGCATTATGCAATGAGGAAAACACAGCGCTGAAAGTGTGAAAGAAGGAGACAAACGGCAAAGCGAGCGAGACAAGCGTAAGGAGAGAGCAAAAGGATGGAGGTCAAGTTTTCATAGTCGCATTTTGTACTTTGCAAAGCACTGTTGCATGCACCCCAAGAGGCTCTGCTTGATATAAAAACCATTTAGAAAATGTTGATTTTTTTCAAAAATACCTCTAATGATTTTCATTAAAATACAACATGTTTAAGATATTTTTATGGTAAATGAAATACATATCCTAAATTTTCTGGAAATAGCTTCTGAAGCCCTCTTCATTCTGAATGACTTTTGCATAACAGATAGATAAAATCTTACTACGCAAAAAAATTGAATTTGTTAAAGCTCACAATTTATGTGATCTAGATTTTTTGTGGAGCTAACCATTTCTTAAACATTCTTTGTTATTGGTATGAATTTTCAATGTTTCTCAAGCAAGAAGCTGTTATTCACTTTTTTATGTCCTGGTCATTCAAAGAAAATAGAATTTCAAAGCCATCTCATAGTGACCAACTCTTATTAGAACTAGAATAAATAAAAGAGAACATAGCCCACTAATAAATGAGGTGAAATTGTACAACAAATTACCAAGTACGATAAAAGATAAAAGGGTACAAAATCCAACAAAGAATTAAAGAAGTACTTAATTGATGAATGTATAGAGTAGATGATTTATAATATTTAATAATTAGTCATGTACTGTAAATTGACAATTTGGGCATTGTCTGACTACAGGTAAGTAAATATTATTAGTATGTTATTATGTAGGAAAATATAATTTATAACTATTTGTAATTACTTATACAGCTGGATTCACCGTTCTTGGCTCCTGAAGGAAGTAAATGTAAAGGCTGAAAGCGAGTTTATTTACCAAGCCAGGTGACAGCAGACAGCAAGCGAAATTGGTGCGTCAGCATCATACCTACTCACATAACGCTCTACTTCGTAAAGTAGTATGTACAGTCCATGCAGAAAAAATGTCTATACAATGTACCTAGCTTAATTAGCTGTTCAAATGTGTTCGTATTAATACATGC
The DNA here is from genome assembly GCA_030765045.1 of Tenodera sinensis. NCBI lineage: Eukaryota > Metazoa > Arthropoda > Insecta > Mantodea > Mantidae > Tenodera > Tenodera sinensis. Next base: position 55,845,999 of record CM060966.1, read on the forward strand.
ATCACTGCAGATATTGTAAATTTGGCCTTTTTTCATTTAAAACCCAGTTCTCTCACTATTCTGTTTAAGGATGACTTACTGCCCTGGAAGTTAATGCCTTCTCTTAAAATTCTAAGTAATTTAGCTATTGTAGGAGCACTTTTCTTTGCCCGCCTGGGTAGCGTGATGGTTAATGTGTCTGCTTCATGTCCAAGAGGTCGCGAGTTCGAATCTCGCTTAGGGTAAGTTATCCGGGTAAGGTTTTTTACGAGGTTTTCCCTAATCTGAGAAGACGAATGTCGGGTAACTTAAAGCTCCATGGCCCTTGGGCCCATTTGAGCATCATTTCACCTATTTCATTCACCGTCTGATGTGACATTACGTTAGAGGATGTTAATTAAAATAAAAAAGCATGTTTTTCCATAACACAAGAATTTGAATCGTTCTTCTAACGAAGTCATTTATCGAAGTCATCTAGATCCGTTACTCATTTCGGAACCTTTTTTTGCCTGGAGTTCCAAAATGTTCTGATTTTCATGTTGTTTGCATTCTTGAGCAATTCTTTTCACTGTTCTGACGCTCCTGTGGCATCTGATACGCGTTTTTGAACTTTTTAAATTTTTAAGAAAAAAACTTCTGATGTAAGAAGTTCTTTGCTTTTAGGTTTTTTCTTCATGTATGTCCGTACATTTGAAACAATTTCGCTGCTCTGACTGTGTAATGTTTTGGATCCTAATGTGGAAACAGTGGTAGCATAACTGATTTATGCTATGACCAATGTCTCATAAATTCATTATATTCACTTCTTATCACAAATATCTTAATATGTCTTCAATTACTGTATGCTACACAAAAAAGCAACTATGAATTTACAAGGACTGTTGAAATGCAGACATCACTACCTTCCCCATCCCCACCCCACCCGTTGTGCATGGTTTCATTCCCAGAATTATATGAGATGGCGAGAGAGAAGATATAGATTCACCTACAGGACTTCCACTCAAGGTCAGGGGCCAAGAACGGTGAATCCAGCTGTACTTGTAACGATTTATAATTATTGTTTTGTTACTGCAACTGTGTAAATTATCTTAGGGTAAGAGGGGCATAGTGTCAATGCATGTGAGAGATGTATCACATACCCTGTAATTTTCCTCAAATTGGTGTGTTCATTATAATTTTGTGGTACATAATCATTTTTAATGTCATTAAAAATCAAGTTTTCATAAATATTTTGATTTCAATTTGTGCCACTCAGCAGTAGTATGTTTCAAAACAAAGTTTGGGTCAACGGCATCTGTTGTCAGCTGCAGGAAACTGGTGTTGTGCACCTCACCCAAGGTATGCAATAGCCCAGACATCTCGCCTTAAAAAATGTGCTTGTATTATTGCATTTATAGTCGTGAATAAAAAGTAATTCACAATTTGTTTTGTTTCTTGTGTGTATGCTGTTCAATTATGGACATTTAAACATGATTTGCACACTGGTTACTTATTATTAAAGTAAATGTAGGTTAAGATATGAGTATTCTGGGAATGAGGGTATGCATGAGGCAGTTACATACATGATGGCAAGTAAATGTAGGTTAAGATATGTGTATTCTGGGAACGAGGGTATGCACGAGGCAGTTACATACATGATGGCACAACATGAATCAGAGCTAGAGCATAAACAAAATCTTGTTTCTGTGCTCTTGTTGCAACAAAAATCAAACTAACTGTTGTATGATCAACAAAATCAACATAAGAAGCTTCCAAACATTAAAATTTATCTAAAAAGAATATGTAACTAAAGCAGATCCTCTAAAGCCTGCACTCAGTATTACGATGAACATTAAAAAATGTACAAGACATTTCAAAATCAAATTTTATGAAAGTGAATCCTGGCTGTGTTATAATACCTAAAGCAAATGTTTTGTTAATCTTTTTTGAAACAAAAGTGACTTTGGAATTCTAGCAGTTATGAAGACTTAAAGAACATTTATGAGGCAGCAAAAAACAAAACAAAAAGAACAAACTATTCTTATTATTACATAACATGCCAAAAACAACTAAAAATGTTTAATATAGATCCAGAAATAGAATTTGCAATGAATAATCAGTAAAAGCTCTCAGTTGAACAGCATAACAATGAAGTGAAACAGAAAAGAGTTTTGTTTTGTCATTTTGCACAGGCCTGTATGTTTTATAGGAAAATAGCCACTTGCTTTTCATGGACACGATGAGAATGAAGGATCTTCAAACTGAGGCAATTATATTGAATATTTAAATGAATTAGCACATACGACGTCCAGGGTTGCCAATATTTAAAAGCAAAATTATCGTACTGGCCACTCAAAATTATAGATTTGGATTCAAAATTATCGTACATCATAAAGCAAGCACTACAACAATAAACATATCGGTATAATACTTATGGAAATATAAGAGTAATGATGTTTATTATATCCAATCGCAAGATTGATGACCTCAACAAATATTACAACTTTAGCACTTATGTTTCTCGCACTATTCTTCTGAAAGTTCAGCTTCCTCAACCGTTGCAGCATTGGACAAATTAATTGTTGTTGTTGTTTTCTAGTGCCTTGCATCTGGCAATGAAGCCATTAGCATTCGTGCTTTCCAATACTTTTGAACTGTAGTTTCTTCTGATCTTAATGCTTCACAGGTCTTCAAGTGGTCTTCATTCATTTCTGCTGGATCGTTACACAGGACACATATCGGTGAGGCTGAGATACCTATTCTGTAGAGATGACTTGCCAAGCAGTCATGATTTGTCAATAGTCGGAAGGCTGCAACAGCTGTTTTCCTTGGTCTCTGGGGGATTATATCTGGATTGGAAAGTAGTGTTAATCTTAACATCTTCTTGGTGACTTGCAGATTTTAAGATCTACCACGTTGTTTCATAAGTTAAGATGACAAAATGAGTTCATTTACCGTATCTAGTGCCAATCTGTTCTAACTTTGGTTTTTATTAAACCCAGTTTAGGAAAAAAAAAAAACTCTTTCACAAGAAGTGCTTCTGTGGGGCAAGGAAACCACTGATAATGTAAAGGTTGCTAGTTCTTTGAAATTAGCACGTATTTTGAGTTTTCTACATTGATCGTCAAATTTTTGGACAGTACCTTCTTCATTGAGATTATCAGACCTGGGCACACTGGCAATAAGAGGATAAAGGTAGCAGGTTTAGTAGGGTTGGAAATGGCTGCTATGGGTTGGAGACAGACAATGAGGACAAAAGTGGTGTGGTTATTTGTAATTAGTTTCACTTCGCTGGAGTGACAAACTAGTGAAAATGATATTTTGCCGATATCGAACTATCATACATTCAAATTATCGTACGGGTTGACAACCATCGTACAAAGATTAAAATTATCGTATGCCCCCATAATTATCGTACGAGTTGGCAACCCTGCTGATGTCTCTCTGAAAGTGCACTTACAAAAATCGACTGTTTTTCGTGCAATTTCTCCTGATGTTCAGAATGACTTAATTTCAAGTGTGAGTGCTGTCATGACATGTGAAATTAAGAAACATATTTTTTATGCCTTTTTTGTTTAATTAATATAAGATGAAACTCCTGACATTATTAGTGAAGGTCATCTCTGTACTGTTTGTTACATAAATCTTGAAGGAAATATTGAAGAGAGGTTTATTTGATTTACAAATATAGTGAGTGGGTGAGTAGGGTTTACGGGCCCGTTGACAGCTAGGTCATTAGGGCCCCAAGTCAGAAGATAAAAACACGGAAAAACTCACCACCACTTAACACTCAGAATTAGATATTAAAACTGGGAATCTAAAAAATATAAATGCTAAAACAGTTAAAATGTAAAAACTGGTCTAAAAAGGTAACCTAAAAACAGTTAAAACCTAAAAACTGATCTTAAAATGTAAGCAGATAAAAATGTTAAAGTTAAAAATAAAACCACGAAATAAAATACAAGTTAAACCTGCTTACCGTATGTGTTTGGTCTTCATCTGTTTCTTTTTCAGTCTTATCTTGACCGAGTTGGAACCTGGTATTTTCAAGTCGCCATCCTCAGATGAGTCTGAAGAGCCTTGTTGGCTTGTTGAGCGGGAGTGGGACTTCTTTGATGATGGACAACTACTCACCCGGTCTTTAGGTCACGAACGGTGAGCGTTTACAGGTAAAACGGCGTGGCTACTGCTTGTGGATGGCTGGTGAGCAGGTGTCTGCACGGAGGAAGATTTAGTTGCTGGTGTAGGTGTATCACGGGATGGTGGAGAGGCACTCGTTGGTGAGTCAGTCTGCGTGACAGAATCAGTGACTGGAACGTGCTGAATAGGCACAGTGTGGGCGGGAGTGCAGTGGACTGCTAACGCGAAACTTAGGGTGGTCGCATGTTTCAGCTGCTCAAAGCGGCGACGTGCTTCCAAAAAGGTGAGCTGTTCTTTCACGCGCAACTCCTGTATTGCTTTCTCGTCCATAAATTTAGAGCACTGACGCGAGCTTGATGGATGGCTCTCTCCACAGTTCACACAAAGAGAATCCTGTGTACATGCCAAGTCTTCATGGGCTGGTGATCCACAACGCTCACAAATAGAAGGATTATTACAGGAGGTCTTAGTATGGCCGAACCGCTGGCACCTGAAACAATGCATTGGATTTGGCACATACTGGCGTACAGCGGCACGTTCATATCCACAAAAGATGTACTCAGGCCATTTCGTGCCTTTGAATGTTAGAAACACTGTACGCAAAGCTAACTCCTTGCCATCCTGTTTTCGCATAAGGCGGTAGGCCTGACATACACGCTGGTCAGAGAGACAGGTGACAATCTCCTTGCTCGACAGATTGTCTAGACTGGAGGTGGTGACAACTCCTCTACAGGTGTTAAGCAATTTGTGGGGCTACCCGAATTGGGTAGGATCCCAACAACTTCGCTTTCGAGACTTTCTCAGATTGCTCTGCCGTTCTGGTCTCGATTAACAGCGTACCGTCACGTAGTTTAGGCACGTTTTGCACCGGGCCACATATTCTATCTACCTCATGTTTAATATAAAAAGGGCTAATATCCATAATCGTCTTCCCTTCACAAGCCAATGTCACAACAAGAAAAGAGTCAAAATGGGAGGGTTTACGCAGATGCATATTGAAACTGGACCCCCATTCAGAACCATCGGCGTCAGCCTGCCATCCAGGGGTCAAAGAAAAGAAAGACACCAAAATCTCCACAGTCTGTGCCACAATGGAGACCCCTCCATGACTGACCTCAAGGCATACTTCAGAGGACCTACCCTCCGATCTCCACTGCTTGTCCGCATGGGTTAACCGTTCACCACGCGACACCCCGGCTTTATGCTCCCACCACAGGAATAACCACCCCAAAAGCTTTGAGAATGAGCTGGACACAGCTTGAAACCCCAGGGTTAGCACCAAAACAATAAGATAAGTGAAGTTTTTAGTTTCTAATTTGTTCTTACTTTAGAATTAAATACTTCAATTTTACTGGTTTTCTACTACACCTACTACCCAAAAAAAGACAGATAAGTAGTGGAATGTTAGTTGGAGTCAAAAAGGATATTAAATCCTCCTTTGAAATTGTTAAAGAAATGGATAACACAGATAAAAGTGAATTAATAAACCTAAATTTTTGGGATAACAAAACACATCTACATTTATACAGTATTTACAATCCTCCCAGAAATGAACAAGATCTCTCTCTTATTGACCAATTAAATAACAATCGTAATTGGGGATTTCAATGCTCATTCCAAAAGATGGGGTTATGAAAAAGTGGATTCTACAGGGAAGATAGTGGAAGAATTTTTGAATACCACAACTTTTGAACTGATTTATAGTAAAGAAGATCCCAAAACCTTCCTACATTACTCTGGAGCAGGCAGTAACCCAGACCTCTTGTTAGCTACAACAGATATTGTTTCAAAAATTAAAAAACGAGTTAGAAGATCCAAGTTCTGGTCACAGCAGTAATTGCTGATATAAAACTAGATAATACAAATGACAGTCAATGTCACACGAATCTGTATTGGAACTTCAAAAAAGCAGATTGGATCAAATATAAAACTGAACTGGAACATAAATTTAAAGAACAAACTAACTCACAGCTACATGACCAACCAGATCATTTGAACAAAAATTTCTGTAAAGTCATCCTAGAAACCGCAAAAAAAACATACTCCTCGGGGAAGAATTAAAAATTTCAAACACTTTTGGAACCCCCAGTTAGAAGAACTGAAAAAGCAAAGGGATATAGCTAGAAATACAGCTGAACAAACAAAAAACATATCGGATACACAAATATGGCGGAAGAAATGTGCCTCATTAAAAAAAGAAAATAATACTGCTAAAAAGAATTACTTTAATAATTTCTTAGAAAAAATGGATTATAGGACAAAGCTCATAAGTTCATAAAAAATGTCAAGGACAGGAAAGAAAACAACAGCACACCTATCATACACAACAATAAAATGTTAGTAAATGATGCAGTCATAGCCGAAACATTCAATAAATATTATGCTAATTCACATAAAATAACAAGAAATAATAAAAAGGAACGTAAAGAATTTAAGAAAGATTTGAAACAAGAAAGAGAATTTGATCCTAACACTCAGTGCAATATCTTTTTTCAAAATTTTAATATGCAAGAACTGAACATTGCAATAAATAATCTAAAAAACAAAAAGTCTCCTGGACCAGATCACATACATTCAGAGTTCATAAAAAAACTTGGAAAAACAGCAAAACAACAACTACTGAAACTCTACAATCTATCCTGGAAAACCACTGTACCTGCTGAATGGTGAAAAGCAATAATTGTCCCACTCTTGAAGAAAGACAAAACAGCATCAGAAATAAAAAATTATAGACCAATAGCTCTTACTAGCATAATAGCAAAAGTGATGGAAAGAATGGTGTCAAACAGGTTAAGTTGGTTTCTAGAATCACAAAATTTAATATCCCCATATCAAGCTGGATTCAGAGAGTTCCACTCTACAAGTGAACAAGTCTTACTTCTCAGTCAAGAAATCAAAGACTCCTTCAATAGAAAAGAAGATAATTTATCAGTTTTTATTGATTTCCAAAGTGCATATGATTCTATATGCAGAACAAAACTACTAAAGAAAGTAAAACAAATAGGGATACAAGGTCCAATGTTTTCGTGGCTATGTCATTTGCTAACACAATGTTTTATTGCAACCAGATATGGAAGAAATATATCTAAATACAAACAAGTACACCGTGGCTTACCACAAGGCGCAGTGCTCAGCACAACACTTTTTAATATATTTATTAACGATCTGCCACAACAAATACAAGAATCAGGTGTGAAGTGTGCACTATTTGCTGATGACTTAGTAATGTGGACTTCAAAACCAAAAAGCAAAAGTACAGAACTAGAAAAAACCACGCAACAATCCTTAACCAACTTACAAAGGTGGACCAAAGAAAATTTAATGACTGTCATAACAACAAAATCAAACTACCAAATCTTTTCACCAAGAAAAAAAACACTAAAAATAAAACTAAATTTTGAGGGTCAACAATTACCGGAAACAAAGGAAGCAAAGTATTTAGGAGTTACATTTGATACCAAACTTAGATGGACCAAACAAATAGAAAATGTAATACAAAGAGCAGAGAGGCGCCTTTCACTGTTACAACGTCTAACAGGAATGAAGTGGGGATGTTCCAGAACAACTCTTAATACAATATACAATGTATATATAAAGCCATTATTTACTTACTGCAGCGAAGTTCTTGTAACAGCAAACACAAAAAAACTTCAAATCTTTCAAAACCAAAGTCTGAGATTAATTACAGGTGCTATCAAAACCACACCAATAGCAGCTATGGAAATACTAACCAACCAATACCCCATTGAATATGAAATAGAAAAAGCGGCTCTTATTCAACACGAAAAGTTGATCAGACTCCCATTCAATACATGGCACAAGAGAAATTTTACACATACACTAAAGACTCAGGAGAGCTTTCTTTCCAAAATTCAAGACATCAGGAAGAATGTACACCTTCCTAATTCAAAGGAAAACTTCATATCTAAAGTCAATCCGACACATACATTAGACATCACATAATATTTACACCTGACAGAACAAGTTAAGAAAAGTGATACTCCAACTAGTGTTCTAAAATTATTGGCATTAGAGACAATCCATACTAGATTTCCAGAACATGAATGGCTCCATATTTATACTGATGGATCATTGATATCAAACCAAGATGGAGCAGGTGCTGGAGTCAGATGTTACCTCTTTTCCTATTACAAATCTTTAAGTTATGGAACTACTAACTTTGATGGAGAAATTGAAGCAATTCGAATGGCCCTACAAAATCTTTTGTACAGAATTTCACATTTTCAGCAAGCAGTTATTCTCTCAGATTCCAGGGCAGCAATTATAGCAATTACTTCCAAGTTGTCACCAAAAAACCAAAGAATTATAGAATGTTGGAAAATCCTTACCCATCTAACAGCACTTCAGAAACACCTAGTCTTCCAATGGATACCAGCTCACTGTGGACTGAGTGGTAATGAGAAAGCTGATTTTCTTGCAAAAAAGGGTATCAGCGGTGTACAAAAATCTATAGTTAATCTACCATTTTATGCAGCTAAAAGATTAGTCAACTCTGAATTCAAAAAAATTATTGCAAAATATGACTATGAAAAATCAAAAAATAAAAGATGGGAACTACCAAACATTCAAACAGTAATTCCTGAGTATCCTCGAAAAACAGCAGTTGTAGCTTTCAGGTTGGTTACGGGACATGATTGTCTGGCAAAACATTTAAACAGAATTGGGATATATGCTTCACCACTCTGTCCTCTATGTGATCTGCAAGAAGAAATGGATTGAGACCACCTTCAAATATGCCCAGCCACTTCTAGTGCCCCATCCATCAGTGAAAAATATTGGAGAGCAAGAGGATTAATGACTTCATTGTCAGAAATCCAGCATTAGCTAACAGCAACAACATTGCCGGTGCCCTTTTTAGCAAGAAAATCAGCTTTCTCATTACCACTCAGTCCACAGTGAGCTGGTATCCATTGGAAGACCAGGTGTTTTTGAAGTGTGGTTAGATGGGTAAGGATTTTCCAACATTCTATAATTCTTTGGTTTTTTTGGTGACAACTTGGAAGTAATTGCTATAATTGCCGCCCTGGGATCTGAGAGAATAACTGCTTGATGAAAATGTGAAATTCTATGCAAAAGATTTTGTAGGGCCATTCGAATTGCTTCAATTTCTCCAGCAAAGTTTGCAGTTCCATAATATAAAGATTTGTAATAGGAAAAGAGGTGACATGTGACTCCAGCCCCTGCTCCATCTCGGTTTGACATCAGTGATCCATCAGTATAAATATAGAGCCATTCGTGTTCTGGAAATCTAGTATGGATTGTCTCTAATGCCAATAATTTTAGAACACTAGTTGGAGTATCACTTTTCTTAACTTGTTCTGTCAGGTGTAAATAATATGTGATGTCTAATGTTTGTGTCGGATTGACATTAGATATGAAGCTTTCCTTTGAATTAGGAAGGTATACGTTCATATTGATGTCTTGGATTTTGGTAAGAAAGCTCTCCTAAGTCTTTAGTGTATGTGTAAAATTTCTCTTGTGCCATGTATTGAATTGGAATCTGATCAACCTTTCGTGTTGAATAAGAGCCGCTTTTTCTATTTCATATTCAATGGGGTATTGGTTGGTTAGTATTTTCATAGCTGGTATTGGTGTGGTTTTGATAGCACCTGTAATTAGTCTCAGACTTTGGTTTTGAAAGATCTGAATTTTTTTTGTGTTTGCTGTTACAAGAACTTCGCTGCAATAAGTAAATAATGGCTTTATATATACAATGTATGTTGTGTTAAAGAGTTGCTCTGGAACATCCCCACTTCATTCCTGTTAGACGTTGTAACAGTGAAAGGCACCTCTCTGCTCTTTGTATTACATTTTCTATTTGTTTGGTCCATCTAAGTTTGGTATCAAATGTAACTCCTAAATACTTTGCTTCCTTTGTTTCTGGTAATTGTTGACCCTCAAAATTTAGTTTTATTTTTAGTGGTTTTTTTCTTAGTGAAAAGATTTGGTAGTTTGATTTTGTTGTATTAACAGTCATTAAATTTTCTTTGGTCCACTTTTGTAGGTTGTTTAAGGATTGTTGCATGGTTTTTTCTAGTTCTGTAATTTTGTTTTTTGGTTTTGAAGTCCACATTACTAAGTCATCAGCAAATATTGTACACTTCACACTTGATACTTGTATTTGTTGTGGCAGATCATTAATAAATATATTAAAAAGTGATGTGCTGAGCACTGCGCCTTGTGGTAAGCCTTGTTTATATTTAGATATATTTCTTCCATACCTGGTAGCAATAAAGCGTTGCATTAGGAAATGACATAGCCATGAAAACATTGGACCTTGTATCCCTATTTGTTTTACTTTCTTTAGCGGTTTTGTTCTGCATATAGAATCATATGCACTTCGGAAATCAATAAAAACTGATACATTATCTTCTTTCCTATTGAAGGAGTCTTTGATTTCTTGACTGAGAAGTAAGGCTTGTTCATTTGTAGAGTGGAACTCTCTGAATCCAGCTTGACATGAGGAAATTAAATTTTGGGATTCTAGAAACCAATTTAACCTACTTGACACCATTCTTTCCATCACTTTTGCTACTATGCTATTAGCTATTGGTCTAATTTTTTATTTCTGATGCTATTTTATCTTTCTTCAAGAGTGGGACAATTATTGCTTTTCGCCGCTCGGCAGGCACAGTGGTGTTCCAGGATAGATTGTAGAGTTTCAGTAGTTGTTGTTTTGCTGTTTTTCCAAGGTTTTTTATGAACTCTGGATGTATGTGATCTGGTCCAGGAGACCTTTTGTTTTTTAGATTATTAATTGCAACGTTCAGTTCTTGTATATTAAAATGTTGATAAAAGATATTGTATTAAGTGTTAGGATCACATTCTCTTTCTTGTTTCAAATATTTCTTAAATTGTTTACGTTCTTTTTTATTATTTCTTGTTACTTTATGTGAATTACGGCTATGGTTGCATCATTTGTTAATATTCTATTGTTGTGTATGATGGTGTGCTGTTGCTTTATCTCCTGTCCTTGACATTTTTTATGAACTTATGGGCTTTGTTGCCATCTGTCCTATAATCCATTTTTTCTAAGAAATTATTAAAGTGACTCTTTTTAATTGTATTAATTTCTTTTTTTAGTGAGGCACATTTCTTTCGCCATTTGTGTATCTGATATGTTTTTTGTTTGTTCAGCTGTATTTCTAGCTATATCCCTTTGCTTTTTCAGTTCTTCTAACTGGGGGTTCCAAAAGGGTTTGAAATTTTTAATTCTTCCCCAAGGAATATGTTTTTTTTGCAGTTTCTAGGATGACTTTACAGAAATTTTGTTCATATGATCTGGGTGGTCATGCAGGTGTGAGTTTGTTTGTTCTTTAAATTTATGTTCCAGTTCAGTTTTATATTTGTTTCAATCTGCGTTTTTGAAGTTCCAATACAGATTTGTGTGATTTTGACTGTTATTTGTATTATCTAGTTTTATATCAGCAATTACTGTTCTGTGACCAGAACTTGGGTCTTCTACAACTTGTTTTTTAATTTTTGAAACAATATCTGTTGTAGCTAACAAGAGGTCTGAGTTACTGCCTGCTCCAGAGCAATGTATGAAGGTTTTGGGATCTTCTTTATCATAAATCAGTTCAATGGTTGTGGTATTCAAAAATTCTTCCACTATCTGCCCTGTAGAATCCACTTTTCATAACCGCATCTTTAGGAATGGGCATTGAAATCCCCAATTATAATTGTTTATTTAATTGTTCAATAAGTGAGAGATTTGGTTCATTAAATAATTCATAATTAATATTCATAATTAAATGTACATGTCTGATATTGTGTAAAATTATCTATGGACAACAACAAATTGAATTGAACTAGGAGATCGGACTATTGCTTAAGCCTACTGTATTCCCTTATTATCCTAGTACCCACAAAGAAATATACAATAACATAATTTCTGCAAACGTTTATCTCAATGAACATTGAAGCAATATTTCTATGTAAGACTTCTAAAATAGTTTAATACAAAATTATAGAGGCGGCAGAAAGGCCTCCTATATTTAAGAATGGTAATTATAGTTGGTAAAGTGTAGATTCAATTGTTTTCTTTCCATGGCTTGGGTAGGCGTCACACCGAAAAAGACAAAGTCCGCATAAATTTAATAATTTGTTTGTGCAAAGTGTTATTTTAGACAAACATTTTTGGTGGTGAGAGACCGCAAAATAACAATGCATAGAACAAGTGTATAATCAGTGAAGTGGCATGAAAAAGAAAGAAGAATATGAGCCTATAAAAATATATATAGTCTGTGTTTGTGGAAGTGTGAACCCCGTAGGGTGATGCAAAAGAAGGACGCCAAGCCATGAGACTGTGTAGTTTGTTTGCTTATATATTGAAATAAAAACAAAAATTTTACGTGGATCTATAGAATAATCATTTTAATTAATTGTTGACCCTACCATGCCCTAGATACGAATAGCACATGAAAAGAGTTATTCAGGCTCGCCACTGATATAGCTCGGCGAAAACAAATTACGCCATCCCTTACCACACAGATGGTACCCCGCACCATTCATAAACTTTACAACATGAAGTAGATAGAGGAATCAGCCTTTGTAAGAATAGTTTTTATAAGAGTACAGAAAGTCATGAGAATGCAATGATCAGATTTTTTCAGTTCTTTGCATGATGTTTTCATGTTATTCTTTCAAGGTGGGTAAAGATAATTTGATAGTAGCATATTAAAATTTTAAAAATTCCTGCTTTGCAAAAGGATAAGAAAAATTTAGCATTTTATGATATCATACATTTTAGTTCCTTTGATAAAACTTGTCTAATTGTATGGTGGAAAAACTTAACTTCCCATTCTGATTGCTCCCAGCCTTTAATACCTCAGATACTATAGTGGGAAAATATTGGAATAGCTAATTCTAGGGCATTTGAAAAAAAAAAAAAAAACACACGCATACACACACACCCAAAAAATAAACTGGAAAAGTCACAATATTTTAAGTTAACACTTGGATTTAATGAGTAAAGTTTAAGTTTGTACTTGAATTACAGTTTTAGCTGTAAGCGAACACAACTCAATTAAGAAAAAACTAGTACATCAAGATGTTGCCTGAATGTTTCAGCTTAAACGACAAAATGTGTGAATATGTACAAGCTAGATCTTTTTTACTGGTACCTAGTTTGATCTTTAGAAATCCAAGTGTGGTGCTGACCCAGCTTATATCAGTCTGTTCCATTACCAGCTATAAGACGACAGCTTTTATAGACTTTTGCAAACGTAAATCTTATAAACAACAGATGACAACATACAAAGAGAATTACGATTATGGTCTCTTTAGGTTTGCAAAAGGGAATGTAGAATAACTGCCTGAATATTTTCTGAAGAAAGCTACTGAAACAGGAGGTGGCAACCTTAGTAACAAACAATGCCTGGAGATTTATCCAAGATCTTTGCATATGCAGGATTTCAATTAGGAATTGCAGAAGACAGGAGTTCATCACAAAATTATATATAAATAATAAATAAAATATTGAAAACTGTAAATGAACTGATAAGGTGCACATGTGGATTAAATTTCTTGAAACAGAACAAGATAAAAATGAAGGGTAAGTGTAATGGAATGAGCATTACAATTTCTCTTATGCAATGCCTCCAAATTATGGCAATGATTATGTCATAAATTTAAATGAGAACTGTAACTTAAATGTGATAGTTTACAGCAGTTTGAAAGAGGAAAAGTGTTGACGTGCAGTAGCCAGGACCTACTCATAATAATAGAGCCCTTTCAAGATCTGCTGTTTGTAAAGTTATAAATCAGGGATGCACTGATGCAGTAATACTTAGCGAGAGTTATGATATGAAATTATGCCATGGATACTTACACCCTATTTAAATTCACAAACTCAAGCAGAAACAGCTTAAGACAACCTCCTAAAGAAAAAACGAAAATTGTTTTACCAAGCTGAAAGAACAATTCACTATTCTCAATTTTATATGTATGAAACTTGATAAAGTGCCATCTGTGATTATTAGCACTAATGATTCATAACATTGCCAAATATTTGAAAATACCTTTGGAAGAGGAGCAAGAAGATGCAGCTGAAAATATGTGACAAAAAGGTATCTTAAGAAGGGAGGAGATTAAAAGGAGATTAAAAATGTATTTAACCTAAGAAAGAACTTTTATCACTATCATTATTAATTATTATTATTATTATTATTATTATTATTATTATTATTATTATTATTATTATTATTATTATTATTATTATTATTATTATTATTATTAATGCATAATTTTTGTACATAGTACTACAATTGTGCTACATAAGTTAATCTAATATTGTCATGAAGCGTGTTCGAGGGTTACATCCATTGATGTTCCTCAATCAATAGATCTGTGTGTCTTTTCCTCTAGAGATGGCGCTGCGGTTGTTCTGGTGGCATGTATTGTGGTATTTACTTCATCAAGATTATTCATTGTGTAGTATTTTTGGAATCAGGATATTTACGTGTTAATGGTAGTTTGGAGTAGTGATAAAAGCATGTCAATCTTTTTGATCATATCAGTCATTACTGTGCTATTTATTACTGTGTCACCAGTGTCATCTTGTTTGTTTCTGGAGTTACCTGCAACATAAGCATAAGTAGATCGATTGGTAGCGTCAGTGTAGTTGGGTAGAGCTGATTCTCCTTGGTTTGTAGTTGCAGTTTGTGCTGTTACTGTTGTTGCGTTCTGAGATGTGGCAACGATTAATGGATACTTTCTGTTTGTGGTTTGCTGGAATTTAGGAGATCTTCTCTGGATTCTTTGGTATTCGGGACAACCCCTGTAGTTGGATGACATCCTTTGCAGTTTGTGCATATTAGCAGGGTGTCCTTGGGTTTGTTGCATTTTCAGTGAGATGAAGTCCTTCACATTTTACGCATCTTGCGGTTTGATTACAAAAGTTTTTGGTATGCCCATATTGTTGACATCTATGACATTATATAATTTCTATCTTTGGTATGGGTGGCTCTTTAATAACAGCATTGCAAAGCCGGGTTAGGTTATAGATTTCTGGATTTTTTAAATTTGGCTTTAGGTCCAGAAAAAACAGAGGTATGGGTAATTTTTTGACTGGGTGTCTGACTGGTAACATCTGTAATGGTTCATTTCCAGCTCTTTTAATTCAGCCATCATTAATTCTGTACTGCAGGTGTAATGTAGTCCTCTTATAATTACTCTGAAAGCCCTATCAGATTTTAATTGATAGGTGTGATGTTCTGCCTTGTGCATTTCTAAGAACTCAGTTACTTTTCTATATCTTTCTATTAGATCCATATTTAGTTTAACTACATTATTCTCCACTGTCTTGTATCTAATTCTCCACAATTAAGGGAATTTAGTTCTTTAATCATAGCATTCATGTTGTGTATACTGTGAATATAAATTGGTGGAGGTTTACTTATCTGTGAATTTTCCATCACTGGCTGTACCACTGATTCTTGTACGTGTTGTTCATCAAGGCTGGCTAGAGGTGCAAAAGCATTTGATGTCGGTATGGTGATTTCTTCATCCATTCTTATTCTCTTTAAACAGCTTTCATTACTATAAGAGAAGCTGGATGAGCTTTGTTGTGCCATATTTAATGCCGAGTTTGTTGAACAGAAAGAAAAAGGAATAGAAAAGGTAACCTATATAGGTTAGGGAAAATTCCCTGACAGTGGCTTAATTACGTCACTGAATGTATCTTAAAACTTTTAAACAAATTAATATATAGCTCACATGTCATGCTGCCCATTAAGGGGTTAATATTTATAAATGTCTGGCCATATAATCTTAACAAAGAGTCAACAGCTGTGTTCCTTGCAAATGATACTAGAGTATGAGGTGCACTCTTTAAATTCCAGGACTATGTCTACTGTGACCAATCAGATGATGTGATTAACATGAGCATGCAGCCCAGGTGAGTAACGACCTAAAGACAAGCTACACTAAGTTTCAGAACAATATAATTATTGGTAACTGTGTTACACAAGTTTGTATTAGAATGTGCACACTCATCTGGGAGAAATCACGATGGACTCAAAACTGGAACATCAAATTCTGTGTGAACTTGGGAAATGGGCAATCAAAATCCATGAAATGTTGAAACAAGCTTACAGGAATGAAACAATGAGTTTTATGAGATGTTTTGAGTGGCATTCATGTTTCAGAAATGCTAGAACAATGCCAGAGGACAATAAAGAGGCCAGGGTGTACAATACTCTCAAAAACATTAAAAGAATTCAAACAATAATCCATGAAGATCAACGTATAACCATTACGTAAATTGTTGACATGATCATGATGTCATTTGAGAAGGTTCAAATGACTGCAGCATATTGGTACCAAATTCATGCCCAGGCTTCCGTCACAAGAACAAAAGGACCACCATCTCCAAATCTATCAAGATCTCTGTCAATGATCCCTGTATGTCCCAAAACTCTTGTCAGGGATTATTACTAGTGATAAGAATTGGATCCATGGGTATGACCCTGAGACCCAAGCAATAGTCTTTGAAGTGGAAGAGCCCTCAATCACCAAAGCCAAAGGAGACAAGACAGATCAAGAGCACAACCAAGACTATCATCACTGGTGTTTTCAACATTCATGGGATTGTGCACAGTGTGGGTCAAACAGTGACTGCTGGTTTTTACTGTTTTGAGATGTCTCAGGGAGGACATCTGTCAGAAACGACCACAACCAGGCAGAGAAAAATTTGATACTCCAAGATACAATACAGAGGGCCATTGCAACATGCCCGTTTTGTGCTTGTAACAACATTGTCATCCTTCCTCACCAGTTTTGACTCTGCAGCTTCCTTTCATTTCCAAGATGAAATTGAAGCTGAATGATTGTCATTTTGGCACAGAGGAGGAAATTCAAAGCAAATCACAGTAGGTATTTAACATGTTTCAAGAACGACAGTTCCAGGATGTATTCCAAAAATGACATGGCACTGGGATCAATGAATGCCCAATTGGAGCACTTTCAAGGGGATGGTACCCAAATTTAAATTAGGTAATTTTATTTTCATTTATGGGACCAGTCCTGGAATGTAATGACTGTCACATCAGCAATTAAGAGATTTTGTTACTAAAGCATTTGAACAGCTCAACATTTAGTTTGATGCAAATAAGCTATCTTTAAACTACGATAAAACATACTTTATTCAATTCAAAATAAACCATAAAAAGTACATGAATCAACAATCAGATACAATAACTGCACCATAAATAAAATATCTGGTACAAAATTTCTATGGCTACAGGGAGATTTCAGCTGGAGAAAACAAATAAAAATCATGCTTCCAAAACTTAGCTCTGCTCACTTTGTATTCACAAACTTAAAGAAAATCTCCTTAATCAAAATGCCTTAAGAATAACATATTTTGCTTACTTTCACTCCCAGTTAAAACTATCTTCTGGGATAACCCAATCCACAGCAAGCGTTTGTATTACAAAAAAGAGCCATACGTATTATTTGTGGTGTTGGAACCCATGATTCCTGTATTTAAAACCAAAAATTAACTCTTACTGGTGAATACATATATTCTCTGTTGAGCTATCTTACATACAAAAATGATAATTTTACTACAAACAATGCTGCGCATGAACATAGTGCAGGGCATCCATGCAATTTGAATAGATCAGCAAATTGCTTAAAACTGTCCCATAAAGGATGTTACTATTCTGCAATAAAAATTTTAATAACCTTCTATGTTACCTAAACCTATTAGGCAATCCTAATCAACATAAAATATTCAAGAAAGATTCACACCCCTTCTTATATACTCCCTCCTCTGGTGCGGTTTTTGTATATAGGGAGCCCTGCGTTTGGATAACATTTGGTGCAGTTTTTGTATATGGTGTTTGCTATGATGATGAGACTTGTTTACTATCTTAGGTGGCCGTATAGGGCGAGATGAATTATTAGATTCAGTTTTTATGTTTACTGAATTTTGTATTCACACCTTTGTAGATTATTACAGTTTTTTAAACCGTAGCACAGTTTAAAAATATATAGTTTCACTGATTTGTATTACTTAGCATGATGCAGATTTTGTATCGAAAGGTTTCGTGAAATTTCACTAAAAGCATGGTCTATCTTGTTATATCTTGTCGATTTAATTGTACCATATTAATTAATACGCATTATATAGTTTAACATTTTGAGGTTAAATGTGTAAGTAATGTCTTCTTCGCTTTTAAACCTTAGTCCACAAATATTCAATTATTCAACAATCACTTATTTGAGCTGCGCATAAAAAAGACGTCTGTTCTCTTCAAAGCTGGTAGACCAAGAGAAAGTATAAAGTTACCACGTTGCTAAGTTAACATGTTTGAATATTTACTCAGTTATGCTTGCTTATGATGTCATATTTTGAGTTTCGCTATAATCTTGAATTTGCTAAGAAAATGATTTTAATTTGTCTTTTTGACATTTGTGACATGAAATACCTACAAAACAACTCTTAATTACATAAATGCAATTGAAATATAACTTTTAACAACAAATATCATCCTTATAAATAGACAATCTTCTTGGCAATGAAAGAATGATATGAGACAGAGTCAAATACATATATGAATAAAGTCAAGTTCATGATTCATTTGATGATGTCCAGGGACATATATATAATATTATATTATATTAGATATTAAAGAATTCCTCTATAGTATATGGAGTGAAACAGTGTTCATGATTCACCCCATATACTATAGAGGAATTCTTTGATATTTCGTTCAACAGGTAAATATTCAGACTAGGGTAGATTGCGTGTGATGGTGATTTACACAAGTTCACTCTTGAAATAATGGCAATTTATAAATTTTCATTTTTGCTTACTTGATGCAAAAATGGAGGAAAAAAAACAGTATTATTTGTGATGGGTATATTACTAGTCATGATGCATGTTCCGTAATTGTATGACATGTTCAATGCCCCTGAGCTTTGCTCACCTTGACACCAAACAAATAAATCAACAACTCATGCCACAGAAGTTTTGCTTATATGAGCAGGGGGCTAAGAATAACAACAAAAACAAATCAAAATGTTGTTAATCCAGCAGATTTTGCTCTCATTAAAGTTAGTAGTCTTCATTGCACATGCTCTATACTGGGAAGTAGGCAAATTTTATTGTGCTTGTGTAATTATTTTCCTGTAAGTAAAAGGCAAGTGGGTGGATTCCAGGTTCTACAATTAACAATATCAACTCCAAACAGCACTCTTAAGGCATACGTACTAAAGCTTTCACGGCCTGCGTTAATCCAATACATAGTAGTTTTCGGATTTGTAGGCCGAAGTTGTAAACCAGCCAGGAGTCACTCTCTGAAGATCCCCAACGCCGTCTTGGGTGAAACGTCAGATTTTTCATTGACTGGACCATGGCCTACAAAACCCGAAAACTACTATGTATTGGGCTCTTAAGGTAATTACTTCATTCTCTTTCACCTTTATAACTGCTTTTAATTTGCAACCACTAATTGAACTTTTGCCTCTTTAACTTCTAAAATCCTCAAAACTGCTATAATAAAGATATCAGGTGTCAGTTTAGGCTAAGCTTGTGTACAAGCATCATGCATTAAAAGTGCTTTTAAAAAAGTGAAATAGGATGTTATAAACACCCTATTACTGACAGCTGGAGTATATGTTGTCACTTCAAATGGCTCTAACCACTCACCCCTTTTAGATAGTCTTTCTTTATAGGAGAATTACAGCATACAAGAAACAGCCATTTTGTGGCTACTGAGCAGTTAGGCAGGGTTAAAGGATTCATTGGGGTTTAGTAGTACTGATGTTTTGGTTATGCCTGTCATCACTCGGCCACAACTGCTTCCTTTCTCTTCTGATAAAAAGCGTTCCTCAGCTACACTTTGCAGCTCTGGGACTTCAATTCCTCGCTACACTTGTGTTCCAGTTCCATATGACGGATGGTTAATAAAGCTTATAAAAGACTTGTTAGAGTTGAATTAACGTAACTTCGGTATCCTGACATATGCAAAACAAGCAGTGTTGCTAGTCTGTTGGTGGATTGTCGTTCCCCAGCCGAGTGCAAGAGGCGATGTAAACAAGATTAAACTTTTCTGCTTCAACTTACGACAAATAACTATAAACAGATTAAAGCTGTGCTTTGACAGTAAATGAAGTAAATTTGATGTAATATACATACACGTAGGTATATACTCTCCACTTCTCAAAATAGAAGATATGGCGTAAAGTACACCTGTAAACTTCTGAATAGTGATTATTATTTATTTATGCCAACAAACTTACTGTTGGTGTTTTTAAACACACAAGCCGTGTGTGGGCAAAGTTTAAGAGGTAGAACCGGAACTTAAAAATTCAATGCCACAACTGGGATTTGAACCACAGACCTTCCGCTTGCCGGGCGGACGCTCTACCACTGAGCTATTGTGACAAACTGCCAGAGTGGCATTAAATTCTCAAGCCAGTTCGTATTTTTCCTGGTAAACCACAAAGGCAGTCTCACATCAGAGACAATTACCCCAATGGTGACTTACTATTGCAAGTACTTTATATCCCAGGATTAAATAACCTTCACATGGTAATTATTATTTATTTATGCCAACAAACTTACTGTTGGTGTTTTTAAACACACAAGCCGTGTGTGGGCAAAGTTTAAGAGGTAGAACCGGAACTTAAAAATTCAATGCCACAACTGGGATTTGAACCACAGACCTTCCGCTTGCCCACACACGGCTTGTGTGTTTAAAAACACCAACAGTAAGTTTGTTGGCATAAATAAATAATAATTACCATGTGAAGGTTATTTAATCCTGGGATATAAAGTACTTGCAATAGTAAGTCACCATTGGGGTAATTGTCTCTGATGTGAGACTGCCTTTGTGGTTTACCAGGAAAAATACGAACTGGCTTGAGAATTTAATGCCATTCTGGCAGTTTGTCACAATAGCTCAGTGGTAGAGTGTCCGCCCGGCAAGCGGAAGGTCTGTGGTTCAAATCCCAGTTGTGGCATTGAATTTTTAAGTTCTGGTTCTACCTCTTAAACTTTGCCCACACACGACTTGTGTGTTTAAAAACACCAACAGTAAGTTTGTTGGCATAAATAAATAATAATTACCATGTGAAGGTTATTTAATCCTGGGATATAAAGTACTTGCAATAGTAAGTCACCATTGGGGTAATTGTCTCTGATGTGAGACTGCCTTTGTGGTTTACCAGGAAAAATACGAACTGGCTTGAGAATTTAATGCCATTCTGGCAGTTTGTCACAATAGCTCAGTGGTAGAGCGTCCGCCTGGCAAGCGGAAGGTCTGTGGTTCAAATCCCAGTTGTGGCATTGAATTTTTAAGTTCCGGTTCTACCTCTTAAACTTTGCCCACACACGGCTTGTGTGTTTAAAAACACCAACAGTAAGTTTGTTGGCATAAATAAATAATAATTACCATGTGAAGGTTATTTAATCCTGGGATATAAAGTACTTGCAATAGTAAGTCACCATTGGGGTAATTGTCTCTGATGTGAGACTGCCTTTGTGGTTTACCAGGAAAAATACGAACTGGCTTGAGAATTTAATGCCATTCTGGCAGTTTGTCACAATAGCTCAGTGGTAGAGCGTCCGCCCGGCAAGCGGAAGGTCTGTGGTTCAAATCCCAGTTGTGGCATTGAATTTTTAAGTTCCGGTTCTACCTCTTAAATTCTGAATAGTGTTTTTTTTCAGCTGTTTAAGAATAAGTCCATATTCCATTCTATTTAATACCTTTATAAATGCTGCCACATGATTGTTTAAATGTTAATTCCAGTATTATATATATTATACTATACCTAACAGAACAAAGATGTCATGTTTCTTACACTTACAATTTTAAATGCAATCCAAAAAAGTCTATACTAAATCCATGTTGGCTTAAATTTCTGACTTGGGTGCATTAAACATTACACATATAATAATGAAGATGATGATGATGATGATAATGATGATAATAATAATAATAATAATAATAATAATAATAATAATAATAATAATAATAATAATAATAATAATAATAATAATAATAATAATAATAATAATAATAATAATAATAATAATAATAATAATAATAATAATGGTGATAATCAGGGCACGGATTCTGATGAAATATCTTTTTGCCTACGCAATGCCTGTAAACATATAAATACTGCATATGAATTGCTGAATACACAAACACAAATTTTAGGTCATTTTTGGTCTTTTTTCTCTATTTTAATATTTTAGGTCATTTTTTAATATTTTACAGCATTTCCCAGTCATTTTTTAAACATATTGGGACATTAATAATTTTTAAATTGTGACATCTCTTGCAATGACACAAGTCTTGACCTTGTGGGCTACAATTGAGTTAACTTCATCGTAGGGGACTTCCCCTTCTCATTGCCTCTCACTGCTTAGAGTTGCAACCAATACTATTTTTCAATTGTGTCATCCCTTGCAGTGGCACGACTCTTGGCGGCGTGGGCTCCATTTATCGTAGGGGATTTCCCTTTTTCATTGCCTCGCACTTCTTGGAGTTGCAACTGTGTACATGGGTCAGTGAACTAGCCGATTTGTAACAGTGTGTTTGTGCATCTTGGTGTGCCATACAATTATGCTGAAAGTGAAGCCCAGTGTTGCAACAAGATTAAAGAATATTGTAAATGAGTTTGGGGAGGAAGTTTTTTTTACAGATGGTTCCATATTGTTTTGTAAGCCTTGTGGAATCAAGGTAGCAGCTGAGAAACGATTCACAATGCAGCAGCATATCGGACGTGATAAACATAAGCAGGTTGTGGAAAATTCTAAGAAGCGCAATAATGTGCAAATGCCGATTTCTGAGAGTATAGGATCAAACGTAGGTACAGGTTCCGAGTTTTTTAAGGAGTTATGTGACGTGTTTGTGTCTGCAAATATTCCTCTAAAAAAGCTAAACAACGCTAAGTTGAAAAACTTTCTGGAACATCACGTGGGGCGTTGTTTAAGAAAGAATTCCATTCCATTGTGCTATGAATAAACTATGCGAAATATAAGAGAGTACGTCACAGGAAAGAAAATATATGTCTCCATTGATAAAAGCACAGACAGTGAAGGTCGGTTTGTAGCCAATGTAATAGTAGGGACGCTAGAGCTGAATGGACCAGGTAAAATATTTTTGTTAATTTCTGAAGTGTTAAAGTAAATCATTCAAGCATATATATTCTGTTCGCTAATTCCATGTCATTGCTTCAGCCGAATGGGATCCGGTATGAGGACGTGCTGCTTTTTATTACTGATGGTTAACGCAGCAAAATCAATAAAGGACTTTTGTCCACGAATGATATATGCAACCTGTTTGGTACATGCCTTACACAGAGTGGTGGTAGAAGTAAGGTCACACTTTCCGGAAGTAGATGCACTTATTTCAAATACTAAAAACATATTTGTCAAATCCCCCGCACGCAGAGAAAATTTCAAATCTCATTACCCTGGTGTTCGGTTACCTCCAAAACCAGTAATAACGCGATGGGGCTCATTGCTAGAAGCTTGTTTTTAGTTTTGTGAACGTTTTCAAACACTGAAGTCCTTTGTAAATTTCCTTGACTCAGAAGATGCTAGAGCAATTGAGGTAGTCCAACAGCTGTTTAATGATAGTGAATTAGAGGGGCAGTTAGCTTATATCAAGCTAAACTTTGGTTGTTTACCATCTATAATTCAAAATCTTCAAGAAAGGGACATTGCACTACACAAGGTTAAAAAAGTTGAAGATACACTGAACATCATGACTGGTGAAACTGGCAAGAAGATTCTAAAGAAATTTACAAATGCGTTAGAAAAAAATCCAGGATACAAAACTCATTGCATGATAGTTAAAGAACTTCTAGGGAAATTTTAAAACTGTGGAGATACAAGAGGAATTGACACCCAGTGACTTGTCACTATTCAAATATGCGCCAGTAGTAAGTGCGGAAGTGGAAAGAAGTTTCTCGATGTACAACAATGTCCTTGCAGACAATTGTGGTTCCTTCGCATTCGAGAATCTTCAAATGTACACTGTTATTTACTGCAATGGAGTGGACGGCTGTTAATTTAAGGTATGATTTTAATTTTTCATTATAAATTTTTTTAGTTATACTCAAATTGCTAGCTAATTCATGAATTTTGTTCTTATTTTCTACTTTTTGATATTGAAAATTAAGTACATATGTATATAAATTCAATACTCTTTAATTCATAATTATAATTTATAACTTTTGATTAGTAAGTGTTGTTGTTTTCTAGTGCCTTGCATCTGGCAATGAAGCCATTAGCATTCGTGCTTTCCAATACTTTTGAACTGTAGTTCCTTCTGATCTTAATGCTTCACGGGTCTTCAAGTGGTCTTCGTTCATTTCTGCTGGATCGTTACACAGGACACATATTGGTGAGGCTGCGATACCTATTATGCTAAGCAGTCGTGATCTGTCAATAGTCAGAAGGCTGCAACCGCTGTTTTCCTTGGTCTCTGGGGGATTATATCTGGGTTGGAAAGTAGTGTAATCCATTTTTTATCTTTGGCATTTGTTTCTTTTTCTTGTAGGTATGAATGAGAAAATTTTTTAATGATCAAGCATTTTATTGAGGAATATGAGAAATTGAATTTAGACTTTTGTTTTATTAATGTGCCTTTCTTTGCAAGTGAGTCTGCAGCTTCATTCCCCATGACTCCACAGTGTGCTGGAATCCATTGGAGATGAACAGTCTTATTAACTTTTTGGAGTTGTGTTAACATTTTGTAGCATTCTCTAATTTTTGTTGACTTCTTTGTAGTATTTGAACATATTCCCTGAATTGCAGCTTTAGAATCCGAAAGAATTACTGCCTTGTTAAATTTATTTAAGGGAAGATTTAATAATTGTCGGAGAGCAATGTGTATAGCCTCTATTTCTCCATCATAATTTGTTGTGTCTCTGCCAACAGAATGATAAAAGGAAAAATGTGAACACGTAACTCCAGCTCCAGTAAGGTTTTCCTTGGAGGATCCATCAGTATATATGTGCAGCCATTCTTCTGTGGGATATCTAGTACTGATTGTTTCCAGAGCTAGAAGTTTTTGTATTTCTTTTGGTGTGTCTGATTTACTTATTTCCGCTATTAATTCCAAATTGAAGGTAGGTTGCAATAATTCCAATGGATTTTCTCTTATAAGTAGATTTTCTCTGGTGTTAGGAATGTTCAATTTGGATTTAATCTGTGTTACCTTTTCTAGGAAACTACTATGAGATTTAAGGATTGAAGGGGGGAGGTTCTCTTCTGTCCATTTAGAGTTTGGCAGTCGTAACATTTTCTCGTGTTGGAGCAATGCTTGTTCTTCTATTTTTGTTGTTATTGATGGGGTCCGCGTTAAGACAAGCAGGCATCAATAGGTGTGGATTTAACTGCTCCAGTGATTAGGCGAAGAGCCTGATTTTGTATTTGTTCAAGTTTATTGATGTTAGCATTTGCTGCTGTTATTAAAGCTTCAGAACAGTACAAGAGGTTTGGTTTAACATACATTTTGTATGTTGTGTTAAGGACTCTCCTTGAGCAGCCCCATTTAGCACCAGCTAACCTTTTCAGGATTTGCAGTTTCTTTTCAACCTTTTCTGAGATGTTTGTTATATGTTTTTTCCAACTTAGCTTTCTGTCGAAAGTGATGCCTAAGTATTTGGCATCATCAACTGCTTTGAGTCGTTTACTATTATAATTTATGTTAATATTAACTGGTTTGTATTTTAGTGTAAATAATTCATAATTTGTTTTTTCCACATTGATAGTCATGAGGTTTTTGGAGCTCCATTCATGTATTTTGTTTAGGGCTGTTTCTATTCTGTCTTTAATTAATTCAGGTTTTTTTGGGGAGCCTGAAGTCCAAATGACTACATCGTCAGCAAATAAAGCAATTTTGGTTTCTAAAGTTTTTATTATTGATGGAAGGTCATTTACATATATGTGTTAAAGAGTGTTGTGCTCAGAACAGCACCTTGTGGAAGTCCTCTGTGTGTTTGTTTACATTTGGAAATGTATGTATTATATTTTGTGGCACAAAATCTTTGTGAAATAAACTGAGTTATCCATTTAAGCATGTTACTTTTCACACCTATTGATTGCAACTTCTCAATTAATTTGTTTCTCCAGACTGAGTCATATGCTGATTTAAAATCAATGAATACTGTTAAGGTATCCTCCTTTCTATTGAAAGCTTCCTTGATGTCTTGGCTTAGTAGGAGTACATTTTCACTTGACTATGATTCTGTCTGAAGCCGGTCTGTGAACTATTAATTAAGTTGTAATATTCTAGGAACCAGTTAAGTCTAGATGCCACCATTCTTTCCATCACTTCTGCAATAACACTGGTCAACGATATTGGTCTGAAACTATTAATATTGTTTGAAGGTTTGTTTTTCTTTAAAATCGGGATGATAATGGCTTTTTTCCAGTCGGAAGGTACAGTCATTCTCCAACACGTGTTATACAGTTTAAGTAGGATTTCTTTTCCTTTCCTGCCAAGGTGTTTAATAAACTCTGGGTGGATCTTGTCAGGTCCTGGAGATTTTTTGTTCTGTAATTGTTCTATTGCTAAATCCAGTTCTGTTTCATTAAAATCCTGAATAAAAATATCATTTTGTATACCTTTTGGCTTATTAGTTTCTCTGATAGTTTTTTGGATAGCCTTATCTTGCTTTTTATACGCTTGGGGTATTGTTTGTGACTGAGCATAAAACTTGTTAAGGGATTAGTAAGTGTTAGGAAAGCCAATTTTTAGGTCATTTTTTTAAAATGATTAGGTCATTTTCACTGAACTTTTAAGTCATTTTATCTGTCATTTTTCAAGCATTTTTAGGTCATCAAAATACGCCCCCTGGTGACAATGATAACAATAACACAGGTATTCCAGCAGAAGCTTAGAAGTCTAAAATTAACTGTCACACAATTTACAGTTCATTTATTTTATGTTCAACTTTATAATATCAGGCCATAGTGCAGTGACACAAAACACTCCCAAAGCACAAAGCAATTCGAAACTACTTACCACAATAACTGTCGTTCACTATAGTATAGCTATCTAATAACTGGAAAATTATATACTTTACATGGTAGTTGTATTTTATGCAGACAAATTGGGAGCTGCTTTTTACTATCTCTACTGGTAAATAGAAGAAGTATTGTATTCCACCCAACATTTTGATGTCAAGATTTCACCGGCAATATATATTTTGAGGCCCCCTGAATAAAAAAAAAAAAGCATTTTTAGAAAAAGGTCCGTGTGTGCGTGTGCGTCTGTCTGTGTGTCTGTCAGTCTGCGGACAGCATAACTCAAAAACAAAAAGTAGGTTAAAAACCAAAATTGGTATTTAATTAACTATGATGGATAATAATTTACAATTTAACACTTATTTGTTTAATTTAAATTTATATGGAACTAAACATCAAATTAAATCATATTTAAAATTACAAGAGAAGAAAAGACATTCTTGCAGACATTAGGTTTTTGAATATTTGTTTAAAAAGAAAAGTAACCCCTGTTTTTGTTAGAAGAACTGTTAAATTAGATGATAATAATAGTATTCACCAGAAGGCAGCAGAAAAGAAAGCTATTGAAGTTGAAAGAAGCTTACATTTTAAAAAATTAAATAACACTGAACTTAGGTTATATGACTTACATTTAAAATTAACACATATTTTAGATAACTTAATTTGGGTTAATTTAGGATCTAAATTATTTGAGAATTTAAATTTTAGCACGAAAAGAAAAACAAAGAGGTTAAAAAACAAGTTAAATAGATTATGCCAAAAGCAACAGAAATAGAATATAATCAAACAAATAATGTAATTAATTTATCAAATTGTAACTTTAATGAGAAAGAAAGAAATTTTCTAAATAAAGGTATGAAAACTTGCGTAAATTTTTCAAAAAACATAGATGATTTTCTTGCAGATATTGAAATTGCCAGTCAAGATTTAAATGACATTAATAAATCTTTGATTAAAATGAAATACACTAAAATTTTGAAAGATATAAATAAAAATCATCCTAAAAATAATTATAATAATCAGATTATTAAATCATTGAATGAAAAGGACGTAAATTATACTAAAGCTGACAAAGGCAATAAAATTGTAATTTTAGATCTGATTATATTAACCTCTTGAGCGACAGCCATTTAAAAGCTCCGCAGGCCGAGAACGGATACCCAATATCCAGTGCAGGGCACTTAAATTGTTAAATGCGCTAAAAGTGCTTCCTAAATACACAGCTGTATTTTGCGTCAATTTTAAGTTATTTTAATGAAACAAAAACTGGTACAAAACTCATTATATGCAGTATACATGTACATCATCAGCAATGTTGAGTTGCATTTACAAATCGTTGAAATGGCACTATTTGTTTCACTGTGGTAAAAAGTTAACTTTGCTTTGTCGAAGGCGCCTAATATAATTTCTCGGAAAGAAACAGTAGTGGACCCATTGTATGTGTGAGCTATGCATCAGCAAATCACAGTACAATGTGAAATAGAACACTACTGTATGCGTGGTTTATGAGTCATCAGAATAAAGCAGGTTTGCAATTTTTCCTTACACGTGTTTCGTAACTTGGATATAGCTTACAGGCTCCGTTTGTTTCTTTCTTGAAATGCATACGTATACTTTCCTGCTTGCAGCTGAAGTGAGAAGCTTTTGAGTGTTACATCTCAGAGCTAAAACATGGCATCAACAAGCACTGTTGTACAAAGGTTAGCAAGTGGTGGAAGTGTAAGGGCTTCTGAAATTACACACGATAATGTGGAGGACTTCTTCCTGTGTGACAACGATTTGGATATTGATGCCGAATTTTCCGAATTTGAGGAGGGTGTGGAGGATATAGGTACGAGTAGCAGTGAGGAAGAATGTGACCAACTTCCTTCAGGTGTGCGTGAAGAGTCAGCATTGTGGAGTGCTGAAAACAATTCCAATACAAACAGGCACATCTTCACGAGCACAGGGTCTGGTGTTCAATCCCAGGCTCAGCTGACTTCTGACAGCCAACCGACATTTTTACAAAATTTTTTACTACCGACTTAGTGTCTCTCATTGTTTCGGAAACAAATGTATATGCGTGTAAGGTGAAGGAAGACCTGCTCTCTAAAGGTAAATTAGGGCCTAAGAGCAGAATTCAAAGGTGGACAGAAGTAACACTCAATGAGATTTACAGGCTAATTGGTCTAATTATACTTATGTGTGTTATTCGTAAACCTGCATTATACATGTATTGGTCCACAGATGAAATGCTAGCTACTCCTTTTCTTGGAAAATGCATGTCAAATAACAGGTTTACGTCAATTTTGCGGTTCCTTCACTTCACCTGCACAGAGAATGTAAATGACAAACTCCATAAAATTAGGCCTGTTTTCGATTATATTATTTCAAAATTTAAAGAAAATTATGTGCCTGGTGAAAAGGTCACTGTTGATGAAAGCCTAATGCTTTGGAAGGGCCGCTTAGGTTGGAAGCAATACATCAAAACAAAAAGGGCTAGATTTGGCATAAAGAGTTTTGATGTTTGTGAAAGTAAAACGGGATATCTTTACAATAGCTGCATTTACACTGGTCAAGGGACTGACAATACTGGAGACAAAGATTTGGGCTTATCTAGCTCCATAGTAATGCACCTAATGGAACCTGTGCTTGATCAAGGTAGGACTGTGTACTTAGATAACTGGTACAGCTCTCCTAAATTATTCATGGCCTTACACAAAAGAAAGACCAATGCAAATGCAATTGGAACAGTACGTTCAAATCGTATTGGTTTGCCAAAAGATGTGAATACGAAGGCTCTAAGGAGAGGGGAAATGGAGGTGCGTCAGCTCCCACCTTTGACCTACCTTGCCTGGCAGGACAGGAGGGTAGTTACGGCATTATCCAACTGCAGCTCTAAGATTTTGATGATTGACACTGGAAAAACAGATGCCCATGCCAAAATGTGCATTTTCAAGCCTGACGTTATCCAGGAATACAATATGCACATGGGCGGTGTCGATCTAGTAGATCAGGTATTGCAAGTATATCCCTCTTTACGAAAAACAGTGAAATGGTATAAAAAGGTATTTTTGCACCAGCTGGATATAACCATATACAATTGTTTGGTAATTTGGAGAGCTCTAAACCCACACAAGACAATGACCTACCTGGACTTTCGACTATCAATAGCTCGCAGCCTAATTGAACAATACCAGGTTGAGAGGCCTCTTCATACTGGGGGTAGAAAATCCAAAACCCCTGCACCCCTCAGACTTCAAGGAAAACATTACCCTAAAAGAATACCGTCAACAGCAAAGAAGTCCCGCCCATCTCGAAGGTGTTTCGTGTGCCGCAAGAAGGGAATCCGTAAGGAAACTGGGATGATTTGTGGCGAATGTGGAGATGTGCCTTTGTGTGTTTATCCCTGTTTTGAGGCATATCACTGCAGAAGAAACATATAAAGGTAAGCCAGTAAAGCATTTAGAGTTTAATTAAATGTTTCATAACGGGGGAAAATTAAAATAAGTTGAGTTAGATAGAGGATAAATAAGGGTTAAATGCACAAACGCACAGGACGTGTATACACATCCATTTCGCTCGTCTGTCATTTTAAATGGACGTGATTTCACGTCCATATCCCTGAAGAGGTTAATAGAGTAGAACATTCTCTACATGAATATGAGTCCTAAAGATAAACATTCCGGAGTTAAAACTGTCCCCCAATCGGATCTCCAGGTGGGGACATCTTTAGGCAAATTTCATCACAATTCCAATACTTTAGAATTCTACAATGGAATGCAGGAGGCATGTCCCAGCCTAAAAAACAAGAGCTAATGAAAATATTAAAAGTCCAAGATATAGATGTCTTCACAGTACAAGAAGCCAATATATCAGAAGAACAGGAAATATACTTTGAAATGGATAAGTACACTACACATATACTTCCAAAGGTTCGTCAAATAGCAAGTGATATTCTTACAGGAATTAAAAGAAATATGAAAGCTACTATCCAAATCCAAAAAACAATGGAAGAACAAGATAAATCAGAAATAGTTAAAATTGAAGTATGGAAAAGTAACTACCACTATAGAATTTACATTTCCATAAGAGGTCTAATAAATAAAAGTAACAAACCAAAAATTAAAACTTCTTGGGATTTTAAAAAAGCAGATTGGTCAAGTTTCCAAAATGAGATAGAAGGGAAGTGTAATATACTGTTAGAATCAGAGTTCAAGTCAACAGATGAAATGAATAAAAAAATTTGTGAAATATTATTGACAGCAGCCAAAACACATATCCCCAAAGGAAACTTAAAGAAATATAGCAAGACTCAAAGCCGAAAGAACCAAGTGTCCAGAAGATGTACAAAACTGGAGAAGAAAAGCAGCCATTTTTAAGAAAGAATTAATTACAGCAAAGAGGGCCAGTTTCACAAATTTTGTAGAACATATGGACTATAGGAAAGATGGAAATAAAATATACAAATTCCTTAATAAAACAAAATTATCAAAAAATACAACTGAACCATTAAAACATAATAACAAAAGCTTAACTACAGACAGGGAAATAGCAGAATCCCTTAACAAGTTTTATGCTCAGTCACAAAGAATACCCCAAGCATATAAAAAACAAGATAAGGCTATCCAAAAAACTATTAGAGAAACTATTAAGCCAAAAGGTATACTAAACGATATTTTTATTCAGGATTTTAACAAAACAGAACTGGATTTAGCAATAGAACAATTACAGAATAAAAAATCTCCAGGACCTGACACGGTCCACCCAGAGTTTATTAAACACCTTGGCAGGAAAGGAAAAGAAATCCTACTTAAACTGTATAACATGTGTTGGAGAATGACTGTACCTTCCGACTGGAAAAAAGCCATCATCATCCCAATTTTAAAGAAAAACAAACCTTCAAACAATATTAATAGTTTCAGACCAATATCTTTGACCAGTGTTATTGCAGAAGTGATGGAAAGAATGGTGGCATCTAGGCTTAACTGGTTCCTAGAATATTACAACTTAATTAATAGTTCACAGACCGGCTTCAGACAGAATCATAGTACAAGTGAAAATGTACTCCTACTAAGCCAAGACATCAAGGAAGCTTTCAATAGAAAGGAGGATACCTTAGCAGTATTCATTGATTTTAAATCAGCATATGACTCAGTCTGGAGAAACAAATTAATTGAGAAGTTGCAATCAATAGGTGTGAAAAGTAACATGCTTAAATGGATAACTCAGTTTATTTCACAAAGATTTTGTGCCACAAAATATAATACATACATTTCCAAATGTAAACAAACACACAGAGGACTTCCACAAGGTGCTGTTCTGAGCACAACACTCTTTAACACATATATGTAAATGACCTTCCATCAATAATAAAAACTTTAGAAACCAAAATTGCTTTATTTGCTGACGATGTAGTCATTTGGACTTCAGGCTTCCCAAAAAAACCTGAATTAATTAAAGACAGAATAGAAACAGCCCTAAACAAAATACATGAATGGAGCTCCTAAAACCTCATGACTATCAATGTGGAAAAAACAAATTATGAATTATTTACACTAAAATACAAACCAGTTAATATTAACATAAATTATAATAGTAAACGACTCAAAGCAGTTGATGATGCCAAATACTTAGGCATCACTTTCGACAGAAAGCTAAGTTGGAAAAAACATATAACAAACATCTCAGAAAAGGTTGAAAAGAAACTGCAAATCCTGAAAAGGTTAGCTAGTGCTAAATGGGGCTGCTCAAGGAGAGTCCTTAACACAACATACAAAATGTATGTTAAACTAAACCTCTTGTACTGTTCTGAAGCTTTAATAACAGCAGCAAATGCTAACATCAATAAACTTGAACAAATACAAAATCAGGCTCTTCGCCTAATCACTGGAGCAGTTAAATCCACACCTATTGATGCCATGCTTGCCTTAACACGGACCCCATCAATAGCAACAAAAATAGAAGAACAAGGATTGCTCCAACACGAGAAAATGTTACGACTGCCAAACTCTAAATGGACAGAAGAGAACCTCCCCCCTTCAATCCTTAAAACTCATAGTAGTTTCCTAGAAAAGGTAACACAGATTAAATCCAAATTGAACATTCCTAACACCAGAGAAAATCTACTTATAAGAGAAAATCCATTGGAATTATTGCAACCTACCTTCAGTTTGGAATTAATAGAGAAAATAAGTAAATCAGACACACCAAAAGAAATACAAAAACTTCTAGCTCTGGAAACAATCAATACTATGTATCCCACAGAAGAATGGCTGCACATATATACTGACGGATCCTCCAAGGAAAACCTTACTGGAGCTGGAGTTACGTGTTCACATTTTTCCTTTTATCATTCTGTTGGCAGAGACACAACAAATTATGATGGAGAAATAGAGGCTATACACATTGCTCTCCGACAGTTATTAAATCTTCGCTTAAATAAATTTAACAAGGCAGTAATTCTTTCAGATTCTAAAGCTGCAATTCAGGGAATATGTTTAAATACTACAAAGAAGTCAACAAAAATTAGAGAATGCTACAAAATGTTAACACAACTCCAAAAAGTTAATAAAGGCTGTTCATCTCCAATGGATTCCAGCACACTGCGGAGTCATGGGGAACGAAGCTGCAGACTCACTTGCAAAGAAAGGCACATTAATAAAACAAAAGTCTAAATTCAATTTCTCATATTCCTCAATAAAACGCTTGATCATTAAAAAATTTTCTCATTCATACCTACAAGAAAAAGAAACAAATGCCAAAGATAAAAAATGGATTACACTACTTTCCAACCCAGACATAATCCCCCAGAGACCAAGGAAAACAGCGGTTGCAGCCTTCCGACTATTGACAGATCACGACTGCTTAGCAAGTCATCTCTACAGAATAGGTATCTCAGTCTCACCAATATGTGTCCTGTGTAACGATCCAGCAGAAATGAACGAAGACCACTTGAAGACCTGTGAAGCATTAAGATCAGAAGAAACTACAGTTCAAAAGTATTGGAAAGCACGAATGCTAATGGCTTCATTGCCAGATGCAAGGCACTAGAAAACAACAACAACTACAACAACATTTTCTTGAAAGCGAAGATTACTTAAAAATTGATAAAGATCCTTTAAAATCATGCATTTCAACTTTTAAGTGGAGGCATTGGTGAAATTTGGACAAAAATGACAAAAAATGTGATTTTTCGTTTTTTGCCTTAAAATTATGCCTGTACCTTGTACTTTCAGAATCTACCACTGTTTAATCAATGCCATTTAAAAGGCTGTTACGCCATGATTTAAATGCCCATGTGTGGGTGGGTGTGGCTGCTGAAATGCACTCATTTACCCCATTGCAGCAAAATCGCGTACAATTTTAAAGTTTAAATCGGGCGGTCTGATTCAGTTCTGGTGGATGTAAGCAGAGACATCTTGCGGGATTTTCTGCAAACATTCATGGCCATGAAACGGACCACTGTTTCCTGTTTTGCGTGAACCATGTGGTTGTATTTTTCTAAATTTTAATCAAGATTACACAGGCTGAAGAAGAGAGAAGTCATCTTTATTGTGGTGTACATTTAGATAAGTAGGGTTTAGAATAAGAATAAGTATAATATAAGGCAGGGAATACTAAATAAGTATCTTCTTGCTGCAAGTGAAAATCTAAATTCTTTATTTAGCTGTTTGTAAACACACAACCAGCTAACTCTCTTCTATTATAATTTATTGTAGTTGTAAAGATTGTACATTAGGTGGACCAGATTTTCACTAAATTATTACTAATTGGTATAAAATTATTCTAAAATGGATAAGCAAAAGCAAACAAATAAATCTCTTGCAGCAAGAAAAAATATAATGCCCAGATGGCAAACTGGCAAATCTCAGGAGGAAACATGCATAACTAGATCTACAGTAGATCTTGAAGAAGCCGGTTCAAGTAGTAAAAAATTACAGTGACTTCAGTTATCAGTGAATTTAATGAGTTGTGAGGCTACTCTCTATGTAAAGGAAAGAGTCACAGCTAGAAAAATAAGTCCAGTCAGCGAAAGAATTAGTAATGTTAAGGATAAGGGAAGATTAAAGCAGAGTGCACTGAGTACATTAAGTACATTTAAATCGTAAGATTTAAAGCTTTCACGGCACACGTTATTTATTACAGCTTCACGGGTGATCAGCCGTGTGAGGTTTAAAAACATTGAGCTTTCGGCCATTGTAGACTCTATGGCCTTCGTCAGAATGAAAAATGACCATTAGCTTTCCACTCCCCATATATATACACTGTTAGGTCGGAACCACAGAATGCGCAGGTGCTTTATGCGGTACTGCAGCATAGAGGCCACGACCTCAAGATTTCCGGTGGGTTTTTTTTGTGAGTAGGCTGCCCGGGTTCGAAGCCAGGGTAGGAGTCTTACACTCGCATGTGTGCATGCGGTTAGGGCGTAAGTAGCCTTTTTCCCCACCACAAAAAAAAAGGGGCGGGGGGTTACGTTGCCCTGGCCAATGAGCGGGTGACGATTTGTGATTGGGCCTGCTGTTTTGGGCTAAATTTGTCACCGACCACAGTGTTATCTTGAGGGTCAGTACTTGGTCCAGAATCACTGTAGTTGCTGTTGTGGAAGTGCAACTCAGGCTGTTCCCACCAATAACGAAGGGTGGTTCATCCAGGACCGTCACAGCCGCAACAGGCCAGCCCCCAAAACCCTTCTACTGCCAGGGATGACCAAGTCACCACCGGTCAGACCGTGGCTACACCAGAGCGCACCCCACCCACTAGTAACAGAAACAACACACAGCAACCAACACACACACAAGCACCCCCAACACCGCTGGAGGATTCAATTTTCTCTCCAGAAGCGCTCACCACCCGCGAAGCATTTGCAAATGGAATGGCCTTGAGGGAGCTCCTGGCTTCACTAGGAGTCTCCAGGGAAGTAAGTTACGAAAACTTGCTTAGACACACAAAATGGCTGCTGGAGTTAATCACACACCAAGACGCAGACCCACTTTACCTCTTCAACTATCTTGCCAGATATCTCCTTGTACTTTCATCCCACAACCAGTAATGGATAGTACATCTACAGTAAACGTATTATACTGGAACTGCAATAATATCAGACGAAAACGTCAGGAATTAACGAACTTCCTGATAAGAAACTCGATCCAAATTGCACTTCTGAACGAAACACACTTAGGACCAATGGACCGCTTCTCCATTCCGGGTTACAGTATATACCGCAATGACCGAAATCGAAGAGGCGGAGGCACGGCAGTAATAATACTGAAAACTATCAAGCACCACCAGAAACAAGTGCCAGAATTAAACCGGTTGGAGGCCACAGCGGTAAATGTGCAATTGCACCGCGCCGCTGTAACGGTAGGAGCCGTATACAACCCTCCACTGAATATTGATATTGAGGATGACAAAATAATGCGAATGGACGCCAAGGTAATTGCGGCTGGCGACTTTAATGCCAAGCATTACCTATGGAACTGTCGAACAGCGAATGCCCAGGGTACACAACTTCTAAATTTTGTCAACCGGGCAAACATTCTCCTAACTGGCCCAGAAGAGCCGACCTTTATCCCGCGAGCGGCCAACCATATGCCCAATATCCTCGATATCGCCCTACTAAAGGGAATACCATATGACACCGAAACTATGGCACTAAACGACCTCACATCAGACCATTTACCGGTAATAATGGAGGTCGCGGCGCCCGTAATGTTCAAACCATAACAGCCTAGGCGCAACTACAATCACGCCAACTGGCCCGAGTTCGAAGCTCTAGTCGAAACGCAACTCGAACAAAACAACCCTGTCATTAGCTCACAAGATACTCAAGAGCAAGCCGTAGAATTAATCACCAGAACTATTCACCATGCGACCGAAAAACATGTTCCCTTAACTAGGCCAACGAATAGGGCAACCACACAGTTCCCTCGGGCTGTAAGACAGGCAATGCAGGACCGAAACAGGGCCAGGCGCAAATGGCAGCGTACGCGAAACCAAATACATCGCAAGGAATTTGACAACCTCAGAGTCACGGTCGATATACTAATGGCCGAACACATAAGAGAACAATGGAACGCCACGCCGGAGGACGTTGATCCTCATAATAGAACAGTGTGGCGAATAGCGAAGTGCCTGACACGTACCCGCACAAACATACCGCCCCTACATATTGACGGGCAAATAGCCGAAACGCCGGCTGAAAAAGCAGAAGCTTTCGCGACCACACTAGAGCAGGTATTCCAACCGAATGCTCACCCATGCGACAGACAGTTCGCAGCAGCAACGGAAGACCAAATCGCTGAAATAGGGAATATTCCAACGCACAACAAACTTCGAAAGACCAGTGCAGGCGAAATTAAATGGCTAATCGCACACTTGCCCACTCGTAAGGCTCCAGGACCAGACAATATTCCCAATATAGTCCTGAAACATCTTCCGCCCAAAACCTTAAAAGTGCTGGCGGATATATTCAACTACGCGCTGGAACACGGAAAATTTCCAAAGCGCTGGAAGGAAGCACGAATCCTTATGTTTCCTAAGCAACATAAAGATCGGTCCATTCCTACTAATCACAGGCCAATTAGCCTCTTAAGCACACTAAGTAAACTGCTAGAGAAAATCATACTTAAACGCCTAACTCATTTCTAATTAAAAACGTGATAACTGACGACCAGTTCGGCTTTAGGGCCAACCACTCTACAACACTACAGATCCTTAGGCTTACCGAAAGTATCACCAGGGGATTTAACACTAAACGATCGACAGGCGTGGTCCTATTGGACATAGAACGCGCTTTCGATAAAGTGTGGCATGCAGGATTACTCCACAAACTCATTCACATAGGGGTACAAGATTCAATGGTCGCCCTAATAAAAGATTACCTCAGCGGAAGGAGCTTCAGAATCTCAATTGAGAATACCGAATCCTCATTGCACCCCATAAACGCGGGAGTCCCACAAGGAAGTTTACTCGGGCCTACGTTATTTAATATATATACACACACACACACACACACACATCAACGATCTACCACCACTAGTCCGGGTAGATAAATACATATGCGCGGACGACACGGCCCTGGCCACGCAATCTACTTAGCCACGCATCATACACCTGCGGCTCCAGAATGCTCTAAACGCATTGCAGCCCTGGTTCACCAAATGGCGGTTAAAACTGAACGCAAGAAAAAGCCAAGCAATCATTTTTACCAGGCGAATATTGCACAGACAAAGGAGGCGAGCCCTCCCACCCCTCACCCTAATTCAGGAACCTATCGAGTGGGAGACATCCGTCACGTACCTCGGAGTTAAGATGGATGAATATCTCACATGGAGGGAGCATACTAATGCAGCCAGAGCAAAGGCCAATGGCCAACTCAACAGACTGTACCCGCTGATTAATCTCAACAGCAGCCTTAAGCTACGCATGGGACTTACGCTCTATAAGACGCTGGTCCGACCCATCTTAACTTACGCCGCCCCGGTATGGGGATATGCGGCAAAAATGCACATAAAGCGCCTCCAAACGATGCAAAACAGAATACTGCGAATTATTGCAAAACTACCGCCAGAGGCTTCTTCATACCAGCTACACGAAGAGCTAAAAATGCTCACAATCGAGCAGTTTATTAAACACCTCGCATGCAACCTGTATGCCGAAAAGAATAAGAACTACAATGAGCAAATACGAATGCTCGGGGAGTATGATATGACTCGCGACAAACACCTCCGCCCTCTATCATTGTTCGATCGCACTATAAATATAGGCGAAACTGAACTCAACATACAGGAATACCCGAATAATTTAGTACCATGAAATAACTGGTTAGGGGATGAAGGGAAGCACACAACAAACACATAGCACTAAAATACATACATTTACACTTAAGCCCTCACAAGTCCTTGTGCTACCTAGCCAAGGCGGACCCCGGGAGGCGAGGGCCTCCCCGGTAGTGGCACAGGCTCGCTCCTGCACTTCAGGCAGACAGCCCGCCATGTGTGCACTTATACGACCAGGCAAGATCAGGTACACGATTAATGACGAAGCCTCCGGCTTGATACCACCATAGTAAGTAAGATTAATAGGCACAGTAGAAGTTAGCTCTACAAGTTGTAAATCATGTCACATAACTGCACCTAGTTATATAAGCGTATCTTAAATACTCCTAGTATAGATTATTGACCTTAAAAATAATTTTAAAAAAAATACTCTAAGGACAAGAAACGAAACCTTCGGGTGGAGATTTAAAAACTAAACATGCTCATTTCACTCATCCCTCACATCCATCTACACCTAACGATGCCAAATAGCTGAAACACAAAAGATCACCATCAACTATCAAACACATCACCATTAATTACTACCAAGGGGCACTCAGGGCTTATGTCATGTTTGCCCTCCGGCACATCAGTAATACTCGCTGTTACTGCCACTGGCAGGCAGCTTCCATCTCTCACCACAGAATGCGCAGGTGCTTAATGCGGTACTGCAGCATAGAGGCCTCGACCTCAAGACTTCCAGTGGGTTTTTTTTGTAAGTAGGCTGCCCGGGTTCAAAGCCAGGGTAGGAGTCTTACACTCGCATGCGTACATGCGGTTAGGATGTAAGTAGCCTTTTTACCCCACCACAAAACAAAAAAAAACAAAAAGTGGACGTGTTTATGGCTATTGTCCAGGCAGGGCTTAGTTGAAGTCTGTGGTTCCTGTTGTAATTGTTTGGATGTAGTTTGATTTGGATGGCTTCCTTACTGACCCTACATACACTTTACCACATTCGCAAGGAATCCTGTACACTCCTGGGACCTTGAGCTGAAGTGGTTCTTTCTTTCTTTGTAGGCCAAACAGGACGCACAATTTAAGAAAGGTGTAAAGAACATCAACGCAATATCAGGCTCCTCCAACCAGATAAGTCAGCAGTGGTCGAGCACTGTATAGAGTTGTTGTTGTTAGCTAATGCTGGATTTCTGACAATGAAGTCATTAATCCTCTTGCTCTCCAATATTTTTCACTGATGGATGGGGCACTAGAAGTGGCTGGGCATATTTGAAGTTGGTCTTGATCCATTTCCTCTTGCAGATCACATAGAGGACAGAGTAGTGAAGCATATATCCCAATTCTGTTTAAATGTTTTGCCAGACAATCATGTCCCGTAACCAACCTGAAGGCTGCAACTGCTGTTTTTCGAGGATACTCAGGAATTACTGTTTGAATGTTTGGTAGTTCCCATCTTTTATTCTTTGATTTTTCATAATAATATTTTGCAATAATTTTTTTGAATTCAGAGTTGACTAATCTTTTAGCTGCATAAAATGGTAGATTAACCATAGATTTCTGCACATTGCCTGTACCCTTTTCTGCAAGAAAATCAGCTTTCTCATTACCACTCAGTCCACAGTGAGCTGGTATCCATTGGAAGACTAGGTGTTTTTGAAGTGCTGTTAGATGGGTAAGGATTTTCCAACATTCTATAATTGTTTGGTTTTTTGGTGACAACTTGGAAGTAATTGCTATAATTGCTGCCCTGGAATCTGAGAGAATAACTGCTTGCTGAAAATGTGAAATTCTGTATAGAGTATGTCCACAAAATAAACTTTGAAGACATCAAAGTTCTGGATCATACGGATAAATACTGGGACAGGGTCATTAAGGAAGCCATCCAAATCAAACTACATCCATACAATTACAACAGGGACCGCGGACTTCAACTAAGCCCTGCCTGGACAACAGCCATGAAACACATCCTTTTTTTTTTTTTGTGGTGGGGAAAAAGGCTACTTACACCCTAACCGCATGCACGCATGCGAGTGTAAGACTCCTACCCGGGCTTCGAACCCGGGCAGCCTACTCACTAAAAAACCCCACCGGAAGAGTCCAGAGGTCGAAACCTCGGTGTTGCAGTACCGCAATAATGCACCTGCGCATTCAGTGGTAATGATGGAAGCTGCTTGCCAGAGGCAGTAACAGCATGGTGAAGCTGAAGGCCAGGAGACACTCATGACCTAAGCCCTGAGAGCCCCCTGGTAGCAGTCATTGGTGATAATGGTGAGTGGTGTGCTCGATTCTTGTGGTGAAATGAGATGGTCATGATTGGTGAATGAATGATGATGGCTGAGTCCTGGAGTGAAGTGGATTAATCCGGATACTTCATACACTTCATGGAGCGACACAACTCCGAGCAGGGGCGGCCATCATGGATGTGGAAGCCCGCTGCCTTGGCTCGTGAAGGTAGGAACTGCGGTGTTTGTTGTTGTCGAGCTGGTGGTGTCTCCTTGGTGCGGCGTGTCTGCGTTGAGGCCTCCCTGGTGGAGGTCAGGTTGGCAGTCGGGATCTCGAGCCGTCCAAGCGTCTGCTTAATTGGCTCGAGAGCCTCGGTGACGTTCCTCGTGATGGTGCCACTTGCTGCGGCGGAGATTGTGGCGAGCGATTCTTCAATCGCAGCCAGGCGGGCGCTGACATTCAGTACCTCCGCATGGAGGTCCTGGATCGCATCCCGTAGCTCCTGGCAGACTGCGGGGACTGGTGGTGCTGCCGGTGGTGGTGTTGTTCCTGGAGCTGGTTGACTGGTGCTGGTGATTTGTGGTGCTGGTTGTTGTGTTAGTGTGCTGATGTGTTGTGAAGTTCGGCGCGGATGAAGAGGGCACTGTGCCTGGCCTGTATAATGGCTGAAGCCATTACAGGTGGCACAGTACCTGCGGCGGTGTCTCAGGTCGTGACCTTTGCACTGCGCTGTCAATGCCCGGGCACCGCAATAGTGGCACCGCGGGCTGGCAGAGCAGGTCTCGGCCTGGTGGCCGAACTGGCAGCAGCGGCGACATGGGACCAGGCGATCCGTTCTACTGGCCTCAATGCGCAGGCGTTGCCCTAACAAGGGCAGCCCCGCCGTCATGGCAGCTTCCCGGTCGGCCTGGTCCGCAAACTCTAGCCGAACCATCATGGTAGGGCCGCGATCCGTGTGAATTCTCGTGGCCCTGACACTGGATTGCCACAGTTGCCTGGCGGCTGACAGCAGGTAGCGGCACGGAAAGTCCCGTGGAACTCCGCACACTACTGCACTATGCCGCCAGGTGGAAGCTGTAGGTGCCGGTGGCGGCGGCGTCGGCGTCGACTGGCGGTGATGGATTGGCGGCGGCGTGTGCGCTGGCTCTGCCGCGACTGCTCGCGGAGGAGACTCAGCCACGACTGGTGTGACTGGACGGCTGGCTGAGAGCGGCTGTCGCTCTGACTTGGCGCGCTCTGGCGGTGAATCTGGCGAAGTTCTCTGCGGCGTGTCTGCTCGCGCCAAGACCGAAGTCTTTTGCGCGGGTTTTGTGCTGATCTTCGCTGCTTTCTTTTTCCCCATGTAGACGTTCTAGCCACATCCACAACAGCAACTACAGTGATTCTGGACCAGTACTGACCCTCAAGAAAACACTGTGGCCGGTGACAAATTTAGCCCGAAACAGCAAGCCCAATCACGGCTCACCACAGAATGCGCAGGTGCTTTATGCGGTATTGCAGCATAGAGGCCTTGACCTCAAGACTTCCGGTGGGGTTTTTTAGTGAGTAGGCTGCCCGGGTTCGAAGCCAGGGTAGGAGTCTTACACTCGCATGCATGCATGCGGTTAGGGCGTAAGTAGCCTTTTTCCCCACCACAAAAAAAAAAAAAAAAAAAAAAAAAAAAAAAATAAATCACAAATCGTCACCCGCTCATTGGCCAGGGCAACGCAACCCCCTCCCACCTAACATTATATATATATATATGGCGAGCGGAAAGCTAACGGTCATTTTTATTTGGGATCAGGGGTTTTTAAAAATAAAAATGACCGTTAGCTTTCCGCTCCCCATATATATATATAATGTTAGGTGGGAGGGGGTTGCGTTGCCCTGGCCAATGAGCGGGTGACGATTTGTGATTTTTTTTTTTTTTTTTTTTTTTTTTTTTTTTTTTTGTGGTGGGGAAAAAGGCTACTTACGCCCTAACCGCATGCATGCATGCATGCCAGTGTAAGACTCCTACCCTGGCTTCGAATCCGGGCAGCCTACTCACTATCCCCAGATGACAAAAACCCCCGTAGAGAGAACATCAAACTCATTGCGCAGGTTAAGCCGTACAACGGCTCGGTACTGCGGACGAGACACTCGGGCGGGGGGCAATCACTGTCCCCCCGTTCGACCCGAACTGCCTCTGGAGCCTCTGGAACGGTCATTTTTCATTCTGATGAAGGCCATAGAGTCTACAATGGCCGAAAGCTCAATGTTTTTAAACCTCAAATGGCTGATCACCCGTGAAGCTGTAATAATAAAAAAATACATTTAAATCAGCAAAAAAACAGTTAAGAGTTGCAAAACTTAAATAAGAGGAAGCTAAACAGTTAGCTGAAGGGCCTTCATATGCTCCAGGGGAATTCTAAAGCAGTAAATGTATGTTGTCATACACTTAAAACTTTAAAGTCATTTTTCTCTTCCTTCTACTCTTTTCACATTTTTCAATCTTCAAAATGCATCTTCTCATACAGTTCTTAATAGATTTCTTTTAAATTTTGCACACATGTTCTTAGATAGTTGCTTCATAAAACTTGGTATTTTAAATGCTCTAGATAGTTTGTTATTGAATTTTTATCTTGAAAATTATTAATAATTTGAAGAAAAAAAATTGGACATTGAGGTATTCAATATTTTGTTTCTCCAAAACTGTTTGACATAGCCAAATAAAAATACCAGGTTTTGTAGACATAATCTAGGGCAACATATGGCCAGAGTTTAGTTTACTTAGAACAAATAATATTTTATAAGAAGCGTTTGCTATACTACCCTAAAATTGCAGCAAAAAAATCAATAATTTTTTTTTTTTTTTTGCAAAAACTATCTTACATAGAAAAGTGAAATTTGGGAAACCTTCTAGTTATGCTTTGGCACACATACATACAAATTTTCACATCATTGTGACAAGAATTGTGGATTTTTGTCATTTTCACAGATGCCTCCCCTTAATAAAATTCTCAACGAAGTGAAAATGATACCTAAAAAAGAAAAAATTATTTTAAAAGTTAATAATCCAGTTTTACCTAGATTGTATTCACTTCCTAAAATTCAACCAGGAAATAAAATGAGACCAATTATGTTGTTGTTTTCTAGTGTCTTGCATCTGGCAATGAAGCCATTAGCATTCGTGCTTTCCAATACTTTTGAACTATAGTTTCTTCTGATCTTAATGCTTCACAGGTCTTCAAGTGGTCTTCATTCATTTCTGCTGGATCGTTACACAGGACACATATTGGTGAGGCTGAGATACCTATTCTGTAGAGATGACTTGCTAAGCAGTCGTGATTTGTCAATAGTCGGAAGGCTGCAACCGCTGTTTTCCTTGAGA
Source organism: Tenodera sinensis (assembly GCA_030765045.1). Classification (NCBI taxonomy): domain Eukaryota; kingdom Metazoa; phylum Arthropoda; class Insecta; order Mantodea; family Mantidae; genus Tenodera; species Tenodera sinensis. The sequence continues at coordinate 55,890,448 of CM060966.1, forward strand.
CCAATTATAAATTGTATAAATTCACCTACATATAATTTGGCAAAATGGTTAGCTAAAAAATTAAGTACCTTTGATCAATTTGAAAGTTTAAGTATTAAAAATTCTTTTGAATTAGTAAAAAAGATTAGCAACATTGTACTGTCTGATAATGATAAACTCATTTCTTTTGATGTAACTACTTTATTTCCTAATCTTCCTAGGAAAAAGCTTTTGATTTTTTTTTAAAAAGTGGATAAATTCTTTAGAATTAAACAAAGAATTAATAGATGATTTTTTAAAACTTACAAATCTTTGTTTATTCAAAATTTCTTTAGTTTTAATGGTAATTTTTTTCAACAAACTTCTGGCTTGGCAATGGGTAGTCCACTTTCGCCATTTCTTGCTAATCTTTTCCATGAGCTTTTTTGAAACTCACATTATAAAATCATTCCCTCTAATTTTTAAAATATGGTATAGATATATGGATGGCATTTTTGCTGTTGACCCTAAAAAACAGATAAATGATGCTTTAAAACTTTTACATTTACAAGATAAAGCTATGTAATTCACTTTGGAAACTGAAAGTAAAGGATGCCTTCCGTTCCTGGACTTAAAAATTAAAAGACATAACAATAAATTGAATTTTGGTATTTATAGAAAATCTACTCACACTGATAATTACACAAAAAATAAAAGTTTTAATCCTTTTGGACATAAATTTGCTGTTTTCAATAGTTTAATTTATAGGTTAATAAATATACCCCTTAATAAAGAAGAATTTGACACAGAATATTAACACATTAACACTGCAGTAATTAATGGTTTTAATACCAATTTTATACATAATAAGATAGAAAAATTTAAGTATCAAAAAGCTGTTAAAGAAGTTTCTACCCTCAAAAAAATAAAGATAATTGTATTTTTAAAAAGTTTACCATCCATGGGCCAATAAAAAACTTACAAAGATTTTTAAGGAATATGGAATAAATTTGGTTCCTCAAAATGAATTTAATATACAAAATTTACTAAATTTTTCTAAAAAAGATAAAATACCAAATTATAAAAAATCTGGCATTTGTTGATTTAACTGTTTGGCTTGTGATAAGATTTATATTGGTAAAACTAAAAATCATTTAGAAACCAGAATAAAAGAGCATTTTAGAAATATTAAATATAAACAAACTGATAAATCAGCCGTGGCAGATCATTTTTGGTAATTTAATAATGAAATTAATCCGTAAGTTAAATTATTAAAACAATTAAGTGGACCTATAGATTTAATGGTTTGGGAAAAAATATTTATTTTAAAAAACAGGAACTGTGTTATTAACTTTGAATTACCTTCTATAGATTGTATTTATAGATTTTTGTTTTCAGAGATTGGTAATTAAAATGAGCATCAGAATCTATGTTTTTTGTATTCAGAGATTAGTGATTAAAATGAACAACTGTAGCTTTGGTAACAAATCTGTATGGCTTTGAGAATGAGTTGGAGTCAACTCAAAACTTTAGTCAGCAATCTGCACGAAAAACTTGCAACATTACTAAGATAAGTGAAGTTTTTAGTTTCTAATTTGTTCTTACTTTAGAATAGTTGGTATTTAAGTTTAATATTTTTCAAGGATGCAACACAAAGATTTTGAAGAAAATAGCCCCACCCTAAACTAGCCTTTACATGGAAAACATTTTTAAAATTTTGATTTTCTTGAAAATGGCTAACGATTTTGACTAAAATGCCATATGTCTGAGATATTTTGATGACAAATGAAATGTATATTTTCAATTTTCTGACTATAGTACATGTGGACCTGTTTACTCTGGATGACTTTTGAATAATTCGTAAACCGTTAAGAGATACACAAAATCTTACTATACACAAAAATGTAGATCTTGCTAAAACACACAATTTATGTCTGAATACATTTTTTTGTAGAATGATTCATTTAGGAGATATTCCTTCTTATTTGTGTCAGTTTCATAAAACTTAAAACTTTCATAAAATGGAACATCGTTGCTCATTTTTTTATATGTTAAGTGTGCAAAGAGAATGGAATCTCAAAGCTTTAAAAGATTTGACTATCAGTCAAAGCCTACTCTATTCCCATAATCCCCTTGCACCTACAAGGAAATAAGCAATAACATAATTTGTACAAACGTTTATTTGGACTAACACGAAGAAGATGTAGGAATAAGAGTTTGTAAGAATGGTTATAACAAGAGTAGAGAAAGTCATGTGAGTGCAACACATAACATTTTTTTTAGACACACAAGCGGTGTGTGGGCAATTTTTGAGAGTGTGTAAGCAAACAAAGTATTGTCACGTGTGGCAACACACAGGCGTACCATGTAGAGGGGGTTGAAAAGGCGATTGCGTGAGGATGAAGGCTATTGGCTATTTCAACGTCAAACTTGGTTGTCATGGCAACAGGTTCATTCACCACCCTTGCGTCACGTCCAGAACACATGCCGAGCGAACTGTCAATATCACCAACATATGTTAATTCAAGCAAAGCAATTTCAGGGTTGGTGCGTATTAATCCTGAGTTAATAAAGAACCATTGGGTTTTACCTATGATCTTTCAACTACAGTTTATCGTCACTTCACAGTTGCGGCCTCTCATTGCACTACTACACTTCTCTTCTTATAAAAGAAAAATTTCTCAGTTATATTTTATAGCTTAGGTTCCCAGTATATTTTGCTATGCTTCTTAGTCACATGATACCTTGTTCACTAAAGGAATGCTGCATATGCAATTTACAATGTGATTTCTGGACCATACTGCATGAAGAACTTTCACCATACTTTGCAGCTCAGAGTCCTTGATCCCTAGATTACTCTTTGCAGTTTATGGTCCTTAATCACTTGATTATGCTAAACCATTAGCCAGCAATAGTGAACAACCCAGATCTAAGTACACTTAATCCCAATTAACAGTTCCTCTCTGATGAAGTAGGATCTCCCACCACAGCTACTTACAATGAGAGTAACTGCCCCCACTTCCTACATTGCATGCTGGAAACAGAAAGAAATGGAAGGAGCTTCCAACAGGAAGAAGAGTGGAGGTGGGGCACAAATGTGCACATAGGAAATATAGAAACCGGTAGAAATTCACAGCAAGGTGCATTAAGAGTGCAATAAGACATTAACTTGCTGTTGTAACTTTTAGTACCCACCAATTTATTATTTATATCCTTGTGTATTCAGTTGTTTATTTTTAAGGGATAGGAAAGACAAAAGATTACTTGCAGTTAAATTAACACATGTTAATTTATTTTTATTTTAAAAGGCACAAATTCATAACAACGCATCTCTATAATATGATAGAATTGTCATTACTTGACTGTTCTCACATTCACATGGTATCCATAGATTTATATATTTATTTTGAAAGATGCACACAGAGAAAAAATAATTTGCACATGCTATCAGTTGACAAAGTGAACAGGAGTATCGGCACATATGCGCTACAGCAATTATGTATACATCATTCAGAGGTCCAGGAAGGGTAAGTCACGTGAAGTACACTCGTTGCAGATGCAATAGCTGCAATCAGGTCATAATGAAGACAGGATCATAGAGTTTAGTAACTGTCAAGACTAAAAGAATTGCTGATAAGATAGGGTTAAAGTTGAATATGACTAACAAACCTTAACAAGCTCTAATGCACATATTTCACAACTACAAGGTATACAAGTAATTAACAAGTATAGTAAATGATAGTCCTATGCCACAAACTGTAACAGAGGGATGATTTATAAGCACAGAAGTTTAGCACTTGTAGCTACAAAGCAACAGGAAGGTGTAGCTGAAACACCAATGTGGCTAACATCCAATGATCCATATCTAAAGTCAATCCAACACATACATTAGACATCACATATTATTTACACCTGACAGAAGAAGTTAAAAAAAGTGATACTCCAACTAGTGTTCTAAAATTATTGGCATTAGAGACAATCCATACTAGATTTCCAGAACATGAATGGCTCCATATTTATACTGATGGATCATTTATATCAAACCAAGATGGAGCAGGGGCTGGAGTCACAAGTCACCTCTTTTCCTATTACAAATCTTTAAGTTATGGAACTACAAACTTTGATGGAGAAATTGAAGCAATTCGAATGGCCCTACAAAATCTTTTGTACAGAATTTCACATTTTCAGCAAGCAGTTATTCTCTCAGATTCCAGGGCAGCAATTATAGCAATTACTTCCAAGTTGTCACCAAAAAACCAAACTGTTATAGAATGTTGGAAGATGCTTAGCCATCTAAGAGCACTTCAAAAACACCTAGTCTTCCAATGGATACCGGCTCACTGTGGACTGAGTGGTAATGAGAAAGCTGATTTTCTTGCAAAAAAGGGTACCAGCGGTGTACAAAAATCTATAGTTAATTTACCATTTTATGCAGCTAAAAGATTAGTCAACTCTGAATTCAAAAAAATTATTGCAAAATATTACTATGAAAAATCAAAGAATAAAAGATGGGAACTACCAAACATTCAAACAGTGATTCCTGAGTATCCTCGAAAAACAGCAGTTGCAACCTTCAGGTTGATTACAGGACATGATTGTCTGGCAAAACATTTAAACAGAATTGGGATATATTCTTCACCACTCTGTCCTCTATGTGATCTGCAAGAGGAAATGGATCGAGACCACCTTCAAATATGCCCGGCCACTTCTAATGCCCCATCCATCAGTGAAAAATATTGGAGAGCAAGAGGATTAATGACTTCATTGTCAGAAATCCAGCATTAGCTAACAACAATATCTTATAAACTCAGGATTAATATGCACCTACCCTAATCACTTACACAAGTCTTTCTCAAGCTTTAGTAACTGTTTGCCATACTGAACTTTAGTACTAGTCACATGGAACTGACACCAAAGACACATACTTAAATGTAGGTGGGAACACTCATGTGATGTGACAACCTTCTAACTCTGGTGGGGGAGTCATATGGTGTGTGTATATAAGCAGTGGGGGAAGCAACATCGGAGGTTTGGTGGACAGTCACAAGGGGTCTGGATTGTTCATTGTTGCTAATTAGCAGCTGTGAGCGATGCTAAAAGAACTGTGAACCTTGCAAAAAGAAGACAGAGGTTGCCATCTTCAGTGATAATGAGAACTGAGGTTGGAGAAATTAGAAGTGAGGCGACCACTAAAGATGATACAGTAAAACTGAAATGGCTTTAGCTCAGTTTATACCAAACCTAATTCATAGTGCTGATTCACATTACTCATCCTAAAATGGTAAGAAACACAGAACCTACCTGAATGGCTTCCAGGCACTGTGATACGTGAAAAAGAACTTCATCCATTACTTCGCCAAGATGCTGCTGCACCTATCATTGTACTGTTATCTTCACAATCCTGAGAAAGAAACAATGTTTATGAACCCTAACTTGGACAGATAACTTTATTTACAACCGCTTAATGGTTCTACTGCAAAGTATGCCCAACTAAATAATCCTTGGCCACCAGATAAGGATTTAAAACACAGAATTAACCTTAAATTACTTGCATTTCTATTTACAACTCGTAATTTATTGGATAAGATTGCAAACTAATCTAAAGTAACATGTGCTTATAACTATTTAATATAATGAGCAGTTACTACTAACACCGCCAAGTTAAGGGTAGTTTTAACTTTTATTTTATCAACATTAGGTGGCATAAAATACATGCATTACCAATTGGATATACGCTCAAAATAGATTTCTCAATCCACGCCCCCTTAATACCTAAAATGTAAACCATCCCGACTGGTGGCAAATCACTGGCAAATGCAGGATGCAAACCACGATTTTAAAACTTCAGTTGGCACTAGTTGGCAATCTTACAAGTACAGGATAACAAACATGACGATGACAATGCACAAACTGCACGGGTTACATTGATAGAGAGAGCCCTGACCAGTGGTCCAGATATTCAGAAGTCACATCAGTTGTATATACCGTCGCTACCTTAATAATATTTAAAACCACAATTTTTAGTACCGCATCGTGTTTAGGAGTTATGCCGTGAGTTTGTTCGCCCCGACCGAAAGGCCAGCCATCAGTACTAAATGAAACACCCCGAAGCACACCGTAAAGTGGCTTTAATAAAATTATAACATAATATTACGAATTCAGTGATACCGTGGTCCTCTTTGATGGATTGTAAAGAGTGGATATGTGGTTACACTCTGCTTTTTAAATCCATGCGGTATATCGGAAAGAATGTGAAACTGCGCTGTTATCACATGTTATTTACACGAGTCTATCACAAATACAGAGCGAGACAGCTACTACGTTTCCATGCGGAATTGAACTGGATTTGAGTCCATTTCCGCGTTTCCGTGATGAATTCAATCCGGAAATGAGATTGAACAACATCCATTCAACAAGATTTCGTTCCGATCCAACTAATAAGCGGATTGGATCCAATGATTTAGTTTAATTTGAATCCACGCTTGCAAGCGGTATTCGTTCCGGAATAATTCGCCATGTAATAAGTGTATGTAGTACACTGTCATGTCTTCAGGACAGCAACGTAACACACTTCGACAGGTGTGAGAGATCATCTATTTGTGTTGCACTACTGATTATAATAAACAGCAAATTACTAAAGTAGCCGTCAGGAACGATGGCGGTAACTGGCGCCCATATAGGGGAAAGAGGGGAACTGCTGCGTTGCAACTGTTTCCCATCTTACTCAGAAAGTATTTGTACACATTCTGCACCATTTCTCTGGCTTGACTGTGAATACTGTCCAATAGATAATAGTTTGCAGGCTTGTAGGCCGTGGTCCAGTCGATGAATTATCTAAAGTTTCCCCCAAGACTGCGTTGGGCATGCAGTCTTGGACGAAACATGAGATAATTCATCGACTGTACCTCGGCGAACAAGCCCGCAAACTACTATCTATTGGATTAATGCCGGCCGTGAAAGCCTAAGCTGTTGTTGTTGTAGTGTTTAACGCCCGCTTTTACTACTACGGCACCGCAGGCGGTGACACTGATGATACATGAAGATGGAGCACCGGTGGAATGAAATGGCGGGGGAAACCGGAGTACCCGGAGAAAACCCGCCCTGACGCCGCTTCGTCCACCACGAATACCACATGCGGGTCCATGGGATCGAACCCGGGTCGCCTAGGTGGTAGGCGAGCGCGCTAACCACTCGGCCACGGCGCCGCCGAAAGCCTAAGCATGTATCCACAAATAACACAAAGTAATTAGAGACTCACACTTCACTATAATAAATTGAGTTGCACTCAATATTTTTCACAATGATCGTTTCGACACAAATACGTATCATCATCAGGCGAACTCACCATATACCATAGCTACGAGAAAACGTTACAAATTCACGAAGACGTCACAGTGACGTCACCCGCCATGACATCCTGTGACGACGTCATTCCTCCCCTTCTCAGTACGAATTTTGTAACAACATCAGTAAAAGGTATTTCAAAATTTATAACCCGGTCCCTATTTTTCAAACTGACTATTTTTTCCCAAGCCATCAATTCAATAGGCCCCCCGCTTAATTGCATTAACAATTTAACCTCAGGGTTTATTTTATGATTAAGTGACCAAAAATGACCTGCCACCGCTGACCTTTCTGTTTATATTTAATGTTTCTAAAATGTTCTTTTTTTCTAGTATCCAAATGTCGTTTTCTCTTATCGATGTAAACCTTATCACAGACTCGACAGTCAAATTGATCAATGCCAGACTTCTTGCAATTTGGAACTTTGTCCTTTTTAGAAAAGTTGACCTCAGTTTTACCATATCTACTGGTAAGTGGGGTAAGTACTGTATCCCAACCAAAACTTCGATGTCGAGATTTCACCGGAGATACATGTTTTGAAACCCCCCTTGAGACGGTATCCCACGTGTAATAAGATATTTACAATTTAAATAAATATTTCCATATATTACAATAAGTTTCATATAGTACAAGAATTCATTTCACCAGAATGCAAGAACAGGCAGCGATATACTGACCCCGGAAGTAATAAAACTATATAGTATATTCTTTGTAGACTTATTTTTGTGTAATGGTCATAAAACATCATACATTGTTAGATTTCAGATTTCAGATTTGTTTATTAACCAATTGTGTCTGGTGCTGGTACAACGGGCCCAGCTTACAGACTAACATTATCATTTTTATATACAATTGTTTGGTTTGCATGCTATATACAGTGGTTTTTCTAGGAAACCCATACAGTGGCCGTCTTTGGGCCACCGAGAACAGTTCCCTCTTGTAATGTCTTGGGTTTTTAGTTTATAGTGTTTTTGACACTGTTTTTTGTTTATATACATATTTACACTTTGTTTCTTTATTTACACGCATTCACTCCCGCTTTCACTCTGGCATATCGTGAGATATGCCCTCACACACACACACGCATACACACACACGCACATTAAAAAAACTATTTACACACACTATACAAATTATTTACAGACACATTCACGCACGCATTCACCCACGCACACACTCACACACATACACATCTTCACTGGGCACACCAGAGATATGCGTCCCAGCGCACTGCACTATTCACACTATGTACACTGTCCCACGGTGGCAGCTCCTGAATTTTTTTTTTTTTCGAGGCGAGGGCCTCTGCCGGAACATGTATGTGGCCTAGGATCGAGGTTGCGTGCACGCGCATTAGTCGGCGAGCCGAGCCGCTTCTAGAACATTTTGATCCTATTATGCTTGCGGTGCTTCGGCTCGCCTTTGCCAATGTTGGCGATCACGTCGTTTTCGTGGTTTCTAATGCGCGTCCATGCAGCCGTTGCTCGTTTTTCAATTGCCTCCGGGATGAACGGGATCCGGGTTTCAAGGTGTAGTGTTTGGGTACTGGTGAGGAGTGGAGCAGACAGGATTTTTCTGAGGGAGAGGCTTTGGAGGGTTTGGAGTTGTTTCAGGGCGGTTTTGGAGGCATTAGCCCAGGCCACACATGCATACAGGACCACCGAGAGAATAAATGACTTATATAATATCAGTTTTGACTTCAGTCGCAACTGTTTACTGCGGAAGATGGGGGCGCACAACTTTAGCCGCTGTCTGCCTTTATTGGCGCTATTTTTTATGTGGGTGGACCAACACATTGTGCGGTCCAAGGTGACACCTAAGTATTTAACCTGCTGACGGCAGTGCAATATTTGACCACCGACCGTTAGGTCCTTTGCCAAAGTGTGACGCCGCTTAGAGAAATGAATTAGCTGGCATTTGTCGGGGTTAATTTTGATTTTCCAGTCATATTGCCATGAGAGGAAGTTGTTAACATAACGTTGCATTTCTGTAAGGCCGAAACGTGGATTTCTATGGTGGTTGTATATTGCAGTGTCGTCAGCATACATGGCAACCTTGCATCTGGCGTCCAGTGGGAAGTCATTTGTGAATGATATGTACAGAAAAGGGGACATGATTACCCCTTTTGGGACGCCAGCCCGCATCACTCGCTCCCGTGAGGAGGAGCGGCCCACTTGGACGTAAAACTGCCGTTTTTCTAGAAAATTGTGCAGCAAGTATAGATAATTTTGAAGAGCCGGGAAATTGTGGTGCAGTTTGTAAATGAGGCCATTGTGCCAGCACCGGTCAAATGCGGATTCTACGTCCAGAAATAGCGCCAACGTTGAAGCCCCATTGTTAAATTGCTCTGTTACATCATCAGTTAGTCTGAGGAGCTGTAGTTCAGTGGAATGTCCTTTTCTAAAGCCAAATTGTGAATTTGAGAGTTCATGTGTTGCCGAGACTTGTTTTTGTAGTCGAGAAAGGATACATTTTTCGAGCAATTTACCAATAGTAGACAAAAGACTAATGGGGCGGTAGTTTTGCGGTTGTCTGGTGCTTTTCCCTTGCTTTGGGAGCATGATAACCTTAGCTCGTTTCCAAGTAGAGGGGAAATAGCCTTGCTGCAAACAGGCGTTAAATATCTTTGTTAGTTGTACCAGAGCTTTTCTCGGGAGATGCTTAAGTTCCTCATTAGTCACTTTGTCTGGGCCGGCAGCTTTCCCATTAGGCAATTTCCTAATGAGCCTGAAAACTTCCTGCGGTGTTATGATGGGTAGTTGCTGCTCTTGCTTCTGCGCCACCCAGGTTTGTACCCATGTCTGGACCTCCCGTTCTAAAACACGGTTGGTAACTGGGTTTTCACTGAATCTGTCTTGGAGACAGTCAGCGAAGACCTCGGCTTTCTCCTCTTCGGAGAAGTGCAGGCCGCCTTGAGTGTGCAGCGCCTCAGTTGCGGAGTTAACGCTCGTGGAAACTTTCAAAGCCTTTAGTAATTTCCACAAAGAAGAGTCCAAATGGGTGGTACTCAGCATTTTGTTTTCCCACTGTTCAATTTTGTTGATTCTAATTTGTTGCCGAATGACGTTGCGTAGCCATTTTGCTAGCACTTTATATTCAGGCTGTCGGGTGTGTCGCCACAGTTTTGTCAAGCTCGTCTCCGCGCAATGAGTTGCTCTACCTCGGGGTACGTGCAAAAACCGGGTGGTCTTGTGGTGTATGTGGTAGCACTTCTCTTGGCTGTGTGTAGCGAGGCAGAAAATTTTCAATGGCGACATCTATGTCTGCCTCGCTATAGTGTGACAGTCTGGGTTGCGCCATCCCGTGCATTTCGATGGTGAACTTATTCCAGTCGGTGTCTGCCCTCTTTCGAGGGCCAGAGACACCGGCTGAAATACCACCCTGTATGTCGAAATGCACAGGAAAATGGTCGGAGTCCAGGCTGTGATACACAGTAAAGTTGTTTAACAGTGTCGCATTTTTTGTGAGTACGATGTCCAGAATCTCAGGGTCAAAGTGCCCTGATCGATGCCAAAAGGTCGGCTCTGAGGGAAGATGTACCTCAATTTCGTCATTATCAGTTATAAGTTCAACCAGGAGATTTCCCGCCGCGTTTGCCCGGCGTGAAAACCACCAGGGGTGCCGGGCATTGAAATCTCCTGCAATTATAACATGCTCCTCTAAAGCGAAGATTTGTTCGAGGTCTCCTATACATTGTTAGCAGAGCGTCTGTTGTGCGTTATATGACAAGAGCGTGGGAGCAGCAGTTTCGCGCGCTTACCCAATGAGAAATCCCGAAGCAATTCAATTTGAAATATACCACATTCTAGGCAACCAATAGAAATTCAATATTTTGGCAGGCAATAGTAGGGAGGTTTGATATAGTTTTAGCAGAGTGGTCTGTCTACAATCCTAAGGAGAATACGACGTATTAGTATGTTTAAGTGATAGAGTGAAAGTTTCCGAGCTACAAGTCAAGCGTCAGGCTAAATTCCATCCAAGATTCATTTAGGCAATACCATCTTATGTTTATTCGGCTGTATACGTTCTTGGTGACGGTGAAGTGAAGCTCAGGATACCGAATCATTTGGCATATTTATTGAAAGTCGGTCTATATTTATAATGTGCAGTATTCAAGTTTTAGCTGCTGAACATTGTAATAAAAGTGCAATTGTTTTTCTCCTTCATTTCATTTTTATTAATACTTATTTCAATCCACTCTAAGATAACCACTCATTTTTCCCACGACCTATTACGCAGTCTCAAAAACAGCCGAGGCAAGAACAAGAGGACAAAGAACGAGAAGAAGACTATTAATTTAACATTAAAAATAAATAAATATATAGGCGCCTTAAACTCAAACAAGATACGACGCATAAATTGGCAAGCCCAACTTTGGGGCCAAAAAAGAGTTAAAACACGACGGTTTTGACAAAGGGAACAGCAGAACGGTGCGAAGTGTAATAATGCAACTTAGGGAAGAACGGGCAGGAGTCGTTAGTAAAAGTGAAAGTGCTAATGAATGAAAATAGTGAATTAGTGAAATTTGGATACCTTCACCTCTTCCTGGGAGACTGTAAGTTCAACAATTCTATACTTAATTAAGATTGTATACTTATGCTACTCAGAAGTAGAAAGATTGTCAGGAACATGGAAAGTGCTCAGGTGAATAACTTTGAACGTGCAAAAGACTTTGGTAATTTTGATGTAGATTACGGTCAAGGCCAACCTTTAGACATAACCTTTAGTAGAGAATCTACCATGTCAGGTCTCGAGGCAACAGATGAAAACAGTAGATTAGGAAATAATAATCCTGTTCAAAATTTAGTGGAGCATGAAATTGCAACTTCAACAGGCCAACCTAGCACACATAAAAGTCCCAACAGCCAGGTAGAAATTCCGGTAGGGGTAAATTTAGAGATTGTAGGGCAATTAGCTAAATTATTTGAAGCAATGAAGCATATGGAACAAAATATGGATGGTCAGTTGGGGACAATTAAGAATCAACAAGTAGAAATTAGGGATGAGCTCAGGAAACAGAAAGATGAGTTACAGAAACAGTTAAAATGTGTAGAAAAGACTTTTAGATGTTAACCATGAAACTCAGAGGCAGTTAGAAGAGAAAATTAGATCAGTACATAGTGAGATAGTACCTAGGGAAGAAATAATCCAGGTAGTGGAAGAGCAGAATAGTAAAGTATTACAACTAGTAGATCAGAAATTAAAGAAACTAGATGGTTCATTTCATGAAAAACTGACTAAGCAAAGCCATGAACTGTAGAATAATATAGAGGGAGTACACGAAGATACCCAGCTGATTCGTGTAAACAGTCAAACCGAATTAGATAATTTAAAAAAGAAACTTGAAATACAGCACGAGAGAAGCGATAAGAGACTGGAGGATACCTTGCATACTGCTCGTGCACAGTTATCACAGAAATTAAATGAGGAAGTAGATAGTATAAATCAGAAGCTAAATGAGCACATACACCAGCAAGATGCAAGGTACCAAAAGTCACAAACAAATGTTAAAGCACTAATTGATAAGGTAAATGCATTGCACGTATTACACAGCAATAATATTATCAATGGTAACAGTGTGAATAGCTCTAGTAATAATTCTGTGCTTCGAGGAAACTCTCCTCACTCAAATGTCAATGTTAATGAACTTCCTGAAACTGTAGTCCAGAGTTCGTATACCGTACCAAATGTGACATTCTGTCATAGTTACATATTCCAAGATCTGCCATTACCTAGATTCGCGGGTTCCGATCTAGATGACCCACTACAATATTTAGAGCAAATAGAAGAATATTTTAGATTAAAGAAGCAAGACACTTGATAGCCGAACTTTAAATTGGGTTAACCTTGCTGTGGGAACTGAGAATAGTTTCGAGTATTTTAAGCATCTCTTCTTAAACAAATTCTGAAACTCAGCTAAGCAACAGAAAATCCGCGCAAGTTTAAGCCATGGACAATACTCACCGCGTGGTTATTTAAGTATGGCTGATTATATCTTGCAATATTTGCAGTATCTACGTATTCTGAAACCACAAATTTCTGATCAAGATTTCATTACGCTAATGACAGGCCCTTTTCCAATGAGAATTCAGAACTATTTATTAATTGCGAAACCTCAGTCCGTTGTAGAGATGATTGAGCTCGTATCAGCATTGGAAGCCAATGAAGAACAATCTTCATACTATACAAGCCACCGGAATAATCCGAGAAATAATCAAGGTTTCCGGAATCCTCCAAATCACAACAATAGGAATTATCAAGGTCGAGGTAACTGGGCACGTGATCGGTATAACACATCCATCCCGCACTTTTTGCAAAACCACCGACATGAAAATCGCCGGGAGCACACACATCAGATCAACATGATACAGGTTGAACAGCGTAGTCCAAATAGGTGGAGAAAGAGAAATTTTCGTAATAACAGATACTGCCGTGATGTTCCTAGAAACCTAAATAATCATCATTGGAAGTCACAGCGAGAGAATTATAATGAACAGGAGCCAAGGGTCAATTCACCACCACAAACGCAACGACCTACAGATATACAAGGCGATCGGCAGGAGATTTACGTCGCACCAGTCATACGTAACAGACCTACGCACGAATACGCAGCTTCTCAGGTCTATCACCATAAATCAAACCAGGAAAACTAGATAATGACGTACCGGATGAAGGGTGTCAGTGCGTCGGGAAAACACAATACCCTTCGATAAATTCCCAGATTCAAAATGTCGTCACCGGGAAAATTATAATAAATAAAGATAAAAACAATGATTTTGATACACCGTTTATCAAGGTTGATATAAATGGTCAGCAATTTAACGCCACTGTGGAGACAGGAGGGTCAGCAAGTGTGATATCACTTAGATTATAAATATATGAACATCTAAAGAATACAGGAATTGAAATGATGAGCCTACCAACCTCCAATTTAATATGTCGCGTAGCCATAAGACGATCAGCCCAACTCATTAAGAAACAATGTATGTTGTCTATAACTATTGAAGGGGAGCATTTCAACGTAATATTCCTGGTAATCAACAACTTAAATAATGACTCAATACTGGGTTGTGATTATTTCGACGAAAATCATGTAAACATTGATTTCAAGAACAAAACCGTTAGCATTTGGAAGGACAGCAAGGAAGTCACATGTAATTTTGTAGCAGAACAGTGTGTTCCTATAGAAATGACCCAGGAAGAAAAGGAAATTTTAAATACAGAGCTATTTGTACAGAAATTACAAGTGTCAGGGGGAACGGAAGTAATTAGGCCACTAGTGGAAGAAACTCGGGTAAACTACTCTCCCAGGTGCAAAGAAACAGGTTTAATGGAAGAAAATAACATACTTTGTAGTATGCGGAATCATGAGATGACAAAGTTAGATACGTTAAGGAAAATATGTAATAGTGCTTATAATCTCACAGATTCCCAACGCAGTGAATTATTTGGAACACTGCAACAAAACACAGAAATCTTCAGTGATGTACCTGGTACCTGTAATATATATGTGCATAAATTTCAAGTTGAAGGAATAAAACCATATAAAAGAGAGGAACACGAAAATACAGAGAAAGGCAGTATCGAAACAATCTGATAGTTTCTTTTTCTTAGTTCTATATACAGGATGCGGGTTGCTAACTCCAGAGCTGATTGTAATTGTATATTCATATATGTGTATATATAGATCTAAGTTCATAAGCACTTGTATATGTTATGATAGTATAGCTAGCAAATGTATCAATCTCTCAGGTTAGTCATTAAGGAAATTGTAAACAACAGCAAGAAAAACAATGGTTATTTAAGAGTCCCTATGAGGCATTGTGAAAACTTAGTTGTATACCTGAAATATGTGTTTAAGGGAAGATATCAAAGTTGAATCAAAACATTGTGTATATTTTGATCATCTTTGATAGGGCACTTATGAGACGGTATCCCGCGCGTAATAAGATATTTACAATTTAAATAAATATTTCCATATATTACAATAAGTTTCATATAGTACAAGAATTAATTTCACCAGAATGCAAGAACAGGCAGCGATATACTGACCCCGGAAGACCACCTAGGCGGCCCGGGTTCGATCCCAGGGACCCGCATGTGGTATTCGTGGTGGACGAAGCGGCGTCAGGGCGGGTTTTCTCCGGGTACTCCGGTTTCCCCCGCCATCTCATTCCACCGGTGCTCCATCTTCATGTATCATCAGTGTCACCGCCTGCGGTGCCGCAGTAGTAAAAGCGGGCGTTAAACACTACAACAACCCCGGAAGTAATAAAACTATATAGTATATTCTTTGTAGACCTATTTTTGTGCAATGGTCATAAAACAACATACATTGTTAGCAGAGCGTCTGTTGTCCGTTATATGACAAGAGCGTGGGAGCAGCAGTTTCGCGCGCTTACCCAATGAGAAATCCCGAAGCAATTCAATTTGAAATATACCACATTCTAGGCAACCAATAGAAATTCAATATTTTGGCAGGCAAGAGCAGGGAGGTTTGAAATAGTCAAAATTATCTATACTTGCTGCACAATTTTCTAGAAAATCGGCAGTTTTACGTCCAAGTGGGCCGCTCCTCCTCACGGGAACGAGTGATGCGGGCTGGCGTCCCACAAGGGGCAATAATGTCCCCTTTTCTGTATATATTGTTCACCAATGATTTCCCAGTGGACGCCAGATGCAAGGTCGCCATGTATGCTGACGACACTGCAATATACAACCACCATAGAAATCCACGTTTCGGCCTTGCAGAAATGCAACGTTATGTGAACAACTTCCTCTCATGGCAACATGACTGGAAAATCAAAATTAATCCCGACAAATGCCAGCTGATTCATTTTTCTAAGCGGCGTCACACTTTGGCAACGGACCTAACGGTCGGTGGTCAAGTATTGCACTGCCGTCAGCAAGTTAAATACTTAGGTGTCACCTTGGACCGCACAATGTGTTGGTCCACCCACATAAAAAATAGCGCCAATAAAGGCAGACAGCGGCTAAAGTTGTGCGCCCCCATCTTCCGTAGTAAACAGTTGCGACTGAAGTCAAAACTTATACTATATAGGTCATTTATTCTCTCGGTGGTCCTGTATGCATGTGTGGCCTGGGCTAATGCCTCCAAAACTGCCCTCAAACAACTCCAAACCCTCCAAAACCTCTCCCTCAGAAAAATCCTCTCTGCTCCACTCCTCACCACCACCCAAACTCTTCACCTCGAAACTCATATCCCGTTCATCCCGGAGGCAATAGACAAAAGAGCAATGGCGGCATGGACGCGCATTAGAAACCACGAAAATGACGTGATCGCTAACATCGGCAAAGGCGAGCCGAAGCACCGCAAGCATACTAGGATAAAAATGTTCTAGAAGCGGCTCGACTCGCCGACTAATGCGCGTCCACGCAACCTCGTCCCTAAGCCACATATATGTTCCGGCAGAGGCCCTCGCCTCGGAAAATATTCAGGAGCTGCCACCGCGGGACAGTGTATATAGTGTCAAAACTGTAAATAGTGTAGTGCGCTGGGACGCATATTTCTGGTGTGCCCAGTGAAGATGTGTGTACGAGTGTGTGTGTGGGTGAATGCGTGCGTGTATGTGTCTGTATATAATTGTAAATATGTACATATGTATATATAACCCAAAGACGAAACAGACAAAAGACAAAAGAAAACTATTCTCGGTGACCTACAGATGGTCACCGTATGGGTTTTTGTATATAGCGAAAACTGTAAATATGAACAAAGTCAACTGTAAATCAATGTAAATATAGCCTGTAAGCCGGGCCCAATGTACCGGCACCAGGCCAATACTTTTAAAATAAATAACTAACTAACTAACTCTGTCTACAATCCTAAGGAGAATACGACGTATTAGTATGTTTAAGTGATAGAGTGAAAGTTTACGTGCTACAAGACAAGCGTCAGGCTAAATTCCATCCAAGATTCATTTAGGCAATACCATCTTATGTTTATTCGGCTATATACGTTCTTGGTGACAGTGAAGTGAAGCTCAGGATACCGAATCATTTGGCATATTTATTGAAAGTCGGTCTATATTTATAATGTACAGTATTCAAGGTTTAGCTGCTGAACATTGTAATAAAAGTGTAATTGTTTTTCTCCTTCATTTCATTTTTATTAATACTTATTTCAATCCACTCTAAGATAACCACTCATTTTTCCCACGACCTATTTCTGTCAGTTTCGGAAAACTTAAAGCTTTCTTGAAATGGAACATCGTTGTTCATTTTTACTTTTTCTACTGTAAGTACGCGAAGTATTGTATTCCACTCAAAAATTCGATGACAGATTTCACCGGAAATATGTTTTGAGACCCCCTGAAACCGAAAAAAAAATCAATTTTAGAAAAAGGTCCGCGCGCGCGTCGGTGTGTGTGTGTGTGTGTGTGTGTGTGTGTGTGTGTGTGTGTGTGGGTGTGTGTGTGTGTGTGTGTGTGTGTGTGTCAGTCTGTCAGTCTGCGTGTGTCTGTCACTCTGTGGACAGCATATCTCAAAAACGAAAAGTAGGTTAAAAACCAAAGATAGTATTTATGTTTATACCACTCGCAAAAGTTAAAGGCATGTGAACGCTGGCCAATGCTCAAGCAGAGCGCTGTTGCCAAGTGTACCGGCAGAGGTTCTGTACATAACAGTGTGTGAGATGCATGCACCACATTCGGCAGCGCTGGTAGGAGGGGCAAGCTTAGGATTCACTGGAGTCCGAGGTACGCTCCGCCTCCATATGCCTAATTTGCGAAGATTATAGTGTCTCTCAAGGATGCGACACGAAGATTTTAAAGAAAATAGCTCCACCCTAAACTACCCATTGCATGGAAAAAATTTCGAAACTTTTGATTTTCTTGAAAACGACTATTTTTTTTATTAAAATCTCATATGTTTGAGATATTTTTATGACAAATGAAATGTATATCTTGAATTTCCTGGCTATAGCCCCTGTAGTCGTATTTACTCTGGACGATTTTTGTATGACTGGTAAACCGTTAGAGATATACCAAATCATACTCCACAAAAAATGTAGATCTTGCTAAAATACACAATTTATGTTGCAATAAATTTTCTTGTAGGGTGAACCATTTCGGAGATATTCCTTGTCTTGTGTGTGAGTTTCGGAAAGCAAAACTTTCGTGAAATGGAACATCGTTGTCCATTTTGCATATGTTAAGTGTGCAGAGAGGACGGAATCCCAAATTTTAAATGATTTGACTATCGCACAAAGCTTAGTGTAGTCTAATATCCCTCTTGCACCTGCAAGGAAATAAGCAATAAGATGATTTCTACGAAGGTTTGTCTCAACTAACACGAAGAAGATATAGTTATAAGAGTTTGTAATAATGGTTACTACAGGAGTAGAGAAAGTCATGTTAGTGCAGCATATCAGATTTTTTATATTATATTTATTTTGAGGAGCCAACATTATGCCAAGTTCTTTAAAATGTTTGTTAAATATTTTTTAACCCAAGGGTGGTAAGTACACTTTTTACATTTGCAGTCATCTTTTATTAATGGAAGCTTCATTTACGGCCTTTTGATATTTAAATTTCTCTATCTATGTATACATTCTGTACTAAAACCATTAACTAATGCCGTGTTTAAAATGTGTGCACATTCTCTATTAAATTCGCCCTTATTAAGGGGTATATTTACCAACCTATAAATAAAACTGTTAAAAAGGGCGAATTTATGTGTAGGAGGTTTAAAGCTTCTGTTTTTTATATAACTATCCGTGTGGTTAGCTTTCTATGAATGCCGAAACTCAATTCATTATTCCTTCTTAAGATCTTCAAATCCAGGAATGGAAGAGATCCTTTGTTTTCAATTTCTAATGTGAATTTTATGGCTTTTTTTTGTGAATTCAGTGTGAACTCAATTTATTATAGTGAAGTGTGATCTCTAAAGAGAGGTAGCTACAGCAAGGCCATTGTGAATTTTAACTTCTAGGAGACACCGAGAGCATCTCCAGTTACGCAGCTGGACAGCTTTCAGTCAGATGCCACAAGGCATCTATAGCGATATAGACATCGATGTCACAATTAGCAAGTTTCGGGCAGCGACTCACACAGGCACATGTGCGTCGCGAAGGCGGGGGGCAATATACTCAATATGCAATCGATTACTAGTTTAGACTATTATTTTAATCCTGATGTTAAAAACAACCTTTGTTTAGCACAAATTAATGTGGTTGTCTACAAGAAATACTGTATCTTTTGACAACAAAATATTGAATTAATGTTGTTTGATTGAAAACTTGCAACATGTGCCCCTGCCCTTGGAATAGGGTCTGCCAACGCCCATGCACAGGCAACGGTATTAGTGCAAGTGAGACGTGAGTGAGACCGATTAAAGAAATTGTTATATACAACCCGCTGGCAGCCTCTGTAAGCTATATGCAGCTTGTCTAAAACGTCCTGACACCCCCCTCCCCCCAAAGAAAAGATGCATAATGGCACTGAGCAGTTCACTTGCATAAAAGAGAAGTGGTTGTCAGGAAAAGTTATGCGCCCCCATCTTCCGCAGCAAACAGCTGCAATTGAAGTCCAAACTCGTCCTGTATAAAGCTTTCATCCTGTCAGTGGTTCTTTACGCGTGTGTGGCCTGGGGAAACACCTCAAAACCGCCCTGAAGACTATCCAAACCCTCCAAAACCTCTCCCTCCGGAAAATCCTCTCTGCTCCCATCCTAACCACTAACCAAACCCTTCACCAGGAAACCCAGATCCCATCCATTCCCGAGGCAATAACAAAAAGAGCCACTGTCGCGTGGACGCGCATCAGAAATCACCAAAATGACGTGATTGCCAATATTGGCAAGGGCGAGCCAAAGCATCGTAAACATGCTAGAATTAAAATGTTCTAGACATTGCATGGCTCGCCGATTGATGCGCGCCCATGCAACCCAGGCCCTAGGCCACACACTCCGGAAGAGGTCTGTGCCTCGGAAACGCCACAGGAGCTGCAACCTGATCTGCACAGGAAACCGCGGAAAAACTGTAAATAGTGAAGTGTATATAGTGCAGTATGTGTAAATATGTATATACGAGCGTGTGTGTGTGTGTGTGTGTGTGTGTGTGTGTGTGTGTGTGTTATGGGACATATGTGTGGTATGCCCAGGAGTGAGTGTATGTATCCGTGTATATAAATAAAAAAAAAATATATAAAAAATGGACAATCGAAGGACTCAGAATACGCCCAAAAACTGTTCTCGATGAGCTAAAGCTGCTCACCGTATGGGTTTTTTTATAAGAAAACGCAAACAAGAGTACCCATGTAAATATTATAAATTGTAATTAATGTAAATTTTTAGCCTGTAAGCCGGGCCCGTCTGTACCGGCACCAGGCAAATTTTTCCTGATTAAAATAAGTAAGTAAGTACTTCCAGTTGCCGTGAGAGTGACAAGTTCATACTTTGTATATGTGACTGCCTTCAAGTTCTAATCACTTGCTCCCCCACCACTCTCAACACTTCTCCGCATTTCTCCTCACTCGCGCATGTGGAGTGTCAGGACGTTTTAAACAAGCAGTACATAGGGCCAAGTTCGACTTCATTCTGATTGGCAGGATTTCTTTTTGTGGGGATAACCTTTATGTGATTGGTGCTTTTCAAACCTTTTAAAAGTTTTAACCATATGTTTTGGACGTTGGGGACTCGCCATCCTATACTGAGCGTCCGAGACTCAACCCTCGGAGTACAAAGGAGTCACATGACTTCCTCACCCCGCGCTTGAAAATAAAATTGTTCTAGCGACTGTTTTTCTCTACATTTTTAAGTTTTATTTATTCTTCTGCGCTTGGAAAAAGCACACCATTTATAGGATTCTTCCAGGGTTTCCAAGGCTATAAACTTTGTTTTCCTGAGACAAGTGTTATAAGATTTGATGAAATTCTTTTCTAATTAATTACTTCATTATTGGTATTTAATTATTTTTCTTTGTACTACTGCAATTGTTACTTTAACTCTCCGACGGCGTTGCTTACCTCATCACTTACACAAACCATGTGACTCCCCACCAGCGTTAGAAGGTAGACCATTTGTCACATCACATGAGTGTTCCCACCTACATTTAAGTATGTGTCTTTGGTGTCAGTTCCATGTGACTAGTACTAAAGTTCAGTATGGCAGACGGTTACTAAAGCTTGAGAAAGACTTGTGTAAGTGGTTTCAGGGTAGGTACAGTGGTTTCAGGTTAATCCTGAGTTTATAAGAAAAGGAAGTGTTTCGGTTACACCTTCCTGTCGCTTTGTAGCCGCAAGTGCTATATTTCTGTGCTTATAAAACATCCCTCTGTTACACTTTGCGGCATAGGGCCACAATTCGCTATACTTGTTAATTACTTGCATGCCTTGTAGTTGTGAAATATGTGCATTACAGCTTGTTAAAGTTCGTTAGTCATATGGAACTTTAACCTTATCTTATCAGCAATTCTTATAGTCTTGACAGTTACTAAAATTTATAATCCTGTCTTCATTATGAACTGATTGCAGCTATTGCATCTGCAACGAGTGTACTTCACGGGACACACCCTTCTTGGACCTCTGAATGATGTAAACATAATTGCTGTGGCGCATATGTGCCGATAACCCTGTTCGCCTTGTCAAGTAATAACATGTGCCGATTATTTCTTCTCTGTCTGCATATTTGAAAATAAATATATAAATAATAAATCTATGGATACCATGTGAACACGAGAACAGTGAAGTGATGACAAATTTATTACATTATGGATGTGCATTGTTATTAATTTGTATCTTTTACATTAAAGTAGTCTTCCTGGATAGCTTGATGCGCGTAACGCTTCCTGGGTGTATCCACTTTTGTCTCCTGTGTAACAGCAGGGGGCTTTTTAAGAAATCAGGTATTGCTCTAATGGAAAGCCCCAAGGAAGGGGTGCGCACTCGGATGCAGCCTTTCCTGGTCCTCGAGGGGGAGGGGGAGATGAGTCCCCCTGGTAGCCTCTCGGTCCTTATGTCACTTAGGTGAATGTTGGAATGCTCATGCGGACGGCTTTCCGGCACCAAATTTCCCACTTCTAAAATTCCTTTGTCATCCATTTCAGGGTTGTAGGAACAAGCTGTTCGGAGGGCTGCCGTCTGGATGGTGGCTATGCGTTCTTTAAAATTTCTTTAAGAAATTTATTTTTGGAGTACCAATTTAAATGTTATAGCTGATACTAGTAATTTTGCATATTTCTTCCTCTTCATATGTACTACTCAAAACCTTGAGTGTATCAAAATACCTATTTGGTAATTTCATAACTGAAATTGTTACATTTGTGTCCTTCGAGTCATAATAACTCAATTGCTTTTAAAACTAATAACCTTTTTCGTTAAATTTCGCGTTCCACTATGCTCATATCCAGGTGTATGCCAATGTACACAAGAATATTGCGGCTGTTTGCTTTTGCAAAATTGGAAATATATTGTTGAAATGAAAGTAGGAGAATACAAAACAGTTACATCATACTGACCGTTGAAAGAGGATTTAATTTTATTTATCGTAATGAATGGGATATATATGACAATCTTGCTCCACTGAAAGTGAATATGAAGCATTAGGCAATGTCAACCTGATAGTTTGGAGAACATTTGAGAAAAAGAAAACCATACTATTGAAGAGACAATTTGTCAAATGTGGAAATCAAAGGAATATGAAACCTTGCATGGGAGCTGCTTACCTTTTCCACAGCATGGAAGAGCATCCAGTGCATACATAAACAAACACCAAGTCCAACCAGACATGCTAAACCCAGAGTGAATGGTATAAAAAGTTATTTTCAAGTAATTATGAACAAAACATTTCGCAATATTGGATTGCAAATGACTAATATTGAGGCCTGAAGATTTAGATCAAATTACATTAGAAGCATACACTGGGGTAAAATTGCTATCTGGTGAATTAAAGAGAAACTTGTGGGATCCAGAACCAGGTAGAGCCATTTTTGCCTTCTCTATTAGTGAGTAGAGGAAGTGTTGTATTCCACCGAAATATCTGTGCCAAGATTTTACCGAAAATATGTTTTGAGACCCCCTGAATTAGACGAAAAGCATTTTTAGAAAAAGGTCCGTGTGCGGGTCAGTCTATGTGTCTGTCAGTATGTGGACAGCATAATTCAAAAACGAAAAGTCGGTTAAAAACTAAAGTTGGTACTTAAGTTTAATGTCTTTCAAGGATGCGACACGAAGATGATGAGAAAAATAGCCCTACCCTAAGCTACCCTCCACATAGGCAATTTTCCGAAAATTTTGGTTTACATGAAAATGGCTCTAATGATTTTGATTAAAATGCCATATGTTTAAGGTATTTCTATGACAATTGAAATGTACATTTTGAATTTTCTGGCTATAGGCTATGTAGTCCTGTTTACCCTGGATTACTTTTGAATAACTTGTAAATCGTAAGAGATAGGCAAAATCTTACTGTACAAAAAATGTAGATCTCGCTAAAACACACAATTTATGTCCAAATAAATTTTTGTAGTGTACTATTTCAGAAATAATCCTTGATATTTGTGCCAGTTTCGGAAAACAAAATTTTCGTGAAATGGAACATTGGTGTTCATTTTTTATATGTTGAGCGTTCAAAGAGAACGGGATCAGAAAGCTTTAAAATATTTTACTATCGCTCAAAGCCTACTGTATTCTAATATTCCCTTGTACCTGCAAGGAAATAAACAATAAGACACTTTGTACAAATGTTTATCTCAACTAACACGAAGATATAGGAATAAGAGTTTGTAAGAATGGTTAGTACAAGAGTAGAGAAAGTCATGTGATTGCAGCACATCAGATTTTTCGTGCTACAATGTCACTAAAAATGTTATTTTGCATACTTCGAGTGCTACGTTTTGATAACAAGTCTGTTCGACGAGCACGAAGAGAAATGAGAAACTAGCACTTATAAGGGACTTATGTTTTTTTTTAAAGTTAACGTCCCCCAACATTGTGTCATATCGGACGAAGGTAAGGGACTTATGGGAACAGTGGATGGAAGTGCTTGCAAAATTATACACTCCTGGATCAAACACTACTGTTGAGGAGCAACTGGTGGGTTTTAGAGATGGCTCTCCATTCAAACAATATATCCCAAGTAAACGCGCCAAATATGGAATGACATAATGGACACTGTGATAAGGCTACTTCATGTTCTAAAAGCACACATTTACACAGAAAAAACACCAGGCTTAGCACGTGAAAAAACCATTGTATGCAAGGTGCTATGGATCTGCTTATGAGCTAAGAGGACAAAATGTTGCATCTTCGTTTCATCCTAAATTTTCTGTCGTGCACTTCTTGAAAGGAAAATTACACCTTTGGCGACAATGAGAAGAAACAATGCAGAGCTTCCTAATTTATCAAGTGAAGAAGTCCACAGTTTAAAATTTAACTTCGCAAAAGATGCCATAGTTGTATCTTACATTTCAAAGAAGGATAACAATATATACATATATGGTGGTTGTTCTGCCTGTGTTTCGATTAAAGTTATATTACATAACGGTAATTTATCTGCGTTACTCAAGAAGTAAACGCAACTTAATAACATAAACTATTTCCTTGACACTAATTCTTAGAATTTTGTTCATTGGGTCATTAGGACCCGAAGGAGCATGGGTGCGTACTGTTTTTAAGCAGAACGGAAGAATTAAAGATTTCTTCCCCGAGTAGTTCCGGCTATTAGTCAGGCCCCGTAACCGCAGTGGGCCCTTGGTGGAGACTGCCGAGAGTGAGGGGTTGTGTGTTTGGGGTCGGGTGTTTCCTACCGCCGTTCTGGGACTGCTAGGTTTGGAGGCCCCCTCCGCTGTGGACCCTTGTTGGGAACCGCGGGGGTGAGGGTGGAGATATTTCCGTAATGTTGCAACCGTCGTCATCCTTATCTGGTCGCGCTTTGGGTCTCTCCCCTCATCTTTCCCTCCTATGGGTGGCGTTAGCACGACAAAAGGTCTACATGCCTGGCAATGCCTCAGTTATGCGGCCTCCCCTTCCATTGTGTATTTACCATTACCTTTACGTGTATTATTTCAATCTGCGCGCATGCAAGATAGTAATTTTTTTCATTGACCCCAAGACGTAAATTGAGAGCAACTATTGGAATGGTAGTTTATTGCTTTCCAAGGAGAGATGTATTTGTTGTAACATTGTTCTGGCTTTAATTTGTAAATCTTCCGGTCAACAATAGTAGCTAATTTTGTGCAAGTTACTACACAGTTTTCCTCGCAGTGTATTTTGTGTTTGCAAGAAAGGCCGATACTTCCTTTGTCAGTATTATTTATGACCTTCGGTGAATTTTAAGACTCTCTTACGTCAGTAACCAGTGTCTGCTAATACATGGACGTCACTCTGAGAGGCTCAGATGGTTAGACATTGGCCTACTGATCCCAAGGTTGTCTAAACAGCCCAGGCTAGTAATAGTAATAGCAATAGCAATAATAACAATGATAACAACAACAACAACAACAACAACAACAATAATAATAATAATAATAATAATAATAATAATAATAATAATAATAATAATAATAATAATAATAATAATAATAATAATAATAATAATAATAATAATAATAATAATAATAATAATAATAATAATAATAATAATAATAATAATAATAATAATAATAATAATAATAATAATAATAATAATAATACTAATAATAATAATAATAATAATAATAATAATAATAATAATAATAATAATAATAATAATAATAATAATAATACTAATAATAATAATAATAATAATAATAATAATAATAATAATAATAATAATAATAATAATAATAATAATAATAATAATAATAATAATAATAATAATAATAATAATAATAATAATAATAATAATAATAATAATAATAATAATAATAATAATAATAATAATAATAACAGCAACAACAACAACAATAATAATAAAATAATAGTAGCAGTAGTAATAGTAATAATAGTATGAGACGGTATTTATACCTTGCCCGAGATAAATATAAATGAACGCTATAATACATGACTAGTTCCAGCGTTTTTTATTTTAGAAGCACTCACAGGGCAAGTGTCAGGATTAATATAAGTTATTGTGTAAACGTGTACATGTAAATAATCATAAATGTTAGTGTATATATATTTAAAAGAATAAAGAATAACCCACGTAGTTTATAGGTAAAAGTTGAAAGATTTCGCTTCAGAGACACTACCTGAAGTCGTTGAACAGAATTAGTTCTGCTTGAAAGAGCGACAACCTGTCGCCAACCAAATTGTAAGCTCCATTGTTAAGCAGGATTATTTCTCTGTAAAGCAAAAGTCGTAAAGCTGCCTATCAAGCTTGTTCAAAATGCTTCCACAAGGGGCAGGACATGACATTTCAGCGGCAAAGTCTCGTTTTGTCCACCGACATGTTTGGTCAATAGCCAATAAGAAAATTTAGAAATACAAAAATTTGAAGTAATCAGCAGAACCCGCTCCAATGAGAGTGAAACTCAAAAATTTTATGTGGAGGGGAACTGAATATGCCTTTCGTATTCCCGTATGGAACGAAGAGTCGAAGAATAACACACGAGCAGAGGAGTCGAAGAATATCACACGAGCAGAAGAGTCGAAGAATAACACACGAAAAGAGAAGTCGCAAACTACTATACGAACGGAACACTCGCCAACTATTACGCCGAGACGTTACTTATAACACGCACGAATTAAGTAAGTACACTAGAAATTTGATAGGCTAAATTAACATCAAGAATTACTTGGCAATATTGCGTAGAATAGGAAAATTTTACTTCAAGAAATTATTTCAGCTCATCATAGGGTAGGTTAAATTAACATCAAGAACAGTTCGGTTTTCATCCTAGTGACTTAAAAATTTTGGCTTATGCGCGGCGACTCATACATAAATTTAAATCTCGGTAAACCTATAAACTGCAATCTCCGTCAATTCATTTGTGTGTAGTAATTGTAATATTTTAAATTCCTTTGTGACTCGTATACAATAAAGTAACGAAATTACTTCCTACTCAAACTTGTTCCAATAAGTAGCTTGAAAACGTTCATTTGTAAGCGATTCCACGCCCTTTCTAGCAGTCTCTGGCCAGGCAAAGCTACTCAACAAGTAATAACGACTTAGCCATTGAACGAGAAGAAAAGGATTTTACATGCTAAGCAATTGTGTCAGGAGGACTGAGTGGCGCCTATTCAAACAAAACTTTTCTCAATCTCTCCAATAATACTGCAATAACTTGCAGTGGCACTTCTGTAATTAATAAGCATAACAATTACTTATTCAATTACAATCATCACATTTTTACAAGTGGCTTTCCAATGTTGAGACAACAACCCAACCATTAGCCAAAGCAAATAAAGAACACTGAATAAGTGGCGACCAACGTTTGGGCTCTATAACTACCGCTGATGACCTAGAAGTTGAGCGCCCTTAAACCAAATCAAATCAACTCGATAACTACAATAACTCGTGAGTAGGAAGAATTTAATTCAAATTAATAAGAGTCAAAAAGATCGAGGAAAGTAAAACTTAGGTACGAATTGACTGACGATAGACTTCAAGAGCGACCAGCTGCAAGCAACGAGAGATCCTTTTCTTACAGGTCAACACTCTTAAAAGAGGGAGCCGGGCTCGAGAAGATAGAAACAAGTGAACAAGTGAAAGTGAGCCTTATTTAATTGTGTAGTGAGTGAAAACATCAAGACATCCAACAAACTGTAAGTCACGCTAAACTTTATCACTTTAGGGAATATTGTATGATCATCAGGAACAGAAGTAGTAGTAAAGTAAGCAAGAAGAGATCACAAAATGTAAATGACCTGACCGTTGGTATTGCATGTCCAGCTGAGAGAAATAATAATCTTAGGGTAGGAGGCGAATGCCAGGTAGAATGTCCAATTGTCACAAGAGAGGATAGTGCTCCCATTCAGGTAGCTAATTCCAGCAAAATTGACAATGTGAACGTCCACCAACAGTTAGCCCAACTCCTTGCTGTAATGAATGTGATGCATGAACAACAAACTCAGTTAGGAGAACAAGTGAAATCTTTTAGAAATGAAATCATGCCTAGAGAGGAAATATCAAAAGCAATAAATGAGAGCAATATCCAAAATAGAAAAATCATAGAAGCTCAGCTTAGACAAATAAACAATATGGTGCGTGACAAAATTTCTACGCAGGGCTATGAACTGAGCGATAGAATAGACAAACTCAGTAGTGAAAATCAGGCTAGCTATAATAATATAAATAGAGAAATAGATCAGCTAAAAACCAATGTTGCATCACAGGAGAGTAGATTAATGGAAAAGTTGGCAGATGAAATGCAAGTTGCTCGAGCATTCACAGATCAAAGACTCAACACAGAAGTCACATCAAATAAGAATACATTGCAGGAACGAATCGCCGAGCAAGCTGCACTCCAGCTACAAAACAAGCAAAAGATAGATCATGTCATAGAGAAGGTTAATGCTTTACATGTGCTTCACAGCAATAATGTGTCTAGTAACCCATGTCATAATGTAGTACGTAGAGAAAGTCCTAGATTAAGCACTGTGCATGAAACTAGGGAAACTAATTATGTGTCTGAAACATGTGCCTCGACTTTGTGTCGAAATTCTGAAAATTTAAGTGTACCTCGCAACCCAATTGTTACATCTTGGCAGAGTAACTTGAATCTCCATTTAGATTTACCGTTACCGAAGTTCTCAGGGTCTGAGTTCAATGATCCTTTACAATACCTTGATCAGCTCCAGGTGTATTTTAGATTACGAAATATCCCACAGGATTCTAAGATGTTTATAGTCCGAAAAACATTGAACCAACGCTCCCTAAGCTGGATCAACATGGCAATGTCGCCTGACCAGGTGGATGAAGACTTCCAGCACATATTTCTAAACAAGTATTGGAACTCTGCACGGCAACACCGAATTAGAGCTAACCTAAGTTATGGGAAATACGACATTAATAGCAACGTAAGCATGGCCGATTATATACTCCGGTTTTCTCAATACCTGCGCCACCTGAAGCCGAGAATATGTGATGCCGATTTTATCATGCTAATGATCGGAAATTTTCCGATGAGAATTCAAAATTCACTACTAATTGCCAAACCCCGGACAATAATGGAAATGGTCGACTTAATCACTGTCTTGGAGGGCCGGAAGAAGAAAGTAGGCAATACGCCGAACACCGACGCCATGATAGACGAAGTCACAAACCGTATTATAATGCAAGGTACTCCGGCCGACAGAATCAAAGCCATGATGAACATGCGAGGGATCGATACCATTCTGCAGTTACACATTTTTCTCCAAGAAATTCACGAGAGACGAGTGGGCACAATCCTCGTATCCAACAATTAAATGTGGAAACCAGAAATTCACAATGGAGCAAATATCGCCGCGGCAACAGGAGAAATAATAAGCAGCATGGTCACAGACAACAGAACTACAATTACCGTCACTGGGAACAACAGTCACTCAATAGAGAACGAAGCTCATCCAGAAACACATCGCCACAACGCAATACAAGTAACGCTGAACAGGTCGAAGAACGCCAAGAGATATATTTATCGCCGACTGCAGAAGCGTATCTCCCTACACAAGAATTCCCAAATTCCCGAAATCAGAACACAGAACGACAGGGAAACCAGTAAGTCACAACGCTATCATGGGGCAGCGTTGTACCACTACTTCGAAAAACCCTGCAATTACGAGGAACACAGAAATAAAGACTGGTGAATTAAGAATTGATCAGAAATGGGAAGAAGATTTTGACACAACCTATATTGAGGTTCAAATAAACGGACAGAATTATAATGCCTGCATAGATTCAGGATCGTCAATGTGTGTGTTATCTTTAAGATTATACGAACATTTAAAGAACACACATACAGAAATTATGAGCCTTCTAACTTCGAATTTAATATGTCGAATTGCTATTGGGAAGTCCGCCCAACCTATTAAAATCCAATGTATGTTAAAGGTTAAAATTGAAGATGAATATTTTGACATTGTGTCTCTAGTAATTCGTAATTTGAACTGATATAATCCTTGGATGTGATTTCTTTGATGAGAGAAAAGTTAAAATCGACTTTGAAACCAAAATAGCTGACATACATAATGGAAACAGGAAGGTCACCGCCCCGTTCATCACTCAAAAGTTTATACCTGTTGAACTAACTGCAGAGGAACGAGATTTGCAAGATACTGATCTTTTCGTCCAGAAATTTATTTGTCTACAGGACAATGTGCAAGGACTGTAATGTTTACTCCGGACCTGCTAGAACCGGTTTGACAGCTGATCCAACGTCTGAACACGACAAAAATTCGCACGTGGTTGATAAAGTTAATGAGATACGGGAAGTATGTCAAAACGCGTATAACTTGAGTGAAATCCAGCGACAAGAATTATTCAAGGTTCTAATGAGGAATAAAAAGTGTTTAGCGAAAAACCTGTACTCTGTAATGTGTATGTCCACAGTTTTGAGTTACAAGGTATCAGACCGTATCGTCATAAGTATGACAATCTTACGCTAAACTTGCGAGAACCTGCGAAGAAGGTGATCCAAGAGATGTTGAAAAATGGAATTATACAGGAGTGTCAGAACGAATTCCTTAATCCGATTTGTTGGGTTATGAAAAAGGACACACCCACAATTGACGTCAACGGAGCACAAAAGACGAAGCAAGAACCATCATTACGCCTAACACTGGACGGAAGAAGGCTTAATTCTTACATGAAACCTGATCACTTCCAAAACGAAGGAATTAACCAACTAATCAGTCGTCTATCCCAGGGAAGATATATGTCTAGTTTGGATATGTTGTCTAGTTATTGGCAAATTAAACTAGCAGAGGACTTACAGCATTATACTTCATTCAATTTCTTAGGGATTAATTATTGTTTTTGTCGCGTTCCTTTTGGCACGAAAAACGCTGGAGGTGCTTTTCTACGAGCAGTGCATTAAGTGTTTAAAGACGTAGAAACTCCATTTCTAGTCAGGTATACAGACAACTTCCTGATAATAAGTCAAACCTTTGAGGAACATCTCCAACACACTGGCTTGGTGTTAGATAGATTAAAACAATGTGGTTTCACGTTAAACATTAATAAGTCGAAATTCTGCGTGAAAGCAGTGAACTTCTTAGGATTCTTGATCGATGAAAAAGAAATGCGTCCAGATCCTAAAAGGGTAGAATCAATCCTGAGGATGCCACCTCCACGAAACCAGAAACAAGTTAGAAAACTTATGGATGTTTGGAGTTTCAGTAGCAAATTCTTAGCTAGATATTCGCATGAGACAGCACCACTGGGACAGTTACTTCAGAAGCATATTCGATGGTGATGGACGGAGAAACACCAACAATGTTTTGAGCGCGTCCGAGATTTATTCGCAAATTATATCCTACTAGAGAGACCACGAGATGAATGGGCATACGAAATGTATGTTGATGCAAGTTCCGGAGGACTGGGCAGCCTCTTGTGTCAACGAAATGAAGATAATATTCACGTCATAAGTACTGCTTTCAGAAGCCTAACGCCGTTAGAACAAAACGCATCAGTAACTGAGTTAGAGATATCAGGACTATATTTCGGACTTACAAAATTCAAGAGCTACATTTATCAAAAACCAATTAAAGTTTTCTCCGACCATATCAGCCTCACATTCCTACAAAAATACAAATTGACATCTACAAAAATTGCACGGTATATCCACGCAATAATGAGTTTTAACATCACTATCCATTATATACCTGGAAAGAAGAACCATTTTTCCGACTTGCTATCAAGGTTAAATTTTGCTTCGGGAATACCTAAAAACCTTTCGAAGCCTAAGCGAGAAGCAAAAATATTTGACATAAATGTACGGTTCACAAAAGAGATTATTAAGAAACTCAAGCACCTCAAGGAACTTCAACGAGACGATGCAAAATTAGGACCTTTATTTGATAACGCTCCATTAATTACTGAAGCCGTGGAAGGTCATTATTCCGAAAAACTTAGAAAAGGACCTGATAAACGAATTCCATGAAAATTTATTTCATGCACGAACTGACAAAGTGACGGAAACCATGCTAGAATATATGTACATTTCAAAACTGCGTGAGAAGGTACGCAAAATCATTGCTTTCTGCGACATATGCCCGAAATGTAAGCAGAGAAATGTTGATTATCAATTTGACATTAACGCAGTCATCCGAGATTTAGTTTGCATAGATATACATGAAGTGATTAGTACTAGCCTAGGCTATAAATATGTTATGTTATGTTACGATGTATTTTCTTAATATGTTCGTTTATATCCTTTGAAGCGCGCAAACAGCAAAATATGTGCCAAGAAGTTCATAGATGACTGCATAAAAGATTTATTAAAGTTTCACGGGCGATCAGCCGTGTGAGGTTTGAAAATATTGAGCTTTCGGCCATTCTAAACTCCATGGTCTTCGTCAGAATGAAATGACCGTTAGACGCCAGACGCCAGACGCCAGTTCGAGTCGAACGGAGGTGAGGTGAATGTTCCTCCGGTCGAGTGTCTTTACCGCAGTACCTAGCCGTCATACGGCTTTACCTGCGCGATGGTTTTGACGGTGTCACTACAGGGATGTTTTCACTGGGAAATTTGTTGGGACAGGGGTTTTTATAGTAATTGTAGGTAGGGATTGGTTCGCAAGTGAGCTGTGCGCGAATTTTACGCGCTAATTCCTACCAGGGTTCTGGCCGTCAGTCACTCGCTGAGAGGTGAACTGAACTGGTGATTCGCTCTGTTTTGAGTACAGATTGCATTTTCGCCTTTCCCATCTTGGATTAGATCACCGGACTTAAGATGTCCTTCGGCAATCTTTTGGATGGTAATCGGCGCGGCTGTCTCTGGTCGTATTGAAATGACCGTTAGTTAGTTAGTTATTTATTTTAAAAGTATTGGCCTGGTGCCGGTACATTGGGCCCGGCTTACAGGCTATATTTACATTGATTTACAGTTGACTTTGTTCATATTTACAGTTTTCGCTATATACAAAAACCCATACGGTGACCATCTGTAGGTCACCGAGAATAGTTTTCTTTTGTCTTTTGTCTGTTTCGTCTTTGGGTTATATATACATATGTACATATTTACAAATTATATACAGACACATACACGCACGCATTCACCCACACACACACACACTCGTACACACATACACACACATCTTCACTGGGCACACCAGAAATATGCGTCCCAGCGCACTGCACTATTTACAGTTTTGACACTATTTACACTGTCCCGCGGTGGCAGCTCCTGAATATTTTCCGAGGCGAGGGCCTCTGCCGGAACATGTATGTGGCTTAGGGACGAGGTTGCGTGGACGCGCATTAGTCGGCGAGCCGAGCCGCTTCTAGAACATTTTTATCCTAGTATGCTTGCGGTGCTTCGGCTCGCCTTTGCCGATGTTAGCGATCACGTCATTTTCGTGGTTCCTAATGCGCGTCCATGCCGCCATTGCTCTTTTGTCTATTGCCTCCGGGATGAACGGGATATGAGTTTCGAGGTGAAGAGTTTGGGTGGTGGTGAGGAGTGGAGCAGCGAGGATTTTTCTGAGGGAGAGGTTTTGGAGGGTTTGGAGTTGTTTGAGGGCAGTTTTGGAGGCATTAGCCCAGGCCACACATGCATACAGGACCACCGAGAGAATAAATGACCTATATAGTATAAGTTTTGAATTTAGTCGCAACTGTTTACTACGGAAGATGGGGGCGCACAACTTTAGCCGCTGTCTGCCTTTATTGGCGCTATTTTTTATGTGGGTGGACCAACACATTGTGCGGTCCAAGGTGACACCTAAGTATTTAACTTGCTGACGGCAGTGCAATATTTGACCACCGACCGTTAGGTCCGTTGCCAAAGTGTGACGCCGCTTAGAAAAATGAATCAGCTGGCATTTGTCGGGATTAATTTTGATTTTCCAGTCATGTTGCCATGAGAGGAAGTTGTTCACATAACGTTGCATTTCTGCAAGGCCGAAACGTGGATTTCTATGGTGGTTGTATATTGCAGTGTCGTCAGCATACATGGCGACCTTGCATCTGGCGTCCACTGGGAAATCATTGGTGAACAATATATACAGAAAAGGGGACATTATTGCCCCTTGTGGGACGCCAGCCCGCATCACTCGCTCCCGTGAGGAGGAGCGGCCCACTTGGACGTAAAACTGCCGATTTTCTAGAAAATTGTGCAGCAAGTATAGATAATTTTGAAGAGCCGGGAAATTGTGGTGCAGTTTATAAATAAGGCCATTGTGCCAGCACCGGTCAAATGCAGCTTCTACGTCCAGAAATAGCGCCAACGTTGAAGCCCCATTGTTAAATTGCTCTGTTACGTCATCAGTTAGTCTGAGGAGCTGTAGTTCAGTGGAATGTCCTTTTCTAAAGCCAAACTGTGAATTTGAGAGTTCATGTGTTGCCGAGACTTGTTTTTGAAGCCGAGAAAGGATACATCTTTCCAGCAGTTTACCAATAGTAGACAAAAGACTAATGGGACGGTAGTTTTGCGGTTGTCTGGTGCTTTTCCCTTGCTTTGGGAGCATGATAACCTTGGCTCGTTTCCAAGTAGAGGGGAAATAGCCTTGCTGCAAACAGGCGTTAAATATCTTTGTTAGTTGCACCAGAGCTTTTCTCGGGAGATGCTTAAGTTCCTCATTAGTCACTTTGTCTGGACCGGCAGCTTTCCCATTAGGCAATTTCCTAATGAGCTTGTAAATTTCCTGCGGTGTTATGGTGGGTAGTTGTTGCTCTTGCTTCTGCGCCACCCAGGTTTGTACCCATGTCTGGACCTCCCGTTCTATTTCACAGTTGGTCACTGGGTTTTCGGTGAATCTGTCTTGGAGACAGTCAGCGAAGACCTCGGCTTTCTCCTCTGCGGAGAAGTGCAAGCCGCTTTGAGTGTGCAGCGCCTCAGTTGCGGAGTTGACGCTCGTGGAAACTTTGAAAGCCTTGAGTAATTTCCACAAAGAAGAGTCCGAATGTGTGGTACTCAGCATTTTGTTTTCCCATTGTTCAGTTTTATTGATTTTAATTTGTTGCCGAATGATGTTGCGTAGCCATTTTGCTAGCACTTTATATTCAGGCTGACGGGTGTATCGCCACAGTTTTGTCAAGCGTCGTCTCCGCGCAATGAGTTGCTCTACCTCGGGGTACGTGCAAAAACCCGGTGGTCTTGTGGTGTATGTGGTAGCATTTCTCTTGGCTGTGTGTAGCGAGGCAGTAAAGTTTTCAATGGCGACATCTATGTCTGCCTCGCTATAATGACCGTCAGACGCCAGACGCCAGTTCGAGTCGAACGGAGGTGAGGTTAATGTTCCTCCGGTCGAGTGTCTTTACCGCAGTACCTAGCCGTCATACGGCTTTACCTGCGCGATGGTTTTGACGGTGTCACTACAGGGAAATTTGTTTGGACAGGGGTTTTTATAGTAACGGGAGGGATTGTAGGCAGGGATTGGTTCGCAAGTGAGCTGTGCGCGAATTTTACGCGCTAATTCCTACCAGGGTTCTGGCCGTCAGTCACTCGCTGAGAGGTGGACTGAACTGGTGATTCGCTCTGTTCTGAGTACAGATTGCATTTTCGCCTTTCCCATCTTGGATTAGATCGCCGGACTTAAGATGTCCTTCGGCAATCTTTTGGATGGTAGTCGGCGCGGCTGTCTCTGGTCGTATTGGCCCAGGGTATTCACCAGAGGGTTAGGGTGGTTCTGGAGTTTATTGTACATTGTTCGAGCGCGAGTTTTGATCACGTCGACAATGTACGGGATACCGGAATGTTCGTGTAGGATATGGGCAGGAAATCTTCGGCCTGTATCATAGATCATCCTTAATGCCCGGTTCTGCAACGTCTGGAGTCTGATGAAGGTGGACCTTGCCACCACTCCCCAGATCTCGCATCCGTACAGGACCAGAGGCGGGATGATCGCTCGATACAGCCGAAGCTTCAGGCGTAGGGGCATGGTTTGGGAACTGAGGATGGGGTACAACTGCCGCAGGACAGCGTGGCCTTGCAGTACTTTGCCCCTGACGTGATGTCTATACGTCAGCCGCCGGTCCAGCGTGACCCCGAGATACTTCGCCGTAGTGACCCAGGGGATCCGACGGTGCCGAAGCACGAGGTCCAGCGGGAGCCGGTTGGCTATCGTATTAGCCAGGAGAATCGCAGAGCTTTTCTCCGGGTTAATAGACATACGCCAGTTCTCGCACCATCTATTGATGGCACAGAGGTGGGCTTGTACTTGTCGGTAACTGTAGCCCGGGTTCTTGTTAGTAG
This sequence comes from Tenodera sinensis, assembly GCA_030765045.1. NCBI lineage: Eukaryota > Metazoa > Arthropoda > Insecta > Mantodea > Mantidae > Tenodera > Tenodera sinensis. The sequence continues at coordinate 55,927,022 of CM060966.1, forward strand.
CGAAGATCATGAGATCGTCCGCATACTGACAGATGTGTGTGTTGGGGTGCGTCGGGAGATCGGCCATGTAAGCTGCAAAAAGTGCCGGTGACAGTACACTGCCCTCGGGGACTCCTGCGCCAATGGGCCTTTCTCTAGAAAATGATCCCTCCACTTTCACCCGGAAGCTACGTTCCTGTAGGAAACTAGCCACCAAGTAAATGTATGGAGGGGGGATTTCCTGCTGTATGAGCTTGTAGACAAGCCCCTCATGCCAAGTGGTAGAAAATGCCTTTTCCACGTCGAGCAACACCGCCACCGTTTTAGCCCTCTCCTGGTAAGCCAGGGAAGCTTTCTCGGCTACACGCAGTAGTTGTTCAGTCGTGGAATGACCAGAACGAAAACCAAACTGGTGTTCCGGTAGGAGACCTTTTTCCTCCAAAAGAGGTCCGAGGCGGGACAGGAACAGTTTCTCGAACACTTTCGAGACAACTGGTAGGAGGCTGATGGAACGGTAACTAGATGGAAAAACCGGATTCTTTCCCTGCTTCAAAACGCATACCACACGCGCCTGTTTCCAGACAGCTGGAAAGTGGCACATGCTGAGGCATGCGTTGTAAATGCGGGTCAAGTGCATCACGGCTCTATGGGGTAGGTGCTGGAGCATTTCCGCTGTTACACGGTCCTGCCCAGGGGCTTTACTAGGTTTTAGGTGCCGGATGGTGTTAGTTACCTCGCGAGGGGTAACTACCGGGATGTGGAACTCCTCGTGGCCCGCGGGTCGGACTTCTAGGAAGTCTTCTACCGCTTGTTCCACGAGGTCAGTATGGTCATCGTTCTGAGGATCTACCCTAGGCTGGAATTGAGTCTCCAGATAGTCTGCTAGTGCCTCTGCTTTTTCCCTCGGTTCAAAGACTAGTCTTCCCCGAGGGCTGTGCACTGGATGCTGGTGTGCAGATTTATCTTTCCTCAAGGCTCGGACGATGCGCCACGGTTTCCTCTCTTGGAGGTTTACGCGACGCATTGTTTCGTCCCAAGCTGCTTGCCTATGTTTTCTTAGGAGTCGTCTCACCAGGGATTTGAACCTCTGGTGTATTACTCCTATCCTAGGATGTCGGAATCTCTGCCATAGCCGTCTGACAGCATTCTTTGCTTGAATGAGGCGTTTTAGTGGGACAGGGATAGATGTCGGGTTTGGTGCTTCGGTAGGAATGCGATGCGTGTGAGCACGCACCGCGTTTAGGACGGAGGTAGAAAACCCCGTGGCTGCCTCCTCGAGAGCCTCTATCGAGTCTATTCGAGGATTTGCTTCCACAGAGTTTTGAAGGGCTAGGACGGCTGCATCCCAGTCGACTTCATCCACCCAGTCCGGCACTCCCAGGGCAGTGAGATTAACGTCTGCATCCACCACAACAGGGTTGTGATCGGAGTCCAGATCGTTAATCACAGAGAGGTCCAAGTGAAATGGTATGTTTTTGGTGACCATGAAATCGATGATGTCCGCGGCGCCGCGTGCCGGGTAGTAGGTTGGACCTCTCGGCCCGTGCGCGTGAAGGGCGGGGTTTCCGCTAATGAGACGGTACAATCCCCGGCCCTTAACGTTCTGGGTGCGGCTGTGCCAGCTTGGGTGTTTTGCGTTGAAGTCGCCTGCAATGCAAACCCTGTGGTGTAGGTTCAGGAGTGCCGTGATGTCCGCTTCATAGAAGTGACCATCCGGCGGGTCGTATACCGCCACAAGCACCAGATCGTTCCCGCCCAAGGATAGCCTTATGGCGGTTGCCTCCAGGTGTTGTAGCGGAGGAATGGTAACAGGAGTGTGGGTGAGATGGTTCTTTATGAAAATGGCAGTACCACCGCCCTGTCGGCCGACCCGATCAGACCGATGAGCGGCGTAACTTGGCAGGTTAAACTGTACACCAGCGTGCAAGTGCGTTTCACAGACCATCAGGATATCAATCCCATGGCTGTCCACGAACTCCAGCAGGCCAGGTCTCTGGTCTCTAACTCCATTTGCGTTCCAGAACGCAGCTCGAAATGAACGCACAGTTCTATGCGCCATTACGAGCTCGTGGAGTTAGAATAGAGGTCCTTAGCCGTTTGAAGCACCGTGAGATGCTTCTGCACAGCGGAAATCCCGGGGTTGATGATGGTTTCCCTGCAGCGTCGTAGGATTGGGAGGGAACGCTGAACTAAGTCGGCGAACCAGGTTGCCAACTCGATGAATTCAGCCATCTCCTCGGAAGCGAATGTGTCCCCTAAGGTTGGTTCCGGGATGTTTTGTAGAGGCACTGCTGCCTCGTGGTTGGTTGAGCCAGTCCGCTGGGACGGGCTAGCATTGGCGGGCTCTGCCGCTTGCTGATTGGTTGACGCAGCTTGAGCTGTGGGTACTGGTGGTGGGGAGAGTTTTCCAACGGTTTTGTTGGAATCCTTCGCCACAGTAGGTTTTTCTGTGTTTTCCACCACAGAGGCTTTCTTCTTCCCCTTCGTGGGAGGACGCTTTTCCTTAGGAGCAGTGCTGGGTGTTGGAGCAGTTTTTGTGCTCGCAACCTGGGGTGGGACACTTTCCGGGACTGGCTTTGTCATCGACTTGGCAACCTGGTCGCTAGGGGTTACTTCCGCGGCCTCGGCCTGCGCGAGAGCACCTTCGTGTCTCGCCAGGGCCGTGGCGAAAGAGACCCCTGTTCTGACTTCAGTGTCAGCCTTGCCCTGTTTGCCTTGCATTATCGCAAGTCTCCTAGGGCACCCGCAATAGATCCCTATGTGGGATCCATTGCAGTTGGCGCACCTTCTTTCTTCTTTTGGTACCGGGCAAGCCTTTACCAGGTGCTCGCCCGCACAACGGAGACACTTGAGAGTCCTCTCACAGGCAAAGCTTGAGTGGTGGAAACCCAGGCATTTATAGCACTGGGCTGGCCCCTCCCTGCCGTGATAAGGCTCAATCGTGACCCGTGTATAGTACAGGCAAGTCACCTCGTCAATCTTAGGGGTTCCCTCCCCTTGTTTCTCTACGGTTACTAGGAATAGAGGTAGGGGTACCTTTGTGGGTTTCCCCTCTTTCACCTTTGTAGTGGTGAGTTGCACCACGGACCGCGGTTCGATTCCGTGTTCGTCCTTCAGGCCGGCACAGATATCCTGGGGGTCTGTCTCCGAATCGAGACCTCTAATTACCCTGCGGACCACGTGGGGTCGCTGTAGCGAATACGTGTGGAATTTTATTCCACTCGCTTTCAGCACTTCCTTTGCGGCCGCATGGTCTCCAGAGGAAGTGGTTCGGATGACAACACGCCCTGGGTGTCGTGTTGCCTTAAATACCGCCTTTAACTTTCCCCTGAGTTCCTTCATCACCTTGATGTGATTAGGGAAGGGGTCAGACACAATTGGCGGAATTTTTTCCGCCTTTTGTGCGGCTTGGTGCTGGGGGGACGCTGCAGGTCCCGATGAAGGAGCAGGTCGCTCTGGGCTCGAACCAGAGGACCTTTTCCTGCGGCTTTGTACCACTACAAAGCCATCGTCGTCCGGCAGTGCTGGAGTTGGGTTGACAGGAGCTGGCGGTGTTATGGGGGCGACAGTCCCTTGATTAACAAGGCCCACGGCCTTTTTCACCTTCGGCCTACTCTTGGCCCTAGTAAGTGCCTTCTATAATGACCGTTACGCCAGACGCCAGTTCGAGTCGAACGGAGGGGAGGTTAAATGTTCCTCCGGTCGAGTGTCTTTACCGCAGTACCTAGCCGTCATACGGCTTTACCTGCGCGATGGTTTTGACGGTGTCACTACAGGGAAATTTGTTTGAACAGGGGTTTTTATAGTAACGGGAGGGATTGTAGGTAGGGATTGGTTCGCAAGTGAGCTGTGCGCGAATTTTACGCGCTAATTCCTACCAGGGTTCTGGCCGTCAGTCACTCGCTGAGAGGTGAGCTGAACTGGTGATTCGCTCTGTTTTGAGTACAGATTGCATTTTCGCCTTTCCCATCTTGAAGTTAGATCGCCGGACTTAAGATGTCCTTCGGCAATCTTTTGGATGGTAGTCGGCGCGGCTGTCTCTGGTCGTATTGGCCCAGGGTATTCACCAGAGGGTTAGGGTGGTTCTGGAGTTTATTGTACATTGTTCGAGCGCGAGTTTTGATCACGTCGACAATGTACGGGATACCGGAATGTTCGTGTAGGATATGGGCAGGAAATCTTCGGCCTGTATCATAGATCATCCTTAATGCCCGGTTCTGCAACGTCTGGAGTCTGATGAAGGTGGACCTAGCCACCACTCCCCAGATCTCGCATCCGTACAGGACCAGAGGCGGGATGATCGCTCGATACAGCCGAAGCTTCAGGCGTAGGGGCATGGTTTGGGAACTAAGGATGGGGTACAACTGCCGCAGGGCAGCGTGGCCTTGCAGTACTTTGCCCCTGACGTGATGTCTATACGTCAGCCGCCGGTCCAGCGTGACCCCGAGATACTTCGCCGTAGTGACCCAGGGGATCCGACGGCGCCGAAGCACGAGGTCCAGCGGGAGCCGGTTGGCTATCGTATTAGCCAGGAGAATCGCAGAGCTTTTCTCCGGGTTAATAGACATACGCCAGTTCTCGCACCATCTATTGATGGCACAGAGGTGGGCTTGTACTTGTCGGTAACCGTAGCCCGGGTTCTTGTTAGTAGCGAAGATCATGAGATCGTCCGCATACTGACAGATGTGTGTGTTTGGGTGCGTGGGGAGATCGGCCATGTAAGCTGCGAAGAGTGCCGGTGACAGTACACTGCCCTCGGGGACTCCTGCGCCAATGGGCCTCTCTCTGGAGAATGATCCCTCCACCTTCACCCGGAAGCTACGTTCCTGTAGGAAACCAGCCACCAAGTAAATGTATGGAGGGGGGATTTCCTGCTGTATGAGCTTGTAGACAAGCCCCTCATGCCAAGTGGTAGAAAATGCCTTTTCCACGTCGAGTAACACTGCCACCGTTTTAGCCCTCTCCTGGTAAGCCAGGGAAGCTTTCTCGGCTACACGCAGTAGTTGCTCAGTCGTGGAATGACCAGAACGAAAACCAAACTGGTGTTCCGGTAGGAGACCTTTTTCCTCCAAAAGAGGTCCGAGGCGGGACAGGAACAGTTTCTCGAACACTTTCGAGACAACTGGTAGGAGGCTGATGGAACGGTAACTAGATGGAAAAACCGGATTCTTTCCCTGCTTCAAAACGCATACCACACGCGCCTGTTTCCAGACAGCTGGAAAGTGGCACATGCTGAGGCATGCGTTGTAAATGCGGGTCAAGTGCATCACGGCTCTATGGGGTAGGTGCTGGAGCATTTCCGCTGTTACACGGTCCTGCCCAGGGGCTTTACTAGGTTTTAGGTGCCGGATGGTGTTAGTTACCTCGCGAGGGGTAACTACCGGGATGTGGAACTCCTCGTGGCCCGCGGGTCGGACTTCTAGGAAGTCTTCTACCATTTGTTCCACGAGGTCAGTATGGTCATCGTTCTGAGGATCTACCCTAGGCTGGAACTGAGTCTCCAGATAGTCTGCTAGTGCCTCTGCTTTTTCCCTCGGTTCAAAGACAAGTCTTCCCCGAGGGCTGTGCACTGGATGCTGGTGTGCAGATTTATCTTTCCTCAAGGCTCGGACGATGCGCCACGGTTTCCTCTCTTGGAGGTTTACGCGACGCATTGTTTCGTCCCAAGCTGCTTGCCTATGTTTTCTTAGGAGTCGTCTCACCAGGGATTTGAACCTCTGGTGTATTACTCCTATCCTAGGATGTCGGAATCTCTGCCATAGCCGTCTGACAGCATTCTTTGCTTGAATGAGGCGTTTTAGTGGGACAGGGATAGATGTCGGGTTTGGTACTTCGGTAGGAATGCGATGCGTGTGAGCACGCACCGCGTTTAGGACGGAGGTAGAAAACCCCGTGGCTGCCTCCTCGAGAGCCTCTATCGAGTCTATTCGAGGATTTGCTTCCACAGAGTTTTGAAGGGCTAGGACGGCTGCATCCCAGTCGACTTCATCCACCCAGTCCGGCACTCCCAGGGCAGTAAGATTAACGTCTGCATCCACCACAACAGGGTTGTGGTCGGAGTCCAGATCGTTAATCACAGAGAGGTCCAAGTGAAATGGTATGTTTTTGGTGACCATGAAATCGATGATATCCGCGGCGCCGCGTGCCGGGTAGTAGGTTGGACCTCTCGGCCCGTGCGCGTGAAGGGCGGGGTTCCCGCTAATGAGACGGTACAATCCCCGGCCCTTAACGTTCTGGGTGCGGCTGTGCCAGCTTGGGTGTTTTGCGTTGAAGTCGCCTGCAATGCAAACCCTGTGGTGTAGGTTCAGGAGTGCCGTGATGTCCGCTTCATAGAAGTGACCATCCGGCGGGTCGTATACCGCCACAAGCACCAGATCGTTCCCGCCCAAGGATAGCCTTATGGCGGTTGCCTCCAGGTGTTGTAGCGGAGGAATGACCGTTATTTTCCCGCTCCCCCTATATATACAATGTTAGATGAGAGGGGGTTGCGTTGCCCTGGCCAATGAGCGGGTGACGATTTGTGATTGGGCCTGCTGTTTCGGGCTATGTTTGTCACCGGCCACAGTGTTTTCTTGAGGGTCAGTACTTGGACCAGTGATTCTGGTCCAAGTACTGACCCTCAAGAAAACACTGTGGCCGGTGACAAACATAGCCCAAAACAGCAGGCCCAATCACAAATCGTCACCCGCTCATTGGCCAGGGCAACGCAACCCCCTCTCATCTAACATTGTATATATAGGGGGAGCGGGAAAATAACGGTCATTTCATTCATCATCATTCATTCTCGCGTCGTCGTTCGACCAGAGCGGACGTGATTTGCTTCTCACTGGTGGAAAGACGGTATCCAGAAAGCTGACTCGCCGAAGCAGGAGATCCCGTGCCGACTTGGTGGAGTGTTGTGGTGTGCGTCGGTGGATTGCACGCTTCAATCTACGGACTAATACATTACATTAGTCACAGCACAATTCGGTGTAGTTCCTAAAGGGGCTTGGCAAGCAAGCTTTGGAACTCACCAGGCTAGCTTCCCGGAGTGGCATAGAAAGCTACTCAGGTATTTCCCTTTTCTTCCTACTCTTTTGCTTTATTCTTTCTTTCCTTGACAGACTTTCAGACTGACGACTTACGTGACAGCGGGCTCACAAGATCCTAGCCAAGGGTTGACGGCTTTGTGCCTGAAACCTCGAGCCGAAATGGCTCGCAAAGGCGCCGCCTTAGAGGAGGTGCGGTCCTCTGTGAGCAGCCGGAGGGCAACCGCGCTTACTGCCGATGATGGACAATTACCTTCGACATCATCTTCATATAGATCCTTATCACCTGAAGCAGTGGAGCCAAATAGGAAGCGCTCCAAGACCGATACGCAAAAGCGTAAGTGCTCTACTCCACGCCACATACCCATGGCAGAACTAGAGAGCCTGGGTTCAAACAATCCCTTACCTGAATCTGACTCCGAGTCCGATATGGAGCTGGAGGAGTTTACGGTTGTGGAAAACCGTAAACGGGGAAAACAGACGCCATCACCAAATATGATGCAACATGCACAGGATGTTGCATCATCCAATATGATGCAACATCCTCAGAATGTTGCATCATCCCAAGCCAAGAAGGGGCCAAGAATTCCGCCAATCATTGCGGACGTATTCCCTAACCATGTTAGGGTAATGCGTACACTGGCCAAACACCTCAAGTATACTTTTGAGGCAAAAAGGAAGCCTAAGAGCGTCCATATCCTTACCCACAGTTTGGGTGATTTAGAAACCGCTAAGTTGGTGTTACGAGAAATGAACATAACGTTCTACTCGTACTCACCACAACGTCCACACATTGAGCGCCGAGTCATCAGAGGCTTAGACTCAGAGTGCACCTCTGATGAAATCAAAACTGCACTGAAAGAAGAACATGGCATAACTGTCAATTCAGTGGCACAGTTGAAGAGAACCGTTAATACCGAGGGGGGTATTAACAAAGTTCCTATGCCACTATTCTTGGTAGTACTTGACAAAGTACTTAACCAAGAAGTACAACCAATTGACACAGTAAGGAAACTAATTTTCACTGTAGTCAAAGTCGAAAGGTATTATGGCAGAGAGGGACCTGTGCAATGTTACCGATGCATGGGGTACAATCACTCCAGCATGATGTGCGAGCGAAAGCTTACATGTCTGCGGTGTGCAGGGAACCACTTGCTAGAGAACTGCCCTAAACCTAGGGAAGAGTGCAAGTGCGCTAATTGTGATGGTACACACGTAAGTGTGTACAAAGGATGCTCCACAAGGAAAAAGATCATAGAGAGCCGCCGCAAGAACCGCCCAGATGATCAAGTGGTTCGCCCAGGTGTGTCCTTTTCCAATGCCTTAAATAAGGCAGAGTCCACTCTGCGTCGAGTGGAACAAGAGGCTGCTACACCAAAGAGCGATTCCCCATCAAATTCTGTGCCACCACCTCCAGGTCCTATAGAAAAGGCAATAGTGCCTAAACCCCCTGCACCAAAACCACGCAGGAAGAGGAGGAACAGAAAACCTAGGCAGAGCAAATCTTCTGCCCCCAATGTAACTTCGGAGCCACAAGCTCCTGTAATAACTACAGACGCACCTGTAGAGGCAGAGCCTATATCCAAGGTTAGGGATATTCCCCCTACCCCTATCCCACCAATGCCTAACACGGCAACATCCTCCTCCACACTAGCGACTATTTCGCAAAGTGACCTGGAGGAATTTAGCTCTTTATCCTCATGGTTTGGGGATTTAATAAACAAGGCGTTACCTGCTCTGAGAAACTGTAAGATGCAGTTGAACAACCCCAACCTGACCCCCATGCAGAAGCATTCCATCTTGCTTCAGACACTGGAACAGCTCTACCCCAACTCCGCTCAATAATGGCTGGAAGACATGTCCGGAGACCATTTAGAGCTGCGATTTGGAACGCAAACGGACTACGGAGTCATTACCCTAATATTTCTAATTTTGTACAGTATTTCGGAATCGACATTCTGATGGTCTGTGAAACTCATTTGGATGCTGCCACCAACTTCTCCCTCCCTAATTACGTCACCCATCGGTCTGATAGGGTTGGCCGACAAGGGGGAGGTACAGTCATCTTTGTTAAGAACCATATTACCCATAAGCCTTTCCCTCTTCCACCACTTCAGCATGTAGAAGCCTGTGCTATTAGGCTATCTTTAGGTGGTCTAGATACATTGCTGATAGTGGCATATGACCCCCCTGATCACCGCTTCTATGAAGCAGATTACACGGCTTTATTAAACCTCCACCCTGTGGTCTGCATTGCAGGTGACCTAAATGCAAAACATGCCAACTGGCATAGTCGTGCTACCAATGCGAAGGGGCGAGGACTATTCCGCCTTATAAGCGGTAACCCAAGCCTCATAGCTCATGGACCGAGAGAGCCCACTTTTCATCCTGCCCGAGGGAGACCGGACGTGCTGGATATTATGGTCACTAAAAACTTTAGATTCCATATAGACCTGACGACAGTCAATGAACTGGATTCTGACCACGATCCTGTGTTAATCGACACCAATGTTAATATGTCAGCATTGGTAACTCCTGATTGGTCGTATGAGGTAGACTGGGATGCAGCCGTCCTTGAACTGAACCAATCAGTGGATCCCAGACCGCATATAAATTCTATCGAGTCGTTAGAATTAGCGGCAAATGCATTCTCCCGACAAATATCAAATGTGATACGAGGGCATACTTACCGCATTCCTTGCAATACTCCTAACCCCACAACCATCCCAAACGAACTCCGACTGTTGCTGAGAGCTAAGTCAACAGTTCGGAAGCTTTGGCAGCGTTTCCGCCATCCCAGATTGCAGGCAATTTATCTGCGATTTAAGACCCTGGCTAGACGCCTATTACGTGCACATCGCAAAGAGGCCTGGGAAAACACCATGAGGAACGTAAACCTCTCTGAAAAGAAGCCCTGGCGGATAATTAAATCCCTGAGAAGGGACAAAACGCTATATCAGCATCCTATACATGGCACTCGCGGGAGATTATCTTTCGAACCGCAAGAGAAAGCCACTGACTTCGCGGACTATTTAGAGTCCCAATTTGAGCCCCGAGAGGACATAGAAGACGAGGACTTCTCAGAACTAGTTGAGGCAACGGTGGATTACCTCTATGAGGATCCTCCACCACCTCACGAGGCGACTCGCATACCAATTGTCACACCAAGGCAAGTTTCCTCGCAAATTAGGTGTCTCAAACACAACAAATCCCCTGGATATGATGGTGTTACGACACATATGTTACAACACCTGCCTCGCAAAGCCATTATCCACTTGACGAGAATATACAATGCTTGCCTGTATCTCCGACACTTCCCTACTGCTTGGAAGGAAGCGAGGATGATTTGCATATTGAAACCAGGCAAGGATCCCAAGTTTCCATCAAGTTACCGTTCTATTAGTCTACTCCCAATAATTTCGAAAATTTTTGAAAAACTTCTACTGTCCCGTCTAACTCCTCTATTTGAGGAAAGGAGGCTCATTCCGGATCATCAGTTCGGATTCCGTCAAGGCCATTCCACTACCTTACAGCTCCTGCGTCTTGTTGAGAGGGCTGCCCTGGGTTTCCAGGAAAACTTCAAAACTGTCGCAGTACTTCTGGATGTGGATAAGGCCTTTGCAACAACATGGCACCAGGGCCTACTGGACAAACTTAGAGATGCAAATCTCCCCTCCCCCTACCTGACCCTCATAGCCAGTTTCCTTCGTGACCGCACTTTCAGGGTGCGAGTGGAGGGCAGGTTATCAACTATCAGACCAATAGCGGCCGGAGTACCGGAAGGTAGTGTTCTATCGCCACTGCTCTTTGCCGCATACATGTCTGACTTCCCCGTTGAACCCAGCACTGTTACGTGCCAATATGCCGATGACGTCCTCATACTGGCCCGTAACAAAAATCTACGTTACTGCCTTCCCCCATTGCAAAGACACCTAGATGCCATTGAGAGTTGGAGTGAAAAATGGAGAATGGGAATCAGTCCACAGAAAAGCTCTGCTTTTGTGTTAGGCAAAATTCATTCCTGGAGACCAGAAAGGGACCTGACACTTGGTCAGAGGAGAATCCCTTGGGTCAACACAGCCAAGTACCTTGGTGTACAACTAGACCGAGGACTTACCTTCACCAAACATGTCACAGCTAAAGCTGCCCAAGGTCACGGAGCTCTGGGAAAGCTCTATCCCATCTTTAGGTCAACTATGCCTACACGACTTAAACTACGCATTTATCGTGCGATCATCCCTCCCCTGATCCTGTATGGATGCGAGGCATGGGGATTCGTGGCTCAAACCACCATCCGCAGACTGCAAGTCGTGCAGAACAGGGCCCTTAGGATGATCTACGATACTGACCGTAGATTTTCTTCCCATATTCTCCACACTCATTCTGGCATTCCATATATTGTGGATGTTGTGCGAGATAGAGCCCGCTCTATGTATGCGAAACTTACACCACACCCTAACCAGCTGGTGAATACCCTGGGACAATATGATCCCCATCTTCCCAGGAGGCGCAAAAGCTATCGTTTACCCAAGGATGTCTTGGGCTAATTAGCTTCGCTGCTTCCTCATTTCACCAAACATTCCAATGCATTCGGTTTCTCGCTAAATTGACACTGCTTGACTTGCTGGTTAGACAAGCTGACCTTTGCTAAGTGAGCAGAGGGGCATGGGTGCCCCAGGATGGGTAGACATTCTAACTCGCACTCATATCCCTAGTCTATAGCAAGAGAGAGTAACCAATCGTCACCATTGGCTGACACTGACAAAAATAGCTTGTAAAATGACTACATCTTTCATACCTCACGGGTAAATCCATACTAAATGGATAGGTACCGTGGGCATATATCCCGCTCGGGTAAACCCGAGCGACCTGATTTGGCTCTTGGCTCTTGGCTCTTGGCTCTTGGCTCACGGTCATTTCATTCTGACGAAGGCCATGGAGTTTAGAATGGCCGAAAGCTCAATATTTTCAAACCTCACACGGCTGATCGCCCGTGAAACTTTAATAAATAACGTGCGCCGTGAAAGCTTTAAATCTTACACTGCATAAAAGATGTTGGCGGCCCGGGTTCGATCCCAGGGACCCGTATGTGGTATTCGTGGTGGACGAAGCGGCGTCAGGGCGGGTTTTCTCCGGGTACTCCGGTTTCCCTCGCCATCTCATTCCACCGGTGCTCCATCTTCATTCCATGTATCATCAGTGTCACCGCCTGCGGTGCCGTAGTAGTAAAAGCGGGCGTTAAACACTACAAACAACAACAATAAAAGATGTTGGGGAAGTGCGTGTTATCTTAACCGACAACGCTACGAGCTTCACAGGAAAGCCTTTCACAGAACAAATCAAAGAAGCGAAGATTCATCATTACTACTGTTCGAGATATTATCCGTGAGGAAACGCCTCTGAACGAGCCATCAAAGAGTTAGGAGTGATGCTCAGAATCATGTATAATCGTCGTCAAAAACGATGGACAGAGATGATAGGTCCCATAGAGTCAATCTTCAATGAAACTGTTAACGGAGTAACAGGCTTTTTTTTTAAATTAACGTCCTCCAACATTGTGTCATACCGGACGAATGAATGAAATGAAATGGGTGAAATGATGCTCAAATGAGCCCGAGGTCCATGGAGCTTTAAGTTACCCGATATTCGTCTTCTCAGGGTAGGGAAATCCTTGGAAAAAAAACTTACCCGAACAACTTACCCTAAGCGATATTCGATCTCACGACCTCTTGAACGTGAGGCAGACACGCAACCATCACACTACAGAGGCCGGCGTAACAGGCTTCAAACCCATTGACATCATAAGAGGGAAGACATCGAAGACGCTGAAAACCAATCTCCCTGAACCAATAACATATTCAGAAGGATTCAACAGGATACGCAAGGCGAAAGAAGAAATATGATGACAAACATCAAGGAGTGATATGGGAACCAGAGATCGGTACAGAAGTCCTCCTGAGGAATAAACAGTTATCAAATAAAGTAAAGAGGAGAAACAAAAGACTATTGCTGTACTACGTCGGACCTTACCGAAATAACCGAAAATTCGGAACTGACATCTACGAATTAAAAGATGACAAATCAGACAAAATCATCGGAAGGTATCATAAAACGATGTTAAAACCTTATAGAACTTTAACTCACACAGAGAAGGTAGTCTGAAGAGCAATGAAGGAATCAATATTCCATAGGTCAGCTCTCTGACAGATGCGGGTTAGTTAATGTAAACATGTAGATAACGTTAAGATCCTTATAATGGTATAATATTTCAATATTTTATATCAAGAGTACGAACCTAAATTTGTTGTTTTATAGTATATGAATTTAAACATGTTTCATATTATGCTCAGTGTAGGTTTTGACAATTGTTATGTGTATGAATACTTGCAACTGGGAAACCGGTTTCGAATGTAAACACAAGCCTACATGAGTGAGTTCATTAAACGAGAGAAGGGGGTTGAAGAACCTTCAAAAACCCATTCGTTCATGAACAGAAGACCGCACGTGAACAAACACGTTTTCACACCCGTATGCGGGCAAGTGTCAAAAAGGGAAACAGAGCAAAATTTGTAGAAATATCTTCACAGGTATTTCTAGACAAACTTTGCTCGGGCATTTATGAGCCCGTATTTATACCGTGCCCGAGATAAATATAAATGAACGTTATAACACATGACTAGTTCCAGCGTTTTTTATTTTAGAAGCACTCACAGGGCAAGTGTCAGGATTAATATAAGTTATTGTGTAAACGTGTACATGTAAATAATCATAAATGTTAGTGTATATATATTTAAAAGAATAAAGAATAACCCACGTAGTTTATAGGTAAAAGTTGAAAGATTTCGCTTCAGAGACACTACCTGAAGTCGTTGAACAGAATTAGTTCTGCTTGAAAGAGCGACAACCTGTCGCCAACCAAATTGTAAGCTCCATTGTTAAGCAGGATTATTTCTCTGTAAAGCAAAAGTCGTAAAGCTGCCTATCAAGCTTGTTCGAAATGCTTCCACAAGGGGCAGGACATGACATTTCAGCGGCAAAGTCTCGTTTTGTCCACCGACATGTTTGGTCAATAGCCAATAAGAATATTTAGAAATACAAAAATTTGAAGTAATCAGCAGAACCCGCTCCAATGAGAGTGAAACTCAAAAATTTTATGTGGAGGGGAACTGAATATGCCTTTCGTATTCCCGTATGGAACGAAGAGTCGAAGAATAACACACGAGCAGAGGAGTCGAAGAATATCACACGAGCAGAAGAGTCGAAGAATAACACACGAAAAGAGAAGTCGCAAACTACTATACGAACGGAACACTCGTCAACTATTACGCCGAGACGTTACTTATAACACGCGCGAATTAAGTAAGTACACTAGCAATTTGATAGGCTTAATTAACATCAATAATTATTTGGCAATATTGCATAGAACAGTAAAATTTTACTTCAAGAAATTATTTCAGCTCATCATAGAGTAGGTTAAATTAACATCAAGAACAGTTCGGTTTTCATCTTAGTGACTTAAAAATTTTGGCTTATGCGCGGCGACTCGTACATAAATTTAAATCTCGGTAAAGCTATAAACTGCAATCTTCGTCAATTCATTTGTGTGTAGTAATTGTAATATTTTAAATTCCTTTGTGACTCGTACACAATAAAGTAACAAAATTACTTCCTACTCAAACTTGTTCTAATTAGTAGCTTGAAAACCTTCATTTGTAAGCGATTCCACGCCCTTTCTAGCAGTCTTTGGCCAGGCAAAGCTACGCAACAAGTAATAACGACTTAGCAATTGAACGAGAAGAAGAGGATTTTACATGCTAAGCAATTGTGTCAGGAGGATTGAGTGGCGCCTATTCAAACAAAACTTTTCTCAATCTCTCCAATAATACTGCAATAACTTGCAGTGGCACTTCTGTAATTAATAAGTATAACAATTACTTATTCAATTACAATCATCACGTTTTTACAAGTGGCTTTCCAATGCTGAGGCAACAACCCAACCATTAGCCAAAATAAATAAAGAACGCTGAAAGTAATAATAGTAGTAATAATAATAATAATAATAATAATAATAATAATAATAATAATAATAATAATAATAATAATAATAATAATAATAATAATAATAATAATAATAATAATAATAATAATAATAATAATAATAATAGTAATAGTAATAGTAATAATAATAATAATAATAATAATAATAATAATAATAATAATAATAATAATAATAATAATAATAATAATAATAATAATAATAATAATAATAATAATAATAATAATAATAATAATAATAATAATAATAATAATAATAATAATAATAATAATAATAATAATAATAATAATAATAATAATAATAATAATAATAATAATAATAATAATAATAATAATAATAATAATAATAATAATAATAATAATAATAATAATAATAATAATAATAATAATAATAATAATAATAATAATAATAATAATAATAATAATAATAATAATAATAATAATAATAATAATAATAATAATAATAATAATAATACATAATATTATATCATATATAATATATAATATTATATTCTAATATTATAATTATGATGGAAGGTCATTTATATATATGTTAAAGAGTGTTGTGCTCAGAACAGCACCTTGTGGAAGTCCTCGGTGTGTTTGTTTATATTTGGAAATGTATGTATTATATTTTTTGGCACAAAATCTTTGTGAAATAAACTGAGTTATCCATTTAAGCATATTACTTTTCACACCTATTGATTGCAACTTCTCAATTAATTTGTTTCTCCAGACTGAGTCATATGCTGATTTAAAATCAATGAATACTGCTAAGGTATCCTCCTTTCTATTGAAAGCTTCCTTGATGTCTTGGCTTAGTAGGAGTACATTTTCACTTGTACTATGATTCTGTCTGAAGCCGGTCTCTGAACTATTAATTAAGTTGTAATATTCTAGGAACCAGTTAAGTCTAGATGCCACCATTCTTTCCACCACTTTTCCAATAACACTGGTCAAAGATATTGGCCTGAAACTATTAATATTGTTTGAAGGTTTGTTTTTCTTTAAAATCGGGATGATGTCTTTTTTCCAGTCGGAAGGTACAGTCATTCTCCAACACGTGTTATACAGTTTAAGTAGGATTTCTTTTCCTTTCCTGCCAAGGTGTTTAATAAACTCTGGGTGGATCTTGTCAGGTCCTGGAGATTTTTTGTTCTGTAATTGTTCTATTGCTAAATCCAGTTCTGTTTCGTTAAAATCCTGAATAAAAATATCATTTCGTATACCTTTTGGCTTATTAGTTTCTCTGATAGTTTTTGGATAGCCTTATCTTGTTTTTTAAATGCTTGGGGTATTCTTTGTGACTGAGCGTAAAACTTGTTAAGGGATTCTGCTATTTCCCTTCTGTAGTTATACTTTTGTTATTATATATTAATGGTTCAGTTGTATTTTTTGATAATTTTGTTTTATTAAGGAATTTGTATATTTTATTTCCATCTTTCCTATAGTGCATATGTTCTACTAAATTTGTGAAACTGGCCCTCTTTGCTGTAATTAATTCTTTCTTAAAAATGGCTGCTTTTCTTCTCCAGTTTTGTACATCTTCTGGACACTTGGTTCTTTCGGCTTTGACTCTTGCTATATTTCTTTCGTGTTTTAGCTTAGATAAAGATGGAGACCAAAAGTAGCTATATTTCTTTAACTTTCCTTTGGGGATATGTGTTTTGGCTGCTGTCAATAATATTTCACAAATTTTT